>BLSH010009931.1:556559-576785 GCA_018402905.1 Glandirana rugosa | reverse complement strand
AACTTTCAAATCTACCATGCCTGTGCCGTATGATGTCGGGCCACAAATGACACCAACTTGGGGGCAGCTAAGTACAAAAGGAGATGCAGGATAGGAAACATAATGAATTTGTAACATAGCGTATGAAATGAAATGATTTGAATCCTACCTGCAACAGCGAGCGAGCGAGTTGGTAATCGAACGCACAGACTTACAAACATGACGTGAGCTGGGGAGAGCCGGCCCAGTAACATGTGCTATCGTGCACTGGAACCGACAAAGAGCCTGGAGAGTGAGGGTGCTTAAATACCCTCCGGGCTCCTCCCATAAATTCAGGCCAGCCCACTGGCCTTCCTATATATATATATATATATATATATATATATATATATATATATACATATACAGTATCTCACAAAAGTGAGTACACCCCTCATATTTGTGTAAATATTTTTTCATGTGGCAACACTGAAGAAATTACACTTTGCTACAATGTAAAGTAGTGAGTGTACAGCTTGTATAACAGTGTACATTTGCTGTCCACTCAAAATAACTCAACACACAGCCATTAATGTCTAAACCACTGGCAACAAAAGTGAATACACCCTTAAGTTCAAATGTCCAAATTGGGCCCAATTAGCTATTTTCCCTCCCTGGTGTCATGTGACTCATTAGTGATACAAGGTCTCAGGTGTGAATGGTGAGCAGGTGTGTTAAATTTGGTGTTATCGCTCTCACTCTCTCATACTGGTCACTGGAAGTTCAACATGGCGCATCATGGCAAAGAACTCTCTGAGGATCTGAAAAAAGAATTGTTGCTCTACATAAAGATGGCCTAGGCTATAAGAACATTGCCAAGACCCTGAAACTGAGCTGCAGCATGGTGGCCAAGACCATACAGCGGTCGACCAAAGAAGTTGAGTGCGCACTCTCAGTGTCATATCTAGAGGTTGCCTTTAGGAAATAGACATATGAGTGCTGCCAGCATTGCTGCAGAGGTTGAAGGGGTGGAGGGTCAGCCTGTCAGTGCTCACATCATACGCCTCACACTGCATCAAATTGGTCTGCATGGCTGTCGTCCCAGAAGGAAGCCTCTTCTAAAGATAATGCACAAGAAAGCCCACAAACAATTTGCTGAAGACAAGCAGACTAAGGGCATGGATTACTGGAACCATGTCCTGTGGTCTAATGAGACCAAGATAAACTTATTTGGTTCAGATGATGTCAAACGTGTGTGGCGGCAACCGGGTGCAGAGTACAAAGACAAATGTGTCCTGCCTTTAGTCAAGCATGGTGGTGGAAGTGGCATGGTCTGGGGCTGCATAAGTGCTGCAGGCACTGGGGAGCTACAGTTCATTGAGGGAAACATGAATGCCAACATGTACTGTGACATACTGAAGCACAGCATGATTCCCTCCCTTCAGAGACTGGGCCGCAGGGCAGTATTCCAACATGATAATGACCCCAAACACACCACTAGCTTGCTAAACTCAATACTTTACATTGTAGCAAAGTGTAATGTCTTCAGTGTCGTCACATGAAAAAATAGAATAAAATATTTACAAAAATGTGCGGGGTGTACTCACTTTTGGGAGATACTGTACATACACACGCACACAAAAATATCTGCCTTTTACTTCCATTTTAAACATAATGGGTTTTACAAGGAAATGTACACTTTAACTGCAAGTGCTAGCATCAAAATTTCAAAAGAAGTTTGCAAATGAGGTGCATGCCAAAACCAAACAATAAATTGCTGTTATTTAACTGCTTTGTACCATGTATCAACCAGATTTCAACTATGATAATGCAGTCAGGTAAGAATTTTACTTGTTCAAAATTTTTATTAAAGAAAGAAAGAACATACAGGCAGGTGTGTGCATTGTTATATACATCAGGGTAAAACATCGAAACAAGAATAGCATGGGGATCGACCCCTACATATCGTATATAGTAAGGCAGTTTAATTATCAGTACAATGCGGAATAATAGGTTAAGAATCACATTGGGTTGTAGAGATAGGCACATAAGAGTTTCAGTGTGCACTTAGCAGGGAGTGCGTCTGATTTAAGGGTATGTTGCTACCTTTTCTAACTGCGGTAGTATTTACTTCTTTTAATACTGTTCTGAAGTATAAAGATTGTGTACAAGGTGGTAGTATTTTAGCAACTTAGCAAGATTCGTTTTGAATGTTATGCAGGGGGGTGTACAATCACCCACGAGATCAACAGTTTAGAGCTCGTTGGGGGTTAAGGGACAAGAGGGGGGGAGGAGAGAAAAGTTGAGTGGAGGAGAAGTGGAGACAGGTCAGAGGGGGAAAGGCGGGTAGGAAGGAGTAGAATTAGGAGGGTGAGAGGTGAACTCTCCTCGCCAGGAAGCCACTGATGGAATGGTTGCACGCAATTCAGTATGCGTCTTGGGGTAGGAAGTCTTTGTTCACGGGTGTAAGAGGGTGTTATCAAAGTCAACAGGGAACTGGTGTTTCAGCCGTGGGGTCCAAATTCGTTCAAATTTGTGTATGGTGTTAAGGACAGTTGCTTCGACTTTGGCATGGATCATTGCTGTAGATACCCTGTGTTTTGTTTCTGCTACCGTCAAGTGGGGGGACTTCCAAGCTTTAGCTATTGTTTGTTTGGTGGCTGTGGTAATTTGCAATAAAAGTTTAAACTTATTTTTGCTGAGTTCAGGTGGTTTCACGTTTAATAGTGCTATTTCTGGAGTTGGATCAAGCACTGTTTCAATTACCATTGAGATCATCTCAAATATTTCTATCCAGAATTTGGAGACAATGTCGCATGTCCACCATATGTGTAAATGGGTATCTCGGTCTACACAGCCTCGGAAACAAACAGGGGAGCTGTTTGGGACGAATTTTGAGACTCGGGCGGGGACCAGGTACCATCGGAGCATGACTTTGTAGTTTGCTTCCAGGGCCACAATATTTTGCGTAGCTGATTTGGTATGAAGCCAAATGTCTGTCCAGTCCTTGGAGTCTAGTGTAAGCCCCAGGTCTGCGGTCCATTTAGACACATAAGGGAGTGAGGTATGTGGGGGGAGGGTTAATGAGGAGGCCCTAGAGAAGAGAGAGTAGTCCTATCATGTGCAGGTCTTTATGACAGGCCTGTTCAAATGTGGACATCGATGTGTGGGGAGTGTCCGATCTGAGATATGGGGTATAGAAATGCTTGAGTTGGAGATATCGGAAAATTTCAGAATTGGGAAGGTTATGGCTTTCTTGTAGTGATGGGAAAGATTTGAAGGCATCAGAGGAGTAGAGGGAGTAGGCACGGATTAATCTGGAGTCCATCCATTTTTGGAATGAGGTCTGGGTAGAATGCTGGGTTGCGGAAGAACGATTGGAGGGGATTATGGGGGGATTGGAGCTTGTATTTGAATTTAAGCACATCCCAGAGGCGTAATGAGTGTTTCGTGATTGGATTGGCAATGGTTTTACGATCTTTGGCAGATAGCCATAATAGGTTGGCTAGGGATAAAGGATCGCTGTCGACCGCCTCCAAGGAGACACATAGTGGGACCTCCTTGGTGGCGTGATATTTAGATAGTATTGCGATTTGTGCAGCTTGGTAGTATTTTGTCATATATGGCATGCCTAGGCCTCCACAAGTCTTAGGCAAATATAGAACTGTTCTAGGGACTCTTCTTGCCCCATATGAATTTGAGGGTCCTCCGTTGCAGGATTCGGAGGAAGTAGGCTTGGACTATAGTAGGGAGGACTCTAAAAAGATAGAGGATTTTGGGGAGAATGACCATTTTTACTACCGTAATTCGTCCTAACCATGAGAGGGGTAGGTGTGACCAGGAGTCCATTAATTTCGTGAGATGAGTTAACATCGGGGGGTAGTTTGCTGAAAATATAGTGGACGGGTCTGAGGTGAGCTTGATGCCCAAGTATGTCAGATGGTGTTGCACCCAAGAGAAGGGGAGAACTCTCTGCAGTTGAAGTTGTGTATCTGTTGAGGGAGAGATATTAAGGAGCTTGGATTTGTGGGTGTTGACTACTAATCCCGAAAGGGTCGCAAATTTGTCGAGCGTGGAGAGAAGATTAGGAGAGGATGTCAAAGGGGAGGATAGGAACAGAAGGACATCATCCGCAAAAAGGCAAAGTTTGTGGTGGTGACCTCCTATCTCCAAACCCTTGATCTTTGGATTCGCGCGGATCATGTGCGCTAGGGGTTCTATGGCTAATGAGAATAAAAGAGGCGAGAGTGGGCATCCTTGCCTTGTCCCTCGTCGTATTGGGAAGGGGTCTGACTTAAAGCCAGCATATCTCACCTGGGCAGAGGGGTTTGAGTAGAGGGCAGTTATCCATTGTAGGAAATGTGGGCCAAAGCCCCACTTTCTCAAAACGAATTGGAGATAGGGCCAGGATAGGGTGTCAAAGGCTTTGCGGATGTCTAGAGACAGAAAATAGGTTGGGATGCGGCGTGTACAGGCGTACTGGGAGAGAAGGACTGCTCTTCTGACATTGTCACTGGCTTGTCTCGATGGGGTAAACCCCACCTGGTCCTTGTGTATCAGGGATCCTATAATTGTGTTTAAGCGGGAGGAAAGGACTTTGGCGAGAAGTTTAATGTCGACATTCAGCAACGAGATAGGGCGGTAGTTAGCCCAAGAGGAGTCATCAGAGAGTGGTTTGGGGATCATGGATATGTCGGCTTGCAAGGATTCGGGTTTGAGGGGGTGCCCTCGCAATAATGCATTAAAGGCTTCTGTGAGAAGAGGAGAGAGAAGGTTTGTGTATTGTTTAGAATATGTGGCTGTAAAGCCATCGGGGCCCGGGCGCTTATTGGGTTTGAGAGACTTTATAGCGGTTCGGATTTCGTCGTCTGAGATAGGTGCCTCAAGTTGGGCTTGTTGTGTGGTTATAAGGGTGGGGAGGTGTTTCCGAAATATTTGGAGAATGTTTATAGGGTTGCTTGTGTGGGTATTGTGGGGGGTGTAAAGACGGATTGGTCTATATGCTTTATCTAGATTTCTTAGCGTCAGAGCTAGGAAGGTGTCTGGTTTGTTGGCTTTCGTGTATATTTTTTTCCGGGATCTCCTGAGGGATTTCTCAGCAACATCTGTAAGGAACAAGTCTAGCTCCTGTTTCGCTTTGTCTAGCGCATTTTTGTGTGCGGGGGTTGGGTGCTCCTGGAACTTCCCATGTGTCTGCGTGAAGTTTTCCTCCAAAGTTTGGTATAGAGCTTTGCGCTCCTTCTTGCGACGTGATGTAAGGCTAATGAGAAATCCCCGGATCACCGGTTTGTGGGCTTCCCATAGTGTGATGGGGGTTACCTCACCATTGTTATTGGTCGCGATGTAATTACGGATTTCAGTTTCAAGTTCTAGAGCATAGGAAGGATGTGCTAAGAGGGAGTTATTGAGCGTCCAGGAGAATTCTTTTTTTTGTGGGATCAGCGAAGAGAAAGAAGCTAGTATTGCATTGTGGTCTGGCCAAGGGATAGGGATCATTTTTGATGCTAGCAGTAAGGGGGAGGATCCGACTGAGGTAAAGATATGATCAATTCTGGAAAAGGATTTATGGGGGTTGGAGTAAAAAGTATATTGTCTTTTAGTGGGGTTACATTCTCTCCAGGCATCTATTAAAGAGTGTTCTTGCAATAGCTGTTGAAAGGAAAGTTTGGTTGGGCTAGCGGAGGGAGTGAAGGGGGACTTATCTAGAAAAGGGTATATTACCTGGTTAGAATCACCACAGATCAGGAGAGTCCCTTTCTTGTGTGCTTCTACCACTTGGAAGAGGTGTGTGAGGAAGGGTGTGGGATTGCGATTAGGGGCATAATACGAGACCGCCGTGATTTTGGTGTCTTGTAGTAGTCCTGTCAAGATAAGGTATCTCCCTTCGGGGTCTTTGATCTCCGTTTTAAGGGTAAAGGGGGTGGATCGATGGAAGCCAATGAGGACTCCTCTTTTCTTGGATGTGGCCGAGGCTGTGTAGAATTGTGGGTAGGCTGGACTTAGAAATTTCGGAGAGCTACGATCTGTAAAGTGGGTCTCTTGTAGGCCTATGATGTGTGCGTTCAGTGAGGCAAATGAACGGAGGGCCTTGCGCCTTTTATTGGGTGAATTAAAACCCTGTACGTTAAGGGTAAGTATGTTTAGGGGGGCCATGGCTGGAGATTGGGATGGAGGTTAAGTGAAGAAGTTAATTCTACAGCAAGTAATGCTTCCTGGGGAGGATTCAGAGGAGTGTAGAGAGGGATAGAAGTAGTAGAGGTTAGCAGGTAGGAAGATAGGAAGATAGGAAAGACAGGAGGTGGGGAGGGGGGTGTGTTAGAGTACCGTCCAGGCAGGACAAAGGGGCCTGCATGGAGGGAGCCAAGTTGCCCAAAGGGGACCCAATCTGGGTAACCTGAGAGCAAGGGGGGAGGCTGCAGTGGCAGGTGGCTTCGGGCCTACCAGCATGGGGTCAAGCAGAAAGTCAAAGCTGTTTAGATCAGGCTGCCGGAGCTGGGTTATTGACTAGTCCGGGCAGTATATGGTTATCAATTTGAAGGCAGAGGGTGTATTGAGTGATGTCTAATAGAGAAGGAAGAGTGCCATCTGGAATGACAGTGGCGTTCTTTCCTGGCCTCCTTTGGATAGTGGGCGTTCTGGATTTCACCAGGGCTATAGCACATTATAATGTTGGCGGAAATTCAGGTAGGTATGGATGTTCCAGAATGTGGGCGTCAATTGGCGTCAACAGGTTCATGTGTCTAGCCTAGGAAAAAGATGTAAAAATGGAGGTAGGGGTCAGGAGGATAGTCTATAGGGCGCTCTTGGTGTGGGCAGCTCAATTATGGGTGCCGATGTACTTTTAAAGGGGTTTGAGGTGTGGGTCAATAGATTTGGACGGTTCAGAGCCAACCCCCGATCCCCCTAGGGAGTCCGGGGGTGGGCTACCAAACCCCCCGGAGGGCCACCGGGACACTGCGGTTGTTTGGCAACATTCAGCGTTTGCAATATGGTATGAAGCCAGCAGGGCTAGTGTGCTCAAGGGGGGAGGGTAACACAGGTGGTAGAGTGTGTGGACCAACTTAAGTATTTGAGGAAGGGGCCGAGTGGCCAGGCCCCCCATCCCCCTCACCCAGGGGTGATGGGGAGGGGGGCCAGCCCCACGGGAACCCGTTAAAAGCTGAGTAATAACCCGTAAAAAAAACAATGAAGAAACAATAAAAACGGTAAGGTTACCATTCGGGAGAGTTCGTTGTGAAACGGATCAAGTGGACCCAGTTCCCAAATGGACAAGAACAATAGTAGGCAGTTCAGGCTTATACCTGGAACAGTCATGACAACCGACAGTTGTCAAGGAGGACTTGGGATTAATCTGTACCTCCGGAAGAGTTCAATCCATGGAGTCTTGCTGGTCCTGGGTGGTTGGGACGTATCTGCCTCTTTTGGAGGTGGAAGCAGGAGAGGCTGCGGATTTCTGCGGAGAGTTGGAGGCTGATCTGCGGCGCAACCCTGTTGCCGGCGTCGCAGGGCTGGGGGAGAGACAAAGGTCGTAAAGTCTTTCCCGGAGTTCCTCCGATGTCTTCCAGGTATATTTACGATCTCGGTATGTGAAGCGGAGGGAGAATGGAAACCCCCACGAGTAGGTGATTTTGTGGCTCTGCAGTACCTCTAGGAATGGCTTGAGGGCCCAACGCTTGTCAATAGTAGACTTGGAGAGGTCAGGGAATAACTGATAGTTATGGCCTTGGAAGGATAGTGATCCCTTCTGAAGGGCGGTTTGTAGGAGTTGTTCTCTGGTGCGGTAATAGTGCATTTTTATGTCACGAGGCGGGCCGTCTTTCTTGCGTGGGGCCAAGGCTCTGTGCACCCTGTCAATCTCCAGGCGTTCAGTGGGGATGTTATGTGCTAGCTCTTGAAAAAGAGCAGTAACAGTTGACTGGAGATCAATTATGGACTCTGGTAATCCTCTGATACGGACATTAGACCGCCTGGCCCTGTTCTCCTGATCTTCAATTTGTGCTTGCAGGGTGGCATTAGCTTCTCTTAGGGCTTCCAATTCATCATTGTGGTTTGATATATGGGCCTCCAGTTCGTCAGCTCTGGTTTCTAGGTCAGATGTGCGGTGACCAAGTTCCCTGATTTCCCTAGAAAGCTTCTCAGTAATCTGGTCTGAGGTGTGCTGTAGGGCCTTGGTCAGCATCCGTTCGAACTACTGTGGGAGCGGTTCTTCTGAGGACCACTCTCTCAATGTAGGGAGGGGGGTGGCCAGGGATTCGGTATCTGACTCACCCTCATCTGGATGTGACACCGGTTTCTTGTTGTGGCGTCTCGGTGTCCTCATGGAGCTGCTGTTGTTGCGAGGAGAGGCGTGCGGTGCCATCTTGGATGCGGCCCGGACCAGGATATCTCGAATTGACTTGCTCCGTGGTCTGTGGCGGGAGCTCCCCGCTACCATGTTTCGGCGTACTAGTGATCGGGGTGTTCCAGAGGTGGCAGCGGCAGTTGTCGGCGGCGTCTAGACACGGTGCGGCTGGTTAGATGGCCCAAAGCCACGCGGAGCTCTAGCAGGACACGTCCATCGTCGAGAGCTCCGCGCATGCGCCTCCAGGTAAGAATTTTAAATCAGGTTGCGGTACAAACTAAGGTGATGCTTGGTCTTTAACCACTTGCCGACCACCGATCGGCATCTGACGGCGACAGAATGGCTCTGTAAGGCAAAACGCCGTCATACGACGGCGGCTGCCAGATCACACACAGTGAGCGCGCGCACGCCGCCAGAGGCGCGCCTGCATGCTCACTGTGTCCGGGGAGGGCCAGGGAGCGGGTGCGGCGGAGTCAATCTCCGCCGGCCACCCGCGATGCCCCCCCCGGAGTGAAAGAACGGAGGTCCATGTAAGTAAACACGGACCTCCGTTCTGTGAGAGGGGGAAGGGCTGTGATCACAGCCTTCCTCTACACGGAAGGTGTGATCACTTACCTTCTCCTGTTAGGGCAGTCCCCCCACAGTTAGAACACGCCCAGGGAACACAGTTAACCCTTAGAGCGCCCCTGCAGGTTAACCCCTTCACTGCCAATGGCATTTACACAGTAATCAGAACGCGGCCACTTTTGCGCAAACCAATCAATAAACGCAGATTGCGATTTTTTTTATCACAAATATGAGGAAGAATATAAATCGGCCAAAACCGATGAAAAAAATGTTTTTTTATATATTTTTTTTGGATTTGTATTTTAGCAAAAAGTAAGAAATTTGGGTTTTATTTGCAAAATTGTCGCTCTTCTTTTGTTTATAGCGGCGATCAGAAATGACGCAGCAGTGATCAAATACCACCAAAAGAAAGCTCTATTTGTGGGAAAAAAAAGGACACAAATTTTGTTTGGGTACAACGTCGCACGACCGCGCAATTGTCAGTTAAAGCGATGCAATGCCGAATCGCAAAAAGGGCTCCGGTCCTAAAGTGTGAAATCCTTCCGGGGCTGAAGTGGTTAAACAATTCTTTGATTATTCATTCTGCAATCACCTTATCTGTCTATCCACCAAATTAAATAGAAACTATTAACCACTTGAAGACCAGGCCTTTTCTGGGACTTTTACATGTTTACATGTAACAATCAGCATATTTTCAAAATTTCTTAGAACCCCAAACACTATATATTTAATTATAATATAAATATTTTGTCACACTGTATTTGCGCAGCTGTTTTTCAAATGCAATTTGTTGGGAAAAAAATACACATTTTTGAATTTTAATGCAAAAACACAATAAATAGTCCAATTTTTGTAAAATATAAAACATGTTGTTACGCTGAGTAAATAGATAACAAACCCGTCACGCTTTAAAATTGTGCATGCCCATGCAAAGGTGACAAATGATGTAAATGTCATTATCCATAGACAATGCTTTAAAAGCCTTTACATGTTACCACTTTGGATTTATACAGGAGGGCTGGTATTAGAATTACTACCCACGATTTTGATGTTTGTAGTGATACATCGCATGTGTGTGATGATCACTGTTTGTGTGCATGTGGGACTGACACGTTTGTTCATCTTTGCGCGTGAACACGGGGGGGGCACTTTAATTTTTTTATTTTTTTTATTTTTTTTTTACACCGTAACTTTGATTTTTTTTTAATCAGTTTTATTGCTGTCACAAGGAATGTAAACATCCTTTATGACAGCAATAGGCATGGGACAGGTACTCTTTACGGAGAGCTCTGAAGTCCCTCCTCTACCCTTAAAAGCATTTGCTCACACCAAGATTGGTGTGTTTGAATGCCTTTGGTTTTCGAAAATGGCACCGTTTACATACAATCGAAGGTGATGTCAGATCATCGCTTCCGGGTTACCATAGCCCAGAGCCAAACAGAGACGGTCTTTGTTCAGCTTTCTGGCTGGTCAATCAGGACTGCCGGTGGGACGGTAAAGTCGTGGAAGGCGGTGGTGGTGGGGGGGGCTAGTTAGTCACTAAGATTGCTTTTACAAGAGAGCTGATTGTCTCTAACAAAGAGTACCGGGATTATGCCAGTATGACCATTTGAAATCTGTATGCATGTTGAAAATGACAATATACAGGCACACAAAGGGCGTTCCCACCATGCATACCTTTTGTGGCTAGAAGGTCTCACTAAGCAATAGCGAGGCTTGGTAATCAATAGTGGCACAGCTAATGACAACGGAAAGTGTAAGCGTTTAGATATTATACTCAGCTACCTAGGTCCACTTATCTCTTCTAAGTTACCAACTTGTACTCTAGTCTTAATAGCCTTTTACATATTGATAACTTAATATTTTTGTCAGCTTTAGGTGACTGTATAGAATATACTGTAGATCTCCAGGCCTGAATTTATCATTTATCATAATAGCACTAAGACTTAAAACTTACAAAATAAAGACAAAAGGATCACAATTTGTTTCTTTTTTTCTGGTCACCTCTAGACATTTGTGACAGAGAACTGTAAGCAGAAGTTGGGTAGGATACAGTAAGAGGACTCAGAAGACTCTTGATAGTTCAGAAAACATGAGTCTATCTTTCCTTTGTTTGGCAGCCTGCATAGTTGAAAAGTATTTCAAGATATAAAACAGAGGCAGGAAAGGCAGGGGCCACCTAGGACAGCAAGATGTCTAAATGTGGCCCTGTGTACCTCAACATTAGAAAAAGAACATGTGGTGATGATCTCTATTTCAACACATTCACAGCACACACGCAAAGTCATTTTTATCAAACCTGAGTGAGTACCCTAAGCCACCTTAAAAAAATGGATCATTTTCTCAGAAGTGCCCAATCTTTGCTAGCAAGCATTGTATAAAGAGATTATAAGCATTAACCTCCAGTCCCTTCTGAGCAGTAATCATAATGTTTACAGATTTGCATGGATAATTTTGAAACCTCTAATACTAATTCCCCACTTGGTACTGAATAGATGGATTCCTATTATGTTAGTATAAGTACTGCGTTCAGGTAGCGGTAATGTACTTGTTATCCTACTGTTTAAGTAACCACTTTACATATAAATTAAAATGAGCACAATCACATAAATAAATATAATATGGGTTTCTCATACTAGATTTTACATTTCCTGTGAAATGTGGTTTCCGAAATTTAAAATACTTATGGGGATTGATTAATACAAAACTTTAAACATGAATTTCAAAGCCAATACAAAGGTATTTGAGATCATTTTAAAATAGTTAATCTTCTCAAATAGTTCCTAGGCTTTTATTAGTCAGAAATTTTAACAAAGTTTGATTATAAAACCTCTATTATTTATCACTATTTTCAGTGCTGCCCATAATTATTCATACCCCTGGCAAATTTTGACTTAAAGTTACTTTTATTCAACCAGCAAGTAGTTTTTTGACGGAAAATTATATAGGAGTCTCCCAAAAGATAATAAGACAATGTACAAGAGGCATTATTGTGGAAAAAAAAACATTTCTCAGCTTTTATTTACATTTGAGCAAAAAGTGTCCAGTCCAAAATTATTCATACCCTTCTCAATAATCAATAGAAAAACCTTTATTGGCTATTACAGCAATCAAAAGCTTCCTATAATTGCAGACCAGCTTTTTGCATGTCTCCACAGGTATTTTTTCCCATTCATCTTTAGCAATGAGCTCCAAATCTTTCAGGTTGGAGGGTCTTCTTGCCATCACCCTGATCTTTAGCTCCTTCCACAGATTCTCAATTGGATTCAAGTCTGGACTCTGGCTGGGCCACTCCAAAATGTCAATGTTGTTGTCTGCTAACCATTTCTTCACCACTTTTGCTGTGTGTCTTGGGTCATTGTCATGCTGAAATGTCCACTGGTGCCCAAGGCCAAGTTTCTCTGCAGACTGCCTGATGTTGTCGTTGAGAATCCTCCTGTATTGCTCTTTTTTCATGGTGCCGTTTACTGTGATTTGGTTCCCTGATCCATTGGCTGAAAAACACCCCCAAAGCATTAGGTTTCAACCACCATGTTTGACAGTGGGGATGGTGTTCTTTGGGTTGAAGGCTTCTCCTTTTTTACGCCAAATATAGGAAACATCATTGTGACCAAACAATTCAATTTTTGTTTCATCTGACCATAACACATAAGACCAGAAGTCTTCTTCTTTGTCCAGATGAGCTTTTGCAAAGGCCAAGCGAGCTTTTGTGTGCCTTATCTGGAGAAGTGGCGTCCTCCTTGGTCTGCATCTCTGGAACCCAGCAGTGTGCAGTGTCCATTGGATTGTCTGCCTTGAGACATTGCCACCAGCAGAGCCCAGCTTCACCAGGATGGCCTTGGTGATGATCCTTGGATTCTTTTTCACCTCTCTAACTATTCTCCTGGCCAGCACAGGTGTCACTTTTGGCTTCCGACCACGTCCTCTGAGATTTTCCACAGTGCGGAACATCTTGTATTTTTTAATAATACTTTGCACTGTAGCCACTGGAACTTGAAAACATTTAGAAATGGCCTTGTAGCCCTTTCCTGACTTGTGAGCAGCCACAATGCACAGCCGCAGGTCCTCACTGAGCTACTTTGTCTTAGCCATGACTGTCCACAAACCAACTGCAGAGAGCTGCTGTTTTTTACCTGTTGAGTTGATTAAAACAGCTGTTCCCAATTAATCAGGGTAATTAGGATGCTTTAGAACAGCATGGACTATTTGGAATGGTATAGAACTTTTGATTTTCCCACAGACTGTGACAGTCTGTGAAGGGTATGAATAATTTTGGACTGGACACTTTTTGCTCAAATGTAAATAAAAGCTGAGGAATTTTTTTTTCCACAATAATGCCTCTTTTACATCGTCTTATTATCTTTTGGGAGACATCTATGTCATTTCCCATCAAAAAATGACTTGCTGGTTGAATAAAAGTAACTTTAAGTCAAAATTTGCCTGGGGTATGAATAATTATGGACAGCACTGTAAATGTTTTAATGTATAGGCACACTTTTGTGATAAAAATAAAAACTATAGTGTTGTGCTGGAAATTCTAACAAAACTAACTTTCATACCTGGAGGTCTGCCAGCTTTTTATGTGCATTACTGAATCACTGGTTTTCCACTAAAAATCCCCAGCCTGACACCTGATTGTAAACATTACAGGGTGCCACTCACACATGTCTTTGGATTGGAAGGTGTGCTGTGCACAGGTTGAGAAACAGAGTGTTGGACGTGTGACCTGATGGCTGGGGGAGTGCAGTATATGGATGGACTGGAGGAGCACCAAAAAAGCAGAGGAAAGTCAAGAATGGACAAATACAATCTGACAGACTCATTGGCAATGCATTTGTGTGTTGGTGTTATCCTGGCAGATTCAGTGGCAAAGAATTTGACTTGACTGGAGGCAGCACTGGGCTTGACTAATGTAATTGGCTCTCCTGGTTGCTGTTAGGCCCAGAGCCAAGGAGGTGTGTGGCTTTGAATGCAGAGTGTTGGATAAATGGTGGTTAGTTACTTTAGTGCTAGGTTGTTGCCTAGAAGTTTTCTCAGGGCAGGAAAAAAAGTTGCTTCTGTTACAGGCAGCTCCACATAGGAGCACTGGACAGTAAGACAACTTGGACAAGGCACCATTTTTTTACACAGGACAAAATGAACGGAGGAGGCACACATGGGCATGGCACATTTTATATGGGGACTACATATGACTAGGCTTTGCTGTTTTAATTTAATATTTTAGGCAAGCTCTCCTGCAGTCAAGCATGGAAAGAAGGTTGCTGCTGTGCAGGACAGAACAGGGAATAGTATCTTTTAGGCATAGAAAAGAGTAAAACCACTGCTCTGCCACTGCTGATGACAGATGATCAACAATGCTCAACATAGAGTATCTTGTCAATATCTCTCTTCTTCTTGATCTGAGATTTTCTAAAGGTTTACCTGTGCCTTTTCCTGGAAGCTTACCTATGCCATTAAAAAGACCACGGCTGCATTCTGTACTCACAGTCAAGCATGCATTTGCTTTCTGATAGTGCGCTGTTGTTCGGACATGGCACCAACATCAACTGGTAAGTATACCTTTGTCCTTGTCTTTAATAGTCACATGCATTTTCTCCGCTACTGCTGACAACTGATAAATAACAATGCTCGATACATCTCATCATTATGTCTCTGCTCCTGGTGCTGAGATATTCTAATGTCATCCATGTTCCTCCTCCTGGAAGCTTACCATTGCTGGACCCTGTACTCACAGCAAAGTCTGTCACCTGGTGAGTATACCATTGTCCCTATCTTTAATGGTCACACTCATTTGCTCTTTGCACTGAGCGACTCCTACAGTCATTCAAGTTACTTGTATCTCCTCCTGGAATCTTACCTGTGCCATCCAATAGACCACCCTATACCCAAAGTCCAGCGCACATATGACTCCTACAAAAGTCTGCCCAATGTTGAACCTGTCACCAACAGCAAGTAGTATGTTTTCATTTGTCCTCATCTTAAAAGGATATTTGCTGAGGTCATCCCTTCTCTTTCATAGTTATCCAGGACAAATATGCCTTCTCTCTGAATCTACATAATGCCATTCATGGAACTAAGCGCAATCAAATCATCCTTATATCAATATCCAAGCCCACAGACATCTACCTTAATTTTCAATTATTGGGACTAGATAGATGTGGAACTTGGTAATTAAATTAGTTTTTCCCCTAGTGTTTGTGACATTATATTACTTAGCAACAAGGAGGTTCTGATTGTTAGATGAGTTAGTGTTTTTACTGATTTATGTATATTTTAGGACAGACAACAGCAATAAAGAGGCAAAGCCAAAAATGGCATGCAGCAGTAGATGAAAAATACTTTCAGAGGATACAGTAAAAGTGTTTGAAAGATGATTAAAAGAAAATATTCCAGGGCATACAAACAAAGTTTTACAACAGTATATCCAGTCCTTAAAAAGACAAAAAGGGGAAAATGTATTGCTCAGTGTTGTACTCTGATATTTCAGTGGCCCATAAAAATATTGGTGATTGCTAAAGTCACCAAAAGAGTATAATCCATAAAAGGGACATCAGCTGACAGCTGAGAAAAGAGCTCAGCAAATTCATTTTTGAAGTATAAAAAAATGATCTTTGTTAAAAAATCATTGAAGCTGAAACACTCTTTTTGAATGAACATAACCAACCCCTGGCTGCATCTGACCACATCGGTCCACTATTCAAAGGGATGTTCACAGACATTAGTGCAAAGTAATGCTCATGTAAATGTTGCAAGCGCTCAGCAATAATTATTATTGCACTGGTACCAAAGTGTATTAGTGCTCTCAATGATATTGTGAAAAGGGAATCATTTACCTTGTGTCTAGATGGAAGCAATTATATCTACTGTGAAAAATGTTTCCCTGTGCTAGGTATTTTTCTTGAACCCTCTTCTGGCAAAATACAAACTGCAATGCAGGAGATGCTGATTAGCACATAGGGCAGTTCTGCAAATGCTATTTTTCATCTTGTGGATATTTTTGTTCAAGAAATATAGGATTCCTAGGAGAAATTGTATGAGCTTGTCAGTAGTCAATGAATGTGTTAATATAGAGATTTACAGCTGAACTCCAGAATATGCATATATAGTCTATGTACAAGCAGCATGTATGTCCTTTTGGAATTTTGGAATTATGTATGCATTTCTTCCAGATTTGTGCAGTAATCCCGTAAGCATTAGCTCTGGGCAGGAGCATCTTGTAATAAAGACCAGCCTTTGCTGTTTTCTTTCCTTCTGAAAGGTGACTGGTCCTGTTTCAACCCCCTACCCCCACAGTTTTGTACAGGCAGCTTTTAGTTGTGGATCTGCTCTGCCCCTCCTAAAGCAGTTGCAGCCACTATGATTTCTGCTGGTGATTGAAAACTCTTGGGAAGTGGACCCCTAAAATACATGAAAAACAATACCTCCTGAATCCCTGAGGAAGCTACAACTGCGAAATACATTGAATTAATCATTTGATTTGTATATTATATTGTTGTACATTTGTCCTCATTGTTGTGACTAATATAATAGGAAGGATATTTCAGGAAGGCTGAGCTGTATATATTTCAATTTTTCATGTATTTATGGGGTCCACTCCCCTGAAAAGTCTTTAATGATAAATTGTATTTTTTTATTTTAAGCACATGATCTAAAATTCCTTCTGTGGGGAGGTTTCGGCACCAAAAAATATCTGATTTACTCTTCTTTTTGTTGTACTTTATACTCCACTGGGATCAGGTGCTGATGTGTTCAGTTGAACCAAATATTCTTTAATGTATATATAAGGTAAAAGTAATATGTGCAGCTATACAGCCACTAGATCACTTTTACAGGAGGCAGAAGGGGGCCCTAGCACATACATAAATAAAAAACGAAATCAAGCAGTTACCTTCCATATGACTAACAGTACATACAATCAAAAAACTATGAAGCACCACAAACCACCCCACTATATAAATGTCAATTCATCTAAAACTAGTGTACACAGAATCAGGTGCAGCTGTGCATAGTAACCAATCAGCTTCTAACTTCAGCGTGTTCAATTAAGCTTTGACAATAAAACCTAGAAGCTGATTGTTGCTATGCACATCTGTAACAGAATCTGTGTGCATCATATGTGGGCATTTAGTAAACCCCCCCCCCCAAAGTGCCCAATATAAAGATTCACTTTGTCTCCAATTATGGGACCACTCTAACATGAATTCCTCCTCTCCATGACTTAGGCCCCTTTCACATGGGCTTTCCGATTAGGTCCTCCTGTCAGTTTTTCAGACGGACCTGATCAGAGCCTCCATTCACCCCTATGGGGCAGCGGATGTCAGCGGTGCCATGTCCGCTGACACCAACTGCTATCCGATCCGATCCTGTCCGTGAAATCCAGGTGGATGGAGACCCTATTTTCCATCCGTCTGGTGGATCAGATCAGATGGGATCGGTCTGTTTTCACCAATCTTCCCATAGAGGAGAGCGGGGCTCTGACAGGTCCTTCTCAGCACAGTGAGCGGAAACGGACATTTCATCCGCCTGCTCAGCGGGGATCAGCAGATTGATCCCCCGCTGAGCAAAGCGTGGGCATGCCCGCGGGTCGGGCGGACTCTATGTCCGCTCATGACCCGCGATCGCCTGTCAGAGCTGCAGAATGGGGAACTGCCAATGTAAACATGGCGGCTCTCCGTTCTGTGAAGGGGGAAATAACAGATCTACTGATCCCTGTCACTGGGATCAGTTAGATCTGTTATGTCCCTGCCAGCCCCGCCCCAACATAGTTAGAACACATACAGGGAACACAGTTAACCCCTTCACTGCCCCCTGCAGGTTAACCCCTTCCCTGCCAGTGACATTTATACAGTAATCAGTGGATATTTAAATTCCTGATCGCTGTATAAATGTCATTGGTCCCAAAAAAGTGTCAAAAATTCCCGACATGTCCACCCCAATATCAAAGTCCCAATAAAAATCGCAGATCGCCGCCATTACCAGTAAAAAAAATATATAAAATAAAAAAGCCATAAATCAATTCCCATAGTTTGTAGATGCTATAACTTTTGCGTAAACCAATCAATAAATGCCGATTGCGATTTTTTTACCAAAAATATGTAGAAGAATATATCTTGGTCAAACCCAATGAATATTTTTTTTTATATTTTATTTTTGGATATTTATTATAGCAAAAAGTAAAAAAATATTGTTCTTTCTTCAAAATCGTCGCTCTTTGTTTATAGCGCAAAAAATAAAACTCGCAGAGGTGATCAAACACCACCAAAAGAAAGCTCTATTTGTGGAAAAAATTATAACATTTTGTTTGGGTACAACGTCGCACGACCGCACAATTGTCATTCAAAATGCGACAGCGCTGAAAGCCTAAAATTGGTCTGGGCAGGAGGGGGGCTTAAGTGCCCAGTAAGCAAGTGGCTAAATATCATTGTTATGGTAGCAGATAGCCATATCCCCAGTATCACTTTAAACAGTCAGCGGTCTGCTTTCAGATAAAAGTGGTCTCTGTGGCAGATTTGCTGCAAGATCACTTTTATTGGGGCGGGAGAGATGCCCCCCACCACTTTCCCATTGTCTCTGCCACTTACCGGACACGCCGGTAGCAGTGGAGACGATTGGGTCCTCTTGCCTCAGAATATGGTTCCTGAGTGAGCCGAAGAGGGTGCCCACTCAGCTCCATAGCACTGAAGGGTAGAAGCGACGTCAAACGTCACTTCCACCCAATGCTCTTAAAGGAGAATTTTTTTTTTCAAATTACATTTAATTTTTTTTTTTATTGCATTTTAGTGTAAATATGAGACCTGAGGTCTTTTTGACCCCAGATCTCATATTTAAGAGGTCCTGGTATGCTTTTTTTCTATATAAAAATAATAATAATAAAAGTGACCCAACTTTTTTTTTTTAAATGAACGGTGTAAAAATAAAAAGTAAAATAAATAAGAGAAAAAAAATTGAAAGCGCCCCGTCCCGCCGAGCTTGCGCGCAGAAGCGAATGCACATGGAAGTCACTCCCGCATATGAAAACAGTGTTCAAACCACACATGTGAGGTATCGCTGTGATTGATAGTGTGAGCGCAGTAATTCTAAAACTAGACCTCCTCTGTAACTCAAAACTGGTAACCTGTAGAGATCTTTAAACGTTGCAGTTGAACATTCTTAAGTACCAAAGTTTGTCGCCATTCCACGAGCGGGCGCAATTTTGAAGCATGACATGTTGGGTATCAATTTACTCAGCGTAACATTATCTTTCACAATATAGAAAAAAATGTGCTAACTTTACTGTTGTCTTATTTTTTAATAAAAAAAAGTGATTTTTTTTTTTTTTTAAATTGCGCTTGTAAGACCACTGCGCAAATACAGTGTGACATAAAGTATTGCAAAGACCGCCATTTTATTCTCTAGGGTGCTAGAAAAATATATATATAATGTTTGGGGGTTCTAAGTAATTTTATAGCAAAAAAAAATGATTTTAACTTGTAAACACTGAATCTCAAAAAGAGGCTCCGTCATTAAGTGGTTAAATTGGCACAAAAAAAAATTATTATTCTCTATAAATAATCCATATACATCTTCAATTAATAGGGTCACAAGTGATGGCACCTTAAACCCCTACAAGAAATATGTATATATATAAATATATATATAAATGGGTTGTGCTGCCCCCTTTCAAAGAGTGGGTACCCTTCAGCTAATTGCAATTAATCTGTGAAAATAAGGGTAATATGGCGCTAAACAATAACAAAATAAAAATGATTCAGCGCTGATTCAAATTGACACTTTTTAAAAGCTGCTCAACACTTCTGGTAAAATTGTTAAATCTGACAAAAAATATGAGTATAAATGTGGAGCGCTAAAATTCACACAAAACATTAAATATATATGCAATAGTCCATTTCTGAACGATATCCTGGTATAGGAAGTAGTACACCTTGACAGCTAGGTGAGGCTAAATAAATGCAAAGGTGTGTAGCAGTGCCCCTCCACCAGTCACTCCAGCCTCTCACCTCACAGATTCGACCTCCCAGAGGTCACAGCACTTTTTGGTGCGAGCATAAGGACGTGGACCTCTATCCACGTATTTGTACACTCACAAAATAGAACAAAAATACTACACTAATTTCAATACTGTCTCTCGTAATCTAGACCGCAAATAAAAAATACCTGGACTACGCTAAAAATACCTAGACTACACTAAACACCTAAACTACGCCAAGGTTTTTGCATACCACCTTCGACCTTCACGCTTCCGAACGAAGATTTTCACGACACTGGAGACCCTCCAGCTTAGACACTCCACTCTCCGACCTCACTGACCACCTCCCCGTGACGATGTGTGGAAACGTAAATAAATCGGAGTGGATCGACAG
>BLSH010009931.1:528995-550512 GCA_018402905.1 Glandirana rugosa | reverse complement strand
CTTGCTGCAGGAGACCCACTTCCCCTTGCGGTACAGCCCCAACTTTCTTCATGCACACTTTCCTAATTTTTTTCTCGCCAATGCAGACTCCAAATCTAAGGGGGTTGGAATTTTATTTTCTAAAACTGTGAGCTTCTCACTCATTAAGGAAATTAAGGACCCAGAAGGTAGATTTATCTTAGTCAAAGGCTTGATTGATGGGATTATCCACACGCTCATCTCTTATTATGCCCCTAACAAAAATTAACTCAATTTCTTCAACACCCTGATGGCCATCATCCAGCCTCATCTGGAGGGCAGGGTCATCCTGGGAGGAGACTCAAATATTGCGCTGGACCAGGGGCTCGATAAATCCAAACCCCTAGGGCACCAACTTACACGTCCAACTAGGGCGAGCCTAAGGCTAGCCAAACTACTTCACTCTGTTAACCTGACAGATGTCTGGAGGGAACTGAACCCAACCACAACTCATACGCACGAATTGATCACCTATTAATAGAGGCTCACGGGTTACCCCTAGTCTTAAACTCACGAATACATGACAACCCGCTTTCGGATCATTCTCTAGTTCTCATGCAACTTCGCTCCGACCCACTCTACACGAAACACCCCCAATGGAGATTGAACGAATCCCTGCTGACTGACCCAGTTAGAGCGAATGAAATAAACAATTCTATTAAGGAGTACTTTCTCCTTAATGATAAGGAAGGGACCTCGGCCGAAGTACTATGGGCAGCACACAAGGCTTTCATCAGGGGAAAGATGATACAGTTAGCTTCTCAAATCAAAAAGAAAGGGCGGCAGCGCTCACCAAGCTGGAACAGTCCTATGCGTCGCTACAGGCAGCGCATAAGACCAACCCATCTAAAAATGTATCCACCCAACTCGATAAAGCCAGACTAGAGCTAAATTTGGCTCTAACAACCAGAGCAGAGAAAGCAATCAGATGGAGTGGACTTAAATTTTACACGCAAAATGATAAACCAGGATCTTTACTAGCATCTAAACTCTCCCCGAGATGCCGCCTTAAGCAACTTCCAAAAATTAGAGTATCAGGCCACGGCCCCTCCACAAACCCTAAGATGATCTTAGAATCTTTCCATAAATTTTACTCAGATCTCTATAGCCCCCCCAATAATCCTAGCCCAGAATCCCTGAACGCCTTCCTAACGGATATTCCCCTCCCACACCTATCTCCAGAACACAAACAGATTCTGGAGGCCCAATTCTCAGACGTAGAGGTTGCGGAAGCTATCAAGAGCTTAAGAAAAGGTTCAGCACCAGGCCCCGATGGACTCTCCATCCCCTACTATAAAGCCTTCACGGACACGCTCACCCCTTATATGTCCAGATTATTTAATCATCTAACCAGGGGCTCTCCTCTAGATCCCCATCTTAATAGGGCATATATAATGGTCATCCCCAAACCAGACGAGAATCCTGAAGAGGTTGGGAATTATAGACCCATCTCGTTGATAAACAACGATATTAAAATCCTAACGAAGATCTTAGCTAACAGACTCTCCTCGTTCATCAGCTCCTATATCCACATAGATCAGGCGGGATTTATCCCGGGGAGACAGGGTCCAGACCAGACACGCAGGGCTATCGACTTGATATCTATTCTCCAATCCAATTGGGGGGGCGGTCCGAAACAAAAGGGTATGGTCCTATCCCTGGATCTCCAGAAGGCTTTCGATTCTGTTTCTTGGAACTATATACTCAAGACTCTGGAGATCTGGGGATTCGGCCAACGCTTTCTAGGAATCATTAAAGCCCTATATTCCCATCCCTCTGCCAAAATAAAATTACAAGGTTATCTCTCCGATCCGATAACTATAGCCAGAGGAACAAGACAGGGCTGCCCCCTGTCGCCTATTATATTTGCTATAGCCATTGAAACTCTGGCACTTGCCATTCGCCAAAACCCAGACATCAGGGGAGTATCCTGTGGATCTCAGACCCACAAGTGCGGATTGTTTGCCGACGATATACTTTTGTTTCTGACCTCTCCCCTTACGTCTCTCCCCAACCTTAACCGCTTATTAGATTCCTTTGCTAAATTCTCGGGCTTATCAGTAAACTACTCCAAATCCCAAGCAATAAATATTTCACTCGCTCAGGCCACAGTTGAAACCTTACAATCCTCCTTTCCCTTCAAGTGGAACGGTTCCTCCATTCGATACCTGGGTATTAACTTAACATCGAAGATAGAGGATTTATATAACAGTAACGTTCCCCCCATTTATCGCAAACTGGAGAACGACCTGAAGGCGTGGTCTGGCCGTGGTCTCTCCTGGTTGGGCAGGATAAACGCTATTAAAATGACTCTTCTACCGCAAATTCTTTACTTGTTTAGAGCCCTACCTATACCCATTAGAAAACATCACCTTAAATCTCTCCAGAGCAAGATTCTTCAGTTTATTTGGGGCAGTTCTGGATTTAGGTTTTCTCAAAGCACGTTATACCGCCATAGGAAGAAAGGCGGGCTGGGTCTCCCTTCACTATTTAAATATTTTCAGGCAGCCAGATTGGCCCAGCTCTCCCGAGTCTACTCTAGGGCTGAGAAACCGGACTGGATTAGGATCGAGAGGCTATCGGTCCCACTTCACACTATTGATTTCCTTCTTTGGACCCCTCCGAAGAAGAGACCGCCCATTCTTTCCCCAACCCTTTCGCACTCCTTCGCTTTATGGGACTCATTGTGTCATCATCCTGAGTTGGTGTCTACTTTAACTCCTTTAGCACACATTTTCCACAACCTGGATTTTCCCCTTGGTCTAGACATTAAAGCGTTCCAATGGTGGCTAGATAAGGGGCTGTACCGCATAGGGCACTACTTCTCCGCATCAGGACCTATCACTATGTCTTATTGCTTAAACAAACTAGACATCCCTGCATCTGAAAAATTCAGATTCCAACAAATTTCCCACTTCCTGAAACATATTTGGAAGGAGAAACCTCTCCCCCCTAGAATTACAGAATACGAAACATGGTGTGGCCAGGCCACGGAGCAGAGGGGAGGTATTTCTGTGGTCTATGCGGCTCTCACTCACCCAAAAGAGAAGACTCCATATATGAAACAATGGGAAGAGGATCTCCAGTTCTCTCAAAACCTAGACTCATGGCACAAGGCACTAGTTGACTCTACTAGAGGCATCTTAAACACAGTACTTATGGAAGCCAACATAAAAGTCATCACCAGGTGGTACCTCACCCCCTCTAAATTAGCCCGTATATACCCAACGGCAAGCCCACTATGCTTTAGAGGCTGTGCCCTACAGGGCACGATGCTGCATATTTGGTGGGAGTGCCCGAGGATTAGACCTTTCTGGAGGAAAATCTTTAACCTCATTGAGAAATTAACCAAAACCCAGGTACCTAGAGCCCCGGAGATAGCTCTGTTGAACGCGCATATCCCAAATTTATCCAAGTCACACAAGAAATTGGTTCATTTTATATTTCCTGGAGCTAAACTTTCCCTCACCAAGTCATGGAAAAAACCTAGGGCATCCTTCGCCGCAACGGTTAAAAAAATCTCTTGGATTATGTCCCAGGAGAAGTTATCCAGTATCCTAGCAGACACCACTAAACAATTTGAGGGAATCTGGGAACGCTGGGCAGACTACATTGGAATATCATTTACTCCAGGTCAAATCCCATAAACTGCTATTACTACTCCTAGCCTACTTTCGATGCTTCCTCCATCCCCTCTTTCTTTCTATCTTCATTCTTTCCTCTCTTCTCCCGTCACTTCAGATAGAACATGTTCTTCACTTCGGACAGATTTATCATAGAGTAACCCCTTGACAGATGCAGCTAACCCTTCAGGGTGCTCTCTATCACAGTTTCTCTGGTCACAATTCTGCTGTAACGATTGGATTGGCCATTCATCCTGATTACAGGTTAGCGGAGGTTTTCCCCTCACCAGCCAGCACAGAATGTTCCCTTTACGGGGTGCAGGCAGGAGGGGAACCCTTTGGTGCATCTTCCCGGATCTTTGAGGAAGGTCATTTCGAACGTGTTTAGGATTGATGCCCCTTTCTTATGATATTTACCTTGACAGGTTTCCAGAGTAACTGTGTGAAGTTATTTAAAGTTAGGATGTCAACTTGAGGCATTTTTTATTGTTTACATATTTCTCCTGCTTTATCCTTGTACCATGTTCTATTGTACTTCTACGGTTTGTCTATTCTAATGTAAAAACCAATAAAAAACTTATTGAAAGATAAAAAAAATTTATGTAAATATATGTGACTTCGCAAAACAGTCTATCCACCATGCTTAACAGAATCAAGTGCATCCAAAAAGATTGTATCTTCAAATAGTGCTCCACCACAATTTGTGTTTAAGGGGTGCAAACTTACCAAAGATTTTAATCAATAACGCCTTATACAGCAATCTCCATCTCCAGTCAGCAATAGATAAATGGAAGCAAATACCAATGCTACCAGTGTTTCCTTCAGGAATGTCAAAAGTTGCTCGGAAGAAATAGTTAGACCATCATCGCGCAACAAGTTTATTCAGAGTAAATTCATGATAAAACAAGGTAATTACACTCACATATTAGGGTGCTGCGAGCCAGCACCAGAATGTACAGCTCAAAAATGCAGCCGAATCCTTGCAGTGCAGCGTGCATGCCATTTATCCTAGACCTGGTACCAACAAGCAGGATGTGACATCAAACAATGGCGGACTTGGCCTCAATGCATTTCATGTTGTGACACATCATCAGAAAGCTCACCCGCAGTCATTTTGCTGTAGTCCTTTATACTCATAGGTTGCTCGTGATTGGCTAGGGCCCCCAATGAACACGTGGGAAGTGGCAAGGGTGTGGCTACACAGAAACAGTAGAAGGAGCTGGATTTGTGTCCGGAGCTGCGAAGGATGAGAGACTGATATGTGGCATTTAAGGCACTGGCTTCCTATGTTTCATGTGAACTAAACCTTTTTTAAATGTACGAGCATTACTTTTAATAGATTTGAAAAGTTTGAAACTGTTTTACACTATGAGAGGCTCTATTTTCATTGGTTCCTACATGCAAATGGATTTTCTGGTTTGATATACCTCGTGATGTGGAGTCTGTGTACCGGGAGGTGTGGATAATCACTGTACCTGCCTTTTGATAATGGATATGCTGACATACCTCTGATGTTTGGTGAGCCTCAGTCCATAAGGGTGATTTGAGCACTTATTCACATTGGTGGAGGTCGATTGGGTGTTTAAGTTACCTTTTACAGACTCATTTATCACATGACGGAGGATGGACTTTATTTTTAGTATTATTTTTTATTTGAAACAGATTTTGAATGAGAAATTATTTTTTTAATTTTTTTCATTTTGTGTGTTTAATGAAGGACACATTTTTACACTTGTTTTGATTGCAGTTAATGCGCTGCTGTTAAATAATTTTTACGGTTTCACTATAATGGTGTATTTCACTTTGATTACCAATTTAAAAATGCGTCTTTATTCAAACATTTTTTCTATTCCTATAAAATAAAAAAAGTTAAAAATAGAGCCTGCTGTAAAAAGAACCCAATGGTCTAAGGACGTGAATAATTAATGCCAAGGGACCCTAACAGGGAGATCCCTGTGAGGATAGAAATAATGTTTCCCAGGGGTCAGTCAGGCCTATATACTATATGGTAGAAGGGTAGGTAAACATAAACACCATGAGGCCTAGATTTATTAGTAATGTGATATATAGCAGTTCAAATCTATATATATATTTAAACCTGATAGATACAAGGATCCTATCCTATGTATCCACCAGGTTTCATTCTGGGAGACCTGTTTGACCAAGTCACTCCCTCTACAATGTTTGAACACTCGATCTATACCGATAAATTTGAGTCCTGAATCTGCCTAAAATGTCTAGATACATTATGTTTGGTACACGCTTTTCTGATAGTATTCACGTGTTTATTTATCCTCTTGAAAAGTGGTCTGGTTGTTCTACCCACATATTTCAAGCCACAGAGACAGGTCAACAAGTAGGTGACCCATCTAGTGTGGCATGTAATAGGTTGGTCAATTCTAAAGGTCACCCCATAATCATTTTGAAAACTCTCTACTTTCCTCCTCATGTCACACGTAGCTCTGCAAGAAATACACCTTCCACACCTATAGAAGCCCTCTCTTTCCAAAAAGGTGATAGGTGTCTTTGGGGGGTCAACCACATTTAGCAATTCATTTTCGTATACCAGGAGCCGTCCTATGTATAAAATTAGGGTTTTTTGGGGAGTAAAGTAAAACCTTTGTTTTGCAAGCCAAGCAAAATTTTTAAATACATTTTGAATTGATATTCCAGCGATGTCTTGATATACAAGTAGTGTCACATCACAATTGAGTATAAAAGAGAAGAGAGGGGGCGTGGCTTGGTGCATGGCTGGAATGGCAGCATAGAAGGAGAGCTCCGGCAGACTCACAGCCTTCAGCCCTGCTATCTGCACCTCAAGCACCACAGAATGAGTATATAGAGCCACCTAATGCCACACACACGATCCTACCACTTAGCTGCCATTTACTCAGGAAAGAAAATCTCAGATCTCTTCAAAAATCAGATGGCTTCCCGCAGCAGCATGGCCAATGGCAAGATGGCGCCGATCCACACGGAGGAAGATTTCAGTGAGGACTCTCAATCAGCTACGTAGGACAATGGTAGGGGAAATTCCCACACTGACTCACTCCTCACTTACGCTGACATGTCAGGATTTGCTGCAGACATTAAATCCACATTTTCAGCTGCCATCACAGACCTTAAAACTAACTTGCTAGTCCTCATAGAAAAGATGGCTTCTGCTGAAGCAGCAGGGAAGCAAAGGGGGAAAGCCATACATAGATTGGAAAAGGTGATGACCTCACATTCACTCCATTTTATTGATATAAACAGGCACTTAGAGGATCTAGACAATGGGTGAAGGTGCAATGATATTAGAGTCAGAGGCATTGCAGAGTCGGTAGATGCTGAACAAATAGTGCCAGCCTTACAGAGGGTTTTCAACAGTCTATTGGAAAGACCGGAGGACACAGAAATCGAGTTTGCGAGAGCTCACAGGGCCCTCAGAGCCAGAGGCATCCTGCCACCACACAACATTATTTGTTGCTTGCAGAACTTTGCACTAAAGGAGGACATCATGCATAAGGCCCACAGAAATGAACAGATCATTTTTAATGGAGAGACTATCATCCTGTTCCATGAGCTTTCCCAGATCACACTGAAAACGCAGAGCCCTACGTCCCCTCTTAGATAAACTGAGGGAGAAGGACCTGAGGTACACATGGCGTTTTCTGTTTGCCCTGCTTGTGACCCACAATAGCAAGCAACACTCCCTTTACACGCCTGAGGATCTACCGGAGTTCTGTAACTCACTCTAACTGGGTCAGGTCAACCTCCCAGACTGGTACCACAAATTTCTTCTCCCGCCTGTGGAAAGAAGCCCACCAAGGTCCCCCTTTGCCTCACCCAAGAAGCGACAACCTAAAAAAAATAGTTAGTACTCACATATATAGAGTTTTAGTTTTATATTCTTTGTTTAGCATTGCACCTGTGTTGCCCTTGTCGGCTGATGCCCCCCTCGGCCTCACAAAGTACCCACAGACAGGACATTTGTTCCTATTGTGGTACACTTTTCAGAATCCTTTGGGATAACGTAGATACCCAAAGGGTATTTGTACTCCCCTTGTCTTCTACTACACGTATATCTCATTTCCCCCCTGTCTCCTATATCTTATCCTATCCACCCCTCCCCTTGTATGAATTAATAGCGTAAAAGTCACATAACTTAATGGATTATAAGGTTGTCTTTTCAGGTGTGGTCTGCCGGGTGTCTCTGAACCTGTGCCATGGCGTACTCTTCCCTGGGACATAACCCTAAGGTTGTCTCTCACAAACTGGTGAACAGGGATGCATCTTTCGAGTTGACTGAGAGACTTACAGACCCAGACAGAGGATACATCTTCCTTAAGGGTAAATGCTGTGGAATCCCAATAACATAAGCCAATGTATACTTCTTGAATACGTCACACCTAACAATCTGCCAGCGACTGATAAAAGAACTTGAGGGCTTTAGTTCTGGATGCTTAATCCTGGGGGGGGGGGACTTCAATATCCCCCTGAACCCTTTGGTCAATACCTCCTCAGGCAAACATATATCACATACAGAATTTTAAAAAGGCTCAAACAACAATTAAACACCCTGCACCTAATTGACTTGTGGCGTTTTTTACACCCAGAAGACAGGTAGTTCACATTTTATTCGATACCCCATGTTTGTCATTCGAGGATTGACTATATCTTTGTCTCACAAAGGCACTTAGCTGTCATTTCAGAGGCCAACATAGGGATACAGTGCATCTTGGACCTTGCCCCTGTATCTTTGACTCTGAACTTGTTAGCCCCCGCGCCCAAACCTAACATGTGGAGACTAAACACATTGTTACTTACTGACCCCATATTACTTCCCAAGATCACTCAACTCTTACAAGATTTCTTTGAGCACAATGTCACCCCGAAAGTTGACCCTCTAATGATATGGGAGGTCCACAAATGTGCTATTAGAGGGGAATTAATTAAGATGGGAGCCCAACGTAAACAAGAGAAGGAGAAAGAAATTAAACAACTCGCAGATAAAATTAGACCACTTGAGTCCCTCCACAAACAATCTTTAACAGCACACTCAGCACTGACTCTGTTGGAGACTAGGAAAACACTTCAACAGATACTAAACACCAAAGCTAAGTGACTCCTATTCTTTTCGAGGAAAATTTATTATGAACATGGGGACAAAACTGTCAGGATTCTAGCTATGGCATTGAAAGTTCAAAACACCAATCATAACATCCCCGGTATACAAAATAAAGATGGGAAGACCAACATCAGTACTGATTGCATAGCCAGACATTTTCACAAATTTTACTACAACCTCTCTAAACAACATAAACCCGTGGACACCCACAGTACCAGGATACAAATTATAAGACAATATCTAGCAGACTCGAACCTTCCCACATTATCCTCAGAGGACGTTGCACAATTAGAGAGACCCGTAGACACCACAGAGATCAGTCAGGTTATTAAGAATTTGAAATCCGGGAAGACCCCAGGGCCTGATGGCTTCACTTCCATCTACTATAAGACATTTAAGGATATATTAACAAAGCCCCTTAAGGAAGCACTGAACTCCCTATCAAAAAAGAGAGATGCCCCTCCTGACTTTCTGGCTGCCTTCCTAACGGTTATTCCCAAGCCGAACAAAGACCCGGCACACGGTTCCAGTTATAGGCTGATCTCTTTGCTTAATCTGAACGTTTAGCTTTTAGCAAAAATTATCACCAACAGAAGTCTTTGCTGCATGACCTGATTGGCCCAGAACAGGCTGGGTTTATGCCGGGCAGAGAGGCCAAAGACAATGTAGCCAAGTCACTTGACTTAATCTATGCTGCCCAGACGCGAAATTCCTGTCGACAGATGCGGAGAAGGCCTTTGATTGAGTAGCCAGGGATTTTATGTTAGAGACATGTGGGTTTATTGGCTTGGGAGCCCATATTATGGCCTGGATCTCCTCACTTTATAAGAACCCGTCTGCTAAACTAAAAATCATCGCCACCTTATCAGACAAGGTAATCATTAACAATAGTACCAGGCAAGGTTGCCCCCTTTCGCCTCTCCTCTTTATTCTCTCACTCGAACCATTCATCAGTAAAGCTGAGTGAACCCAAACTGTAAAGTTCAAGTTTGTACCGGACTTTAGAGTATCCGTGTCCCGAACGCGGACATTTGAGTCCGGGTTCAGGTATTTTTTTGTGCCTTTTTGGGCAGCCAATTAACAAGCGTTTCACTTGTTTGCCCTTAGAAGCCATCACAGCCATTAGTAGGCATGGCTATGATTGGCCAGTGCATCATGTGACCCAGCCTCTATATAAGCTGGAGTCACGTAGTGCTGTATGTCACATCATTTCATACTAGTGTAGGGAGAGGATGCTGCTGCTGTGAGGGACAGATTAGCTTTAGAAAATCATATCATACTAGTGTAGGGAGAGGATGCTGCTGAGGGAAAGATCAGCTTTAGAAAATCTGTTAAAAACAGCGATTTATTGGTGGGTGGGTGCTAGAGGAGATTTTTGTTTGTTAGAGTACATTTTGTTTGCTAAGCAAAGTGCCTCATAAAATCTAAGCAATTTTTCTGTTTGTTAGGTGGGCGTTTGCAGCCGTTTTTGCAAGTGCAGTGCACTTGCAACTGCTTGTATGTCAGGGACAATACTTTAATCGTTTTCTTTTAGTTCAGTTGGCAACATTTTGGCATATTTAAATACTCTCATTGGCAATGGCGGCGGTTTCTTCTAGATTATAGATCAAGTCAGTTTCACGAAGCCATTCCTTCAGAGTGGGAGTATGTGTTGATTTCCAGTGTCTTGGGATGAGTAGCTTTGCCGCATTGAGCAAATGTCTGGTAAGAGATCGTTTGTATCTTTTCAGTGGACCTGGAGTAATGTGGAGTAGGCAGCATGATGGTGTTAAAGTTAAGTTAGTGTCGGTGATGAGTTTGATTGTGGACTTTACAGTAACCCAATAGGAGGTGATAGCAGGGCATTCCCACCAGATGTGGATCAGTGATCCCCTGGCATGGTTGCATCGCCAGCAGATATCTGAGGCTACCATTTTCTAAGCTTGGTGGGAGTCGCGTACCAGTGTGATAATAGCTTGTAGGACATTTCTTGCAACCTAGTACTAATTGAACATTTGTGGGCAAAAATGTTAGCTCTCATCCATTGCTCATCAGTGTATTTTATTTGAAGGGATTGTTCCCAATAAAGTCGGGCCTTAGAGGGTTTTGTGTCATTGGCTGCTGATTAACCTGCTATACAGTAAGGAAGTGGTTTTGTTAATGGGTTCCCCTGTTAGGCAAATAGTTTTGAATGGGGAGAGGGGCCTATAAAGATGTTTTTTGTCTAGGGATGAGAGAAAGTTGTACATCTGTCTATAGGTCCAGAAGGGTAGATGTTCTTGTAAGTTCAGTTGTGTGGTGATGGTGTCCCAAGAGAGTATTTTGTTATCCCTTATGCAGTGGATGGACAAAAGGGGTGTCATCTGGTCTTTGGGTGGTATGTAACCTTCAGCTAGACCTGGTGGGAAGTCGGGGTTTGAGGCAATGGGTGTTAACGGGCCCGGTGAGGAAGAGATATGCAATTCTTTGGTTATTGTGTGGAAGACAGACAGGGTTGCACCTCCTATTGGGTTTGATTTAATCTCTGCAGGGAGGTTATTCCACTGAGTCCATGGGAGGAATCTTATTGGTAGTGGTGAAAGTGTATTTTCTAGGGCCACCCATTCCTTGTTTTTGCCATGGCAGTTCCAATCTACTATCCGGGTCATTCATGCAATAGTAACGTTCTTTTTTCAGGCGTATTGAGGCCTTTCACATTATGTGAGATTAAAGTTGGGCGGTTACCTAGAGAGGTATAAGCCATCTTTAAAAGTAGATAGTGTTTATTTCGGATATAGTCTTTTTTCCTGTTTGGTTAAATATAGTTAGATTGTCGGTGTGCTATTATTTAAATTCACGTAGGGCGTTAGGACTGGAGAATATGTTTCAAGCTTATTCCTACCTTTATGGTACGAGGGGTATACGGGTGAGGATCCGATGACCTGTGCGGGTGATCGGAGACCTATACAGGTATACGGATATCCACCAGCTGTTGTCAAGAGCCAGCTTAACAGTAAGGTGTACCAACACCTGTGTTGGATGACGCTGGGGGAGTTAGTGGCGTGTTTATTATATATGCGTTGAGTTGTGTGAGTTAAGGTGGTCATCACTAGTGGGAGGCGTGACTAGACGTACGTTATTGTATGTGTGGATATGATGTGTATCCCGTGTGACCTCGAGGGTACAGTGGATGTTGTATGGGGAGGTTTTTGGGGAATGCGGTTGTGGATATAATATAATGTAAGATAGCATATTATAAGTCTGGTAAATGGCATAAGAGGGATAATATTTAGGTTGCAGTGGTGGTATATTATGTGTGTATTGGAGCCGGAGGCCGCTATTCACATAGTTTGGCTTCCGCGTCAACTAAATGTAGGGTGGTCAGAGATTCAAGGAAGTATGGATATTTGTATATGTAGGATATGAGGGCATCTGTGTAGAGGAGCCTGTAACTTAGTTAATACCATAATATAACCTGAGAGATAATATCAAAGACAGCTTAGACAGGTATAAAGTTAGACATTTAGCATAAGGTGTTTTATATTCAAAGCGTAACCACAAGTCATTGCAAGAAGTTGTAAAACAATGCATTATAAACTTTTAAATTATTGTTGCATTCATCTTCTAAACACTAACTATAAGTATGGCAATCACTGTTGCCGTAACTGTAGAGGGCAGTAACTGTAACTGTAACTATAACAGAGGCCCCTGGAGGTACCACGGGTTTGCGTATGAGAGGAATGTGGGGTTAGTAATGTCCACCTGGGAAGTCTTAGAGAGGAGGGTAAACTCAGGGGGAACTTAGGGCAGTCCTTGGAGATATTGTTCACATGGGCTGTATCTAGATTTTAAAATTGTAAGATCCTGGTGCTGACTGACAGAGCCGGACATCCTATATAGACGCTCAATGGGTGAGGGACATATTCTTATGTATGCATACAGTTTCAATAATACAATACCTATTATATGATGCCCTTTTATCCCATAGCGGTTGGTCGAGGGCTGTTGGAGAAGGAGCCTCTGGTCAGTGTCTTTGTGAGAGGATAGGTAATATGAGGCTTGCGGAAGGGTACCGTTCACAAAAGAGTAGTGTCTTGTTCTATAGGACCACAGATCTTCAATGGGTTGGTCTGGGATGGTGGTTCTCGCCCTTAGGGTAATATGTTGGTTCAGATCTGAGGCCAATGTTGATTACCGAGACTAAAACAGTTGAATATGCTGATCATATTGCCATTTAGAGTCCGTAGGCTGTAGTCTCTATAATTGCTCCCTAGGTATTATGAGCAATTTTGTCTGCAAAATATGTAGGCAGGGGCTTGGTGGTTGTGTCAGAGCCATGTAAGTGGCTTAAGTCTTGAGTGGGGGACCTGGTGAGTGGAGAACCGGTGTCAGCAGGTGAAGCCCAAGCTATATCGTATTGTTGTAGGCGGGCCCCAGGTGTTGCAAAGAAGGAATGTCCGCAGCCACTATAGCGGCCTAATCTGGTTGCTATTAATGTCCTCAGCCGGTCAACTGGAGAAAGAGTGATGCCGCATCGCTTTGGCGAATAGGGATTCCTCGTCTGCAGTAAAATGCTAGTGTCCGCTCGGTGCTAGGTGGGGAGCATTATGTGCAGTATAAGGTTGTTGCTTTGGTTAAAATGATGTGTTGACAAGTACCCGTGGTTAAGGTGGCCAGTGAGAAAACAAAGCAGCCACGTGGAGAAATAAAGAGAGGAAGATGAACAGCATGACTGAGTCATTGTTACTGTATGCAGGTGACCCTTTTTATTAACGGTCCCGTCTTGCTCTGCGTGGTTGAGGGGCTTTGGTGGGACTGGTTGTCTGAGGTGGACCAGGTCTGGGGTGGTGTGGTCCATCATTGGAGTCTGAGGGTTGCCGTCTATTACGATGTTCTAGTGTATCCATGGGTTCCTGTCTTTGCTTGGCTGGCTTGTGAGTGGTTGGGCGGAATTCCACGTACCACTCAGGTACTTCTATCAAGGGGATATTGAGGGTTTCACAAAAATGTCTTAGATCTTCCGGAATTCTGAGGTGGTGCGCGGTGCGGCCCTGTGAGGTGGCGGTGAGACAAAAGGGAAACTTCCATTTGTAATGGATGTCTCGTGCACGGAGTTCTTCCAGTAGAGGGTGAAGTTCTCTGCGTCTCTGCAATGTGATGTAAGAGAGATCTTGGTATATATTGATGGTCGAGCCATTGTATGTAAGTTGTGTTTTATTACGGGCTTTCCGTAAAATTTCCTCCTTCAATTGGAAGTCAATTATGCAACATACCACATCTCTGGGGGGATCCGTTTCTCTTCCTTTAGGTCTCAGAGCGCGATGGATGCGTTCCATACCAATGGGGTGGTGGGAGGTCTATCGAGCAGATTGTTGATGATAGCAGTTACTGTCTTCTGTAACTGGTCTGCTTCGGTTGTTTCTTGAAGACCCCTGAGGTGTAAGTTATGGCGCCTGCCTCTGTTGTTGAGGTCTTCTAAATGGCGATTAAAATCCCTCATTTGTAGAGTATGGGTATCCAGGGTGTGGTGCATATGGCGTATCGTTACATTGTGCTGCGTGACTGCGGTTTCCACTTCTTGAACTCTTCCCGTGATTGCTTGGATATATAGACGGAGCCCTGTGATGGCGGCTGTTAGAGTTTCTTTGATATCTGCTGCCACAGAATGTAGGTCGTGCAAGCTGGGTTGTTGCTGTGGTGATAGGGTTATCCCCCCCATTGCTGGCGGGTCACCTGGGCAGGTGGTAGTGGGCTGTGACAAGCCATGAGTATGCTTCATGTTGTTGGCTTGTGTTCTGAGAAGTGCGGGGGTCTGCTGGCTCAGTCCCTCTGTTATGCCACTGGGGGAACGGGGAGAGCGAGACCTAGTAGCGGAGGAATCGTGGGAAGCCATCCCCATTGTTACTAATTAGTGTTTAAGACAAAGTGGAAGAAAAGAAAAAAAAAATTGAGAATTAGAGTACCTCCGTTTTAGTCAGTATGATCCCTCAGTCTGCGGGATTTCTACTTTTAGGCAGCCATCATCTCCTTTGTCATTGCTTTAATCAATAAGCAGTTCAGTAGACAGTTTGTTGTAATGGCTGTTAGGTGTAGTCAGGTGTAGCAAGATGGCCGCCAGGACCATAAGTAGGCCAAAGCTGCGGCCTAAATTTTGGGACGTCCCGCTGAGTGAGTGGAGGAGCCGTCGGATGGGCAGCGGGTCTCCCCGCTGGGTCCAGTAATGAGGATTGTGGATGGGGGACTAGGATGGATGAGGGTTGGGTGCCTGAGACCCTCGGGATGGCGTAGGCCGTGGAGATGGCGGGGACCGCTAGATGGAGTCGGAGGCAGCGGCCTAGTTTGTGCGAACGGGCCCCGGCGCTGTTCACTTACCTAGCCTGGATGAAGCAGGGGCTTTGGGGACTCTATTCAGGGGGGTATGTAAGCTCATCAGCCCTGTAGAGATGCGGATGCCACTGGATGGAGAGACGGCCTGCTGTGTTCCAATATGGCGCCGGTCGTGAGGAAAGAGAAGTCTCGGCCCGGCTCACTCTTCAGGCGAATGTGGAATCCACCCAAAAATAGATCCGGTACCTGGGCGAGTGTACTGAGAGATGATCTGGGGAGTTTTTAGTGTTCCCCAGACTATAGTAGGCCTAGATGGAGATGGATTGGAATCTGCAGAACGGGAGTTCTTCTCCTGCACGTCTGCTATCCTCTGCATCTGGACAAGCCCCCCCAAAATACTACTGTTACATTGCAGTTAGACAAATTAAAACATTTTTTTTTTTTTTTTGTACAAAATATTACATTTGCGGCCATTTTCTTGCACAAAATTAAAAAGTGCGTCTACATTGCTGGTTTAAAAAAATATATATATAAATACTACATTTGCAGCCAGCAGTGCATTTCTTGCACAAAAATAAAAAGTGCATCTACATTGCTGGTTTAAAAAAAAAGAATAATAAATAGTGTTACATAGTACATTTGCACCTTGCTGTACATTTCTTGAACAAAATTAAAAAGTGTGTCGACATTGCCGGTTTAAAAAATAATAAAAATTTGTGCTAAATAGTACATTTGCGTCCAGAATGAGGAGAGCGTCAAATAAGGGACGTGGTCCTGGTGCTGCTGGTGCTGCTGGTGTTGGTGGTGTTGGTGAAGCTCCTGTTACAAGGAGAGGACGTGGTCGATCTGTGCCAGCTACACGCACAAGTGAAACACCTTCCTCAGGTGCGAGTAGCCAACAGAACCTTATATGGTAGGCCCGAATGCCACTCAACGAATGGTGAGGCCAGAACAAGTACAGACGATAGTAGATTGGCTGGCAGACAATGCCTCCAGTTCCTTCACATTGTCTCCCACCCGTTTCCCTTGCTGAAAGCTCACATTCGGCACCTGAACCCCATGGCCACGTAAATCAGCCAAGCAGTCTGAGCCCAAGTCATGCAGCAGTCTCTTATGCTTTTTGATGACTCTGCTGGTGTGCTTTCCGTGGGCCATCCACATAGCCCTGCCCCAGAAGTGGAAGACATTGAGTGCACCGATGCCCAACCACTTCTGTTTCAGGATGAGGACATGGAAACACCACCGCAGCATGTCTCCGATGATGATGAAACACAGGTGCCAACTGCTGTGGCTTTCTACAGTGTGCAGACTGACAAGGAGGGCAGCGGTGAAGAGTGGGTGGAAGATGATGTGGAGGATGATGAGGTCCTAGACCCCACATGGAATGAAGGTCATGCGAGTGATGTGTACAGTTTGGAGGAAGAGGTGGTGGTCGCACAGAGCCACCAGCACAGCAAAAGAGGAAGCAGGTTGCAAAAGCAGAGCGACCGCCCCCTAGACAGTACGCCTGCTGCTACCCACTGCACCCAGGGACCTAGCACACCAAAGGCAGCTCAAAGGAGTTTCCCTGGCGTGGCAGTTCTTCAGACAATGTGCTGACGACAAGACACGAGTGGTTTGCATGCTGTGCAATCAGAGCCTGAAGCGAGGCATAAATGTTCTAAACATGAGCACAACCTGCATGACCAGGCATCTGCATGCAAAGCACGAGCAGCAGTGGAATAAGCACCTCAAAATCCAAGAAAGGTCTCGGGCTCCTCCTGCTTCCTCTTCTGCTGCTGCCTCTTCCTCCACCTCTACAGTGCCAGTGTCACCTGCCACCCAGCAAACAGATGATGTGACAGCAACGCCACCATGTCTGCCACCATCCCTAAGCATTTCCACACCATGGTCCCATGGAAGCTTACAGCTGTCCATCTCCCAAACACTGGAGAGAAAGAGAAAGTACCCCCCTACACACTGGCGATCCCTGGCCCTGAATGCCAGCATTTCAAAATTCCTGGCCTTTGAAATGCTGTCATTCCATCTGGTGGACAGTTTTAAAAACCTGATGGCGGTGGCTGTGCCACAGTACGTGGTTCCCAGCCGCCACTACTTTTCCAGACGAGCCATTCCTTTCATGCACAAACAAGTCGGGGACAAGATCAAGTGTGCACTGCGCAATGCCATCTGTGGCAAGGTCCACATAACCACTGATACGTGGACCAGTAAGCAAGGGCAGGGACGCTATATCTCGCTAACTGCACACTGGGCAAATGTAATTTGGCGCATGTCCTTCCGCCACCGAGGATTACAGGGCATTTCTCTTTGCCTCCTCCTCCTACTCCGCATCCTCCTCCTCCTCTACCACCTCCTCATCAGGTCAGCGTAACACCTTCACCACCAACTTCAGCACATCCAGGGGGAAAGGACAGCAGGTTGTTTTAAAACTGATATGTTTAGTGGATAAACCCCACACTGCGCAGGAGCTGTGGACCAGCATTGACTATTGATGACTAGTTGTTGCCACTGAGCCTCAAGCCCGGCCTGGTGGTGTGCGATAATGGGCGAAATCTCGTAGCAGCCCTGGGCCTAGCTGGTTTGATGCACATCCCTTGCCTGGCGCATGTGCTGAATTTGGTGGTGCAGAAATTTCTAAAAAACTAACCGGATATGTCAGAGCTGCTGCAGAAAGTGCGGGCCGTCTGTGTGCGCTTTTGGCATTCTCATCCTGCTGCTGCTCGCCTGTCTGCGCTGCAGCGGAACTTCGGCCTTCCCGCTAACCGCCTCCTATGCGACGTGTCCACAAGATGGAACTCCACCTTGCACATGCTGGAGAGACTGTGCGAGCAGCATCAGGCAATAGTGGAGTTTCAGCTGCAGCACGCACGGGTCAGTCGCTCTGCGGAACAGCACCACTCCACCACCAACAAGTGGGCCTCCATGCGATACCTGTGTACCATATTGCGGTGTTTCGAGTACTCCACCAACATGGCCAGTGCCGATGACGCTATTTTCAGCGTTACTATACCACTTCTTTGTCTCCTTGAAAAAACACTTCGGACGATGATGGAAAAGGATGTGGCACAGGAGGAAGAGGAGGAGGAAGAGGAGTCATTTCCACCGTTATCAGGCCAGTCATTCACAAGTGGCTCGGAGGGTGGGTTCCTGCACCAGCATAGGCCAGGTAAACAATTTTCAAGCCAGGGCACAGTTCTGGAGGATGAGGAGGACGAGGATGATGATGAGGAGGAACAGTGTTCACAGCAGGGTGGCACCCAACGCAGCTCGTGGGCATCACTGAAGCATGGCTGGGGGGATACGGAAGGCACAGATGATACACCTCCCACAGGGGGAGCTTGTCTTTGCCTCTGGGCAGCCTGGCATACATGAGCGACTACATGCTGCAATGCCTGTGCAATGACAGCCGAGTTGCCCACATTGTAACTTGTGCTGATTACTGGGTGGCCACCCTGCTAAATCCCTGTTATAAGGACAATGTGCCGTCCTTAATTCCCTCACTGTAGCGTGATCGGAAGATGCGCGTCTACCAGCGTGCGCTGGTAGACGCGCTGCTGAGTTCATTCCCAAATGACATCGGGGGCTCAGTGGAAGCACAAGGCGAAGGCAGAGGAGGAGGAAGATGTCGCAAACGCAGCTGTGGCACCACCAGCACCTCAGAAGGCAGGGTTAGCATGGTCAAAATGTGGAAAAGCTTTGTCAGCAGCACGCCACAACAAACAGCACCACCAGCTGATAGGCAACGTCTTAGCAGGAGGCAGTATTTCAGCAACATGGTGGAACAGTATGTGTGCACACGCCTACACATACTGACTGATGGGTCTGCCCCATTCAACTTCTGGGTCTCCAAATTGGGCACATTGCCTGAGCTTGCCCTTTATGCCTTGGAGTTGCTGGCCTGCCCTGCAGCTAGTGTATTGTCTGAAAGTGTGTTTAGCACTGCAGGGGGCGTTATCACAGACAAGCGCAGCTGCCTGTCCCCAGCCAATGTGGACAAGCTAATGTTTATTAAAATGAACCAGGGATGGATCCCACAAGACTTGTCTGTACATTGTGCAGAATAGACATTTATACCGGCCTCACACAGCCATTGGTATACTTAAGTGAACTTATTCTTTTTTTCTTTTTTTATGGAACATAAGTCTTTATTGGAATTTGTAACAGGAGAAACATGAAAAATAAACCATGGTACATTTTAGATGGAAAAAGTGAACCATGCTAGAACATCTCTGGGTTTGTCTGCAGATAGTGATTTTTTTTTTTTAATACGTCTCAATATTTTGGTTGTTACCCCAATTAGAAAAAAAAAAAACAAACAAACAGAAAACAGTGTTGGCTACCTCCTCCACCGCCACTTCCACCTACACCGCCATAGTCACCGCCTCCTCAACCTCCTACTCTACATCCACCTCCTTTATTTTTTATGTGATTTTAAGTTATTTCCCTATCCACATTTGTTTGCAGGGCACTTGTCCTACTCTTACCCCCATTTTGCTTCCTTTTGCAGCCCTCTAGCCCTTTCCAGGACTTTTTTGGAGCCATTTTAGTGTCCAAAAGTTTGAGTCACCATTGACTTCAATGGGGTTCGGGGTCAAGTTCGGGTCAAGTTCGGGTCCAAACTCAAACTTTTTCGCGAAGTTCAGCCGAACCCGCCGAATCCGAACATCCAGGTGTCCGCTCAACTCTACTCACCACCCTTATGGAGGAACACAAAAGCGGTCCGGCTGCTCAGAAGATGTTGAAAGCGCTGGAACTGGAAAACTGCTGGAAAAAATGACTTCCACTGTACTCCCTACAGTTCTCCCTGATCGATCGCTGTAGGCGCTGCTGCTGACTCTGGAACAGATTCAGGTGTGGATATGCTGGTCCCGAAGATCATTCACTGCAACTCAGTATCACTGCAGCGCGTTGGGTCACTGTATAAATTCAGCCCACTGGATCACTAGATGTAGGTCACAGGCCGCAATCCAGCTGACAAAGCACATAGGTCTCCTCTGATCGATCACACTGTCCTAAGAAACTGGAGCCAACTCCTCCCCTCACTTAAATAGTTTCTCTCACAAAGCATTGTTCCTCCTAAGAGCCTTTACTTACAGCATTGCACACTGGGAAATGAAGTTCTTCCTTTGCAGGGTCCGATGACAAGTTTCCTCTGTGACACTACAGGTCCCACAAAGCAGCATTTCTCACATGACCATTACATCTAACAATCTCAACACTAGGGAAAAACTTCATAGCATTCATAGGCAACAATGTCTCTATGTTAAAGGAGCACTTTTGGACTCCTGGCTGCAACAAAAAACCCAGAAGCTGATTGGTTGCTATGCAGTGCTGCACCAGATTTTGCACGCTCCAGTTTTACTAGATCAACCTCTAAATGTATACGATTTGACTTAAAGTGGTTTTAAACAACAGACATGAAATATGAACAAAGCATATCTCTTTATAGTGTGTACTTTTCTTAATCCAGAGCACTAAGGTGTTGATTTATTGAAACTGGGGAGTGCACAATCTGCACAGTAACCAATAAGCTTCCGGTTTTTTTTGTCAAAGCTTAATTGAACAAGCAGAAGTTAGAAGCTGATTGGCTAGCATGCACAGCTGCACCAGATTTTCATAAATCAACACCTAGGTGTTTCATTCCTCTACTATCTGCATGAGTCATATCTGATAAGTTTTCCTGACACCAAGAGGCAAAAAGGGGAGGGAGGGAGCTCCAGCACACAGCCTTTGATGGACAGCCTCAGCCTGTTCCTGTGTGCTGTGTGAAGGGGGTGTGTCCCTTCCCTTCAATCTGGTCTAATAGCTGCTTTTCTGAGCTCTGAGGAGTGTTATTTTAGCTCCCTGCCCCTTGCCTTCTAAAGCTTAGACAAGCTGTATAAATTCTGAACTTTGAAGAGAAGACTGCAGATAAACAGGTACAACTTTTTTAAACTGCCTAATTCACCCAGTTTTCTCAGTCAAGACATTCCGATGTTGTTGTGGTATAAATGTTACAATGTTATGTATATGTAAGATGTCAGACCTCATTCTTTTTTAATTAAAAACAAAAGCGAAAGGAACAGATTTGCAGCTCTCTGTGGTAGATTACTCCTCACATTTATAACTGAGTCACAATTACTAATAATAAAAATTATCATGTTAGTGTCGGGAAGGGGGAGAGTGTCTTGCCTCCAGGCACAAATGAATGTGCCTGGAGCCAAGAAAGCGAGGCCCCTCCGTAGCGCCCACCGGCCGCCTCTAGCTGAGGCGGCGTGGGCGAGGGACCGGGAGGGGCTTGTGTCACTCGCACGCCCTCGCGGAGGCCGTCGCGCGCGCGCGAGTGATCCGAGCTAGGGCGTCGGCGGCAGTATACTGCCGCTAAACGCGTCCTCTCGGTCGAACAGCGGCGGTTAACGGCTAGCCGCCAGCCGTTCGCCAATTATTGTACTATTAAAAATAATAATCATTAACACTGAGTCAATATTTACACTCCTCATTA
>BLSH010009931.1:504045-528515 GCA_018402905.1 Glandirana rugosa | reverse complement strand
AACTACAAGTCCCATGAGGCATAGCAAGACTCTGACAGCCACAAGCATGACACTGAGAGGCAGAGGCATGATGGGATTTGTAGTTTTGCAACATCTGGAGGTCCGCTAATTGCATATCCCCGATTTAGGCCGTTATTGTAGACAACTTTATTTCAGTAGTTTTGCCTTTTTTCACTGTAGACAGAATTAATAACTCATAGCAAACCAGATCTGTAAATTCTGAAATCCTAATTTCACTTTCTCAAAAACTTTAATAAAACTCTTACAACAAAAATGTTCAGTTTAAATGTTTTATCGTACATCTCAATAATGAATACTTTCAACTGCAAAGCTTCTTTGTTTTAGTCTGTGGGGAAATGTCTTCAGTCACAAATTAAATAAAGTAGTGTTTTTAATATTGCAGACTGTAGACCAAATTAAGACATCTATCAGAATGCAGTTCCCTAAAATATCAGATTAAAAGTGGACATATTAAAAAAAAAATACATAGGGCTTTATAAAAGAAAAATAATACATTTTTATCAACTTGTATATTTTTTACATTATGCTTTTTATACAGACTAAGTGTTTTGGTCTATTCTAGTCTAGTATTAGGTCAGATATTTGAAGAAGAAATAAATGTACCAAACATTCAAAATTAACATGTATCAATATATACTATAATATTATGTATATGTATTTAACCACTTCCCTACTGCCGTATGCAGAATGACGGACAGGAAGTGGTTCAGTTATCCTTACTGGGCTTCATATGACATCCAGCAGGATTACATGCCAGCGTTCGCCCGTGGGGGCGCGCATCACGGCGATCGGTGGTGCAGTGTGCCATTCTGACCCACCTCATTACCAATCTCGGTAATAAGCTTCCATCAGAAGCTCTTTACCATGTGATCAGCCGTGTCCAATCACGGCTGATCACAGTTTAAACAGGAAAAGCCATTTATCGGCTTTTCCTCTTCTCGCGTCTGCAGACGCGAGTAGTGAAGAGCCAATTGGCTGCTCTCCTGACAGGGGGTGCCTGTGATGAGTGTTTATCAGCGCAGCCCCCCCTAGGATCCCCACCCTAGACCACCAGGGAGCCCACCAGGACCATCAGTGAGAGCCCGCCCAGGGAGACCACCAGGGAGCCAATCAGGACCACCAGGGAGCCCACCCTAGACTACCAGGTAAGGGGCACAGTGCCCTACAGGGATGGCACTCAGAGCTAACTTCAGATTCCACCCTAGACCACCAGGGAATGGGCCCCTATTAGTGCATCTGTCATTGCCACCCACCAGTGCCCCCTATCAGTGCCCACCAGTGCACACCAGTGCCACCTATAAGTGCCCACCAGTGCCACCTACCAGTGCCACCTACCAGTGCCACCTATGAGTGCCCATCAGTTCCTCTTATCAGTGCCCATCTGTGCTGCAATTTTGTTGGGGTACAGCATCGCACAACCGCGCAATTGTCATTGAAAGCACAACATCACTGAAAGCTGAAAATTGGTCTGATGTGGAAGTGTTCTAAGTGCATGGTATTGAAGTGGTTAAATGTCTTAGAAATTTATAAAAAAAAATATTGAAAGTAAAGCCGTAATAGTAGTTTAGAAGGAACATTAAAAATAAAAGAAATACATTTTAATATTTTACTTTAGAATTAAATTAAATATTTTATAAATTGAACCTTTATCCTATAGGATAGATGACAGCTGGAAGACGAGGTGTCTTTATTACTGATTTTATTACTGATTGATTTATTTTGTTTCATGATAAAAGAAAACATGCCTCATAATAATTTGTGCAATTGTAACAAATAATACCCATAATGTTTATAATAAGAGTTGAGCGGACACCTGGATGTTCGGGTTCGGCGGGTTCAGCCAAACTTCGCGAAAAAGTTTGAAGTCAATGGTGACCCGAACTTTTGGGCACAAAAACGGCTCTAAAAAAGTCTTGGAAAGGGCTAGAGGGCTGCAAAAGGAAGCAAAATGGGGGTAAGAGTAACAACCACACATCGGTCTGTTGTTCAATGCCCGTCCACAGCTCCTGCGCAGTGTGGGGTTTATCCCCAAAACATATCAGTTTTAAAACAGCCTGCTGTCATTTCCCCCTGGATGTGCTGAAGTTGGTGGAGAAGGTGTTACGATGGAGGAGGAAGCGGAGGAGGAGGCAAAAGGAGGCAAAGAGAAATGCCCTGCAATCCTCGGTGGCGGAAGGACATGCGCAAAACTGCTATCCGCCTCAGGCCCACCCGCCACTACATTTGTCCAGTGTGCAGTTAGCGAGATATAGCATCCCTGCCCTTGCTTACTGGTCCACGTATGGTTATGTGGACCTTGCCACAGATGGCGTTGCGCAGTGCACACTTGATCTTGTCCCCGACTTGTTTGTGCAGGGAAGGGATGGCTCGCCTGGAAAAGTAGTGGCGGCTGGGAACCATGTACTGTGGGACAGCCACCACCATCAGGTTTTTAAAACTGTCCGTGTCCACCAGACGGAATGACAGCATTTCAAAGACCAGGAATTTTGAAATGGCCAGGGATCGTGAGTGGGTAGGGGGGTACTTTCTCTTTCTCTCCAGTGTTTGGCAGATGGACAGCTGTAAGCTTCCATGGGACCATGGTGTGGAAATGTTTGGGGACGGTGGCAGACATGATGGCGTTGCTGTCACATTGTCTGTTTGCTGGGTGGCAGGTGACACTGGCACTGTAGAGGTGGAGGAAGAGGCCGAGGCAGCAGCAGAAGAGGAAGCAGGAGGAGGCCGAGGCCTTTCCTGGATTTTGAGGTGCTTATTCCACTGCAGCTCGTGCTTTGCATGTAGATGCCTGGTCATGCAGGTTGTGCTCAGGTTTAGAACATTTATGCCTTGCTTCAGGCTCTGATTGTACAGCATGCAAACCACTCGTGTCTTGTCGTCAGCACATTGTCTGTAGAACTGCCATGCCAGGGAATTCTTTTGAGCTGCCTTTGGTGTGCTAGGTCCCTGGGTGCGGTGGGTAGCAGCAGGCGTACTGTCTAGGGGACGGTCGCTCCGCTTTTGCAACCTGCTTCCTCTTTTGCTGTGCTGGTGCCTCTGTGCGACCACCACCTCTTCCTCCAAATTGCACACGTCACTCGCATGACCTTCATTCCATGTGAAGTCTAGGACCTCATCATCCTCCACATCATCTTCCACCCACTCTTCACCACTGCCCTGCTTGTCAGTCTGCACACTGTAGAAAGCCACAGCAGTTGGCACCTGTGTTTCGTCATCATCAGAGACGTGCTGCGGTGGTGTTTCCATGTCCTCATCCTGAAACAGAAGTGGTTGGGCATCAGTGCACTCAATCTCAAATCTCCTTCATTGCTCATAACAAAACACTGAAGTAAAAACAAAATTAATCACAGTGCAAGTGAAAATGACAAAATCAGGCTATTTTAATCATCCTTCATTACATCGTGGAACCCTGTACAGCCATTTACTCTTGGGCTGGATGTTGTTGGACTTTTTTAACAGCCAGGATTCAGATGTCACTTGCACTGGGATTATTTTAACTTTCTTTTTTCTTTTTCCTTATACTTGAGTGGCATATCAATAGCACTTAAGGACATTTGGGACTGATTTTGTCATTTTCACTTGCACTGTGATTAATTTTGTTTTTACTTCAGTGTTTTGTTATGAGCACTGAAGGAGATTTGAGATTTATTTACACAAATTAGCGCAACTTATTTGAATTTATATGGTTTTTATATGTTATTATCACATATTTTGTTGCTGCTATACTAACACACCTTAGCGCAATACCTTTTTTCTTTTTTTTTATCAGTGCACTCAATGTCTTCCACTTCTGGGGCAGGGCTATGTGGATGGCCCACAGAATGCACACCAGCAGAGTCATGAAAAAGCATAAGAAACTGCTGCATGACTTGGGGCTCAGACTGCTTGGCTGATTTACAAGGGGCTGAGGTGAAAGACAGATGGCCATGGGGTTCAGGTGCCAACTCTGAGCTTTCAGCAAGGGACCGGGTGTGAGAAAATGTGAAGGAACTGGAGGCATTGTCTGCCACCCAATATACTATCGCCTGTACTTGTTCTGGCTTCACCATTCGTTGAGGGCCTACCATATAACGTTGAAGGTTCTGTCGGCTACTCGCACCTGAGGAAGGTGTTTCACTTGTGCGTGTAGCTGGCACAGATCGACCGTGTCCTCTCCTTGCAACAGGAGCTTCACCAACACCACCAACACCAGCAGCACCACCAGCACCATGACCACGACCACGTCCCTTATTTGACGCTCTCCTTATTCTGGACGCAAATGTACTATTCAGCACAAATTTATATTATTTTTTATAATGCTAATCTGTCCCTCACACCAGCAGCAGGAACCTCTCCCTACACCAGTATGAGATGATTTTATAACGCTAATCTGTCCCTCACACCAGCAGCAGGAACCTCTCCCTACACCAGTATGAGATGATTTTATATTGCTAATCTGTCCCTCGCACCAGCAGCAGGAACCTCTCCCTACACCAGTGTGAGATGATTTTATAATGCTAATCTGTCCCTCACACCAGCAGCAGGAACCTCTCCCTACACCAGTATGAGATGATTTTATAACGCTAATCTGTCCCTCACACCAGCAGCAGCATCCTCTCCCTACCTACACTAGTATGAGATGATGTGACATGCAGCGCTATGTGACTCCAGCTTATATAGAGGCTGTGTCTCATGATGCACTGACCAATCACAGTCATGCCATTAGTAGTCATGGCTGTGATGGCTTCTAAGGGCAAACGAGTGAAACGCTTGTTGATTGGCTGCCCTGCAGCTATTCAAAGGGCGCGAAAAAAATATCCAAACCCCGAACCCGGACTTCCTCTCAAATGTCCGGGTTCGGGACACGGACACCCTAAAGTCGGGTACGATCCCGAACTTTACAGTTCAGGTTCGCTCAATCCTATTTATATGTGTGTAATATCAGTTTCTATTTGTTGCCTATTACCAGGGTAATGTAATATTCGAGAAAAATATAATTAAGAATAGGGATGAACCGAATTCCCCCCGGTTTCGGCTCGCACCAGAACACCGCGAACAGTCAATAAGTTTGTTTGAATACGCAAACCTTATTAAAAGTAATTCTCCTTTTAACGGCTTTTATGCCTTTTTATTGCCATAAAAAGTGTATGGGGACCCGGGTACTTCCCTAGGGGACATGTATCAATGCCAAAAAAAGTTTTTAAAAATATAATTTTTTCAGGAGCAGTGATTTTAATAATGATTAAAGTGAAAAAAAAATCAAATATTCCTTTAAATATCATGCCTGGGGGTCCCCTTAGTCTGCCTGTAGTGGCGCATCAGTGTGATGCTTAGAACAGTGCCATCACAAAATGACATTTGTAAAGGAAAAATTGTCATATAAAATCACTCACGGCTGTAATGTATTGCTGGCTCCCAGCAATATAGATCAAAAATCACTGGAAAAAATTTGCGTGGGGGCCCCCCCAAATTCCAAGCCAGGCCCTTTTTTAAAAAAAATTTGGCTCAGGGTTTATATATTGATTTTATTTATTTCTTTCAGGTACTTATATAGCACAGTGAATTTATTCAGCCTTTTTACATATACATTGTACATTTATAACAGCCCCTACCCTCAAGGAACTTACAGTCTAAGGTCCCTTACTTATATTCATACATACACATACTATTTTCAATTTAGACAGGATCCAATTAACCTACCGGCATGTCTTTGGAGTGTGGGAGGAAACCGAGGTACCCGGAGGAAACCCACACAGGCACAGGGAGAACATGCAAAGTCCAGGCAGGTAGTGTCGTGGTTGGGATTCAAACCAGTGACCCTTTTGCTGCTAGGCAAAAGTGCTAACCATGTGCCGTGGTTAGTGTTAGTGTGCTGCCCCACCCTAAACCACTTTTTTTTTTCAAAAGTAAACTTTATTAAGTTTTACAGACGTAAGAAAACAACATTAATACAGCAAGTTATGGACTCATAGGCATAAGAGGTACATTAGACGTGTGTATTCAGACACAGCTTCATCAACCATCCCATTAATGACAGCGTAATATATATATAACCATAGATACACATTTTTTTAAAAATAAAGACTGGGTTCCAATGTACCCCCTTGCTAGCACCATACATCTGTTAACATGAAGACAGTCAGAAAGAAACAACGCACCGGAAAACGTGTGTTGCTGCCATAATCACCACTACTCCTATCCTAATTATAAGGAAGCATTTCCTCCCTCCACTGGGCTATGCATTATTATCTTGGGTTATCCACCAGTTAGTAAGTCCCACATCCACCTCGAACCGTAAGATCTGTTGGCGGCCCTGGCGCACCTTAGATCTCAATATCTCCCGAGTCAATCCATCCCGACCATATTTTGCCAAATTTCTTGGGGCATCCCCTGGACATATATGTTAGCTTAATTAATGGAAGTGCTCTGTTGACCAGGTCAATCCAAAGTTGGGCTGCAGGTGGCACCTAATCCTTCCATTTGAGTGCTATGGACTTTTTGGCGTAAAAGAATAGTACCCTTAATAAACTTTTCCTGGAATGGCTCTTCTCCTCCTCCCCAAATTCTCACAGGAGGCATCTGGCAGGTGAATATATATTGGGTAAGGCTAGTTTATCCTCCATAAAACCTAAGATTGTTTTCCAGAACCCACCCACTTCAGGATACTGCCAGACCGTATGGCAAAAGTTTCCATCTGGATGTTGACAGCATTGGCAATCAGGCGATTCCCTTCTGCCCATTCTATATAGACATGAGGGGGCGAAATAGTCCTGTGTAGGTAATAGAATTGGGTCAACTTATCCCTAGCTGATATAACTGAAGTTAGTAATGTCTCCGTTACCTCCACCCATGATTCCTCCGTTAAGGACGTGATATCCGTTCTCCACTGACTGGCAAGTTTCTCTATTCTGTTGGAGGAGAACGACGTCAAAAGGAGGTAGTATCTGGTAACCAGCTTTGTGTGGTCCTCCTCAAACAAAGCCTTCTCCAGCATAGGTGGGGAAAGTGACACCTGTGTGAGACCAAACTGTGCTGCCACCGCATGTCGCAGTTGAAGGTAACGGTAGAAGAATTTGTTAGGAACCTTATACTCTAATTGTAAATCCCTGAATGATTTAAATGTGCCATCTGAAAATAGTTGGTGAGCATATTTAATACCATAGTCTGCCCATCTCTGTCCATCCGGAATCTTATTTAATTCAGGGAGTTGGGGGTTGTGCCATAGGGGAGCATTAGGCGAGGAACTTAGTGAGGGTCCCCCAGCTCTCTTATTACAAATGTGAAACACCTTATAAGAAAGTTTAAGTATTTCCGCCCCTATTCCCAGGTATGGGCCATTCCTGTATAACCCATTAATAAGGGCCTCGTAGGACTGCATCAGTGCCGCTTGAGTAGCTACCGATGCAGTCTCCACGTTGGGGAAAAAACACCAGTGAATATGTGTTAATTGGGAGGCTAGGTAATAGCATTGAAGGTTTGGGAAGGCCAAACCACCCATTGAGGTTTGAAATATCCAATAAATTTCGTACCACTTCATGATTGTGTTCCACTTGTTGTTGATTCTTCACAAAAAATTACAGTTTTATAACTTTATGTTTGAAGCCTGAAATGTGGCAAAAGGACGCAAAGTTCAAGGGGGCCGAATACTTTCACAAGGCACTGTATATATAAGTATCTAGGGAGATACACCATTTTAAAAATACTGATACGACCCATGAGGCAAAGAGGTAGTTTAGACCAGGTCTGCAGACTCTGTCTCATGCGTGTTATCAAAGGGGAAAGATCATTCAGTATGTAAGTATTAAGTGGCAATTGAACTTCAATACCCAAATATCTAAATTTAGAGACTACCTGCAGTGGGATATGTGGAGGCATCTGGGGTGCATACTTGGGGTCAAAGGGGAACACCGTAGACTTACTCCAGTTAACCCGGAATCCAGAATACAACCTGAACCCTGAGATAACCTCCACCGCCCTGACCAGAGACTGCTCTGCATCTGCCAAGTAGAGAAGCAGGTCATCTGCGTATAGCGATATCCTTTCCTCTAATGCATTTACATTACAACCCCCAATGCCAATGTCCGCTCTATAGAGTCAAAGGCCTTATGTGCATCCATAGACACTACGACCCTAGTGTTCGGGTCAGGGCCCTCAGACTGTAGGATCGTGAAAATAGGTCTAAGATTTATAGCCGTGGACCTCATAGGGATGAAACACGTCTGGTCAGGATTAACAATAGAGGTTATAACTTTGTTTAGTCGTTTGGCTAGTAGTTTGGCCAGTATTTTTCCATCCACATTGATTAAAGAAATTGGTCGATAGGATTCACATAATTGGCGGTCCTTGTTTGGGTTGGGGATCAATACTATCAGCGCCTCTCTAAGCAACTCAGGAAGACTACCCCTATCAAAGGCCTCCTGATACACCTCCAGCAGCTTCTGTGCCATGAACTCCTGATATGTGCAATACCACTCAACTGGATATCCATTAAGACCTGGGGTTTTATTGGGGTTGAGAGAGTGAATTGCTGCCTCTATTTCCTGGACCGTGATGGGAAGATCCAACTCCCCCGCTTCCTCCTGGGACAGTGCGGACAGGAGAATCTGCTCCAAGTACTTTGAGACCTCCCCCTCAGTATAGTCTACTCGCGATGTGTAGAGATCTGAGTAGAACCATACGAGAGCCCCCGCTATATCCACCGGGGACTCACATAGGGCCCCACCCCCATTGTACACAGAGGATATGGACACAGGGGGTTGCTGAGAATGGGCCAGATAAGCCAGCAATCTGCTATTTTTGTCCCTGAACTCAAAGATTTTTTGAGAGTGGTATAGCATCTTCTTCTTCTGGATTTTCTCTATCAAAACCAGCTCCAGTTGTCTTGCCAAGTCTCTCCAAACCCTGAATTTAGAGGAGGAGGGGTTTTTGATATATTCCACTTCAGCCGCGGTAGCCGCCTGTTCAGATTCCCATATTCTACTCTCCCTGTCCGATCTCAGTTTTTTAATAACCCCTGAGACTGATCCCCTTAACGTAGCCTTGAAAGCATCCCAGGTGGTGTGCATCGGAACCTCCTCCGTATTTTCTGACCAGAAATTTTTAATAGACGTAGCTACCATATTCTCAAAACATTCCTCCTTGAGCCACATAGGGCTCAATCTCCATAATTTATAGTCACAGGATTGTCCTAGGGACAGTGTTAGCATCAAGGGGGAATGGTCCGAGATTGCTCTTGGGAGATATTGTACTCTGGGCTAGGCCTCCTCGGACACACAACACAGGTCTAAGCATGACAGGGCATTGTAAGTGGAGGAAAAACAGGAATATTCTTCAGTATCTGGATGTTTCCACCTCCAAGCCTCAATGAAATTATGTTGCAGTAAAGATGCAAGCAGTGGCGTATTACATTTATACACAGCCTGACACCTATCCATTTCTGCTGACAGTACAGTATTCAAGTCACCTGCTATTACAATTGGGCCTTCTGCAACAGTTAGTATCTTTGCCAGAATGGTCTCCCATATAGCTAGTGTAAAGGGGGGCAGAATATACACCGCTGCAAAGGTGTGGGGCATGTTATCAATTAATAATACCACCACCACGAACCGGCCAAAGGGACCGTGACAATGACCTTAGGGGCGCAGGAAAGGGTCTTGGATATCAATATGGAGACCCCCTAGCATGGCTAGAGTACATGGAATGGTAGGCATGGCCTATATGTGCACGTTTGAGTGCCATCGTCTTAGAGCCAGCCAGGTGAGTCTCTTGTAAGAACATTATTTGTGGTTTGTACTTTTGAATATATTTAAACACCAATGCCCTTTTGATTTTGGTATTAAGCCCCCTCACATTCCAGGAAAATACATCAAATGTTCTGACTCTGGGCCCCATGGTACATGCGGCTGGCATATGACCATCCTGTAAGATATGGTTGCAGGGGGTTCTCAATAGATGCAGTCAACAATCTCCAAAGACATAGCCTCCTGAGGGATCTGTGGATATCACATTGTTGCATAGTTCAGTGGCAGCACATTGCATAGCTTGGTAAGCTGTAAATCCGGTAAACAAGAAAAACAAAAAAACTGAACAGAGCAAAAAGATTTGAACCCCCCGGTCCAGTGCAAACAACAGCACCTAGTAGGGACCAGTCACTGAACCCTTCCACCCTGCCCGCGATCCCAAACAAACCGCAGGCCTCTACCCTTAATAACATCACAACTGTGTCACCCCAGGGGGAATTTGTCTCCAGGCCAATAGAGAAAAAAGAAAGGGTGAGGGGGAAGTGGGCAATATATGGGCAAGTAGTCCCAGTACTGCATCAGGGACAGTTAATAGTCATCAGCCAAGGCCCTGGCTGTTGAAAACAGTATATAGAGACTCAGGATAAGGAGAAACACAACAACATTGTAGAAACGGAGAGGGTCATCATACCATACCAATTGGTAGCACTGTCTCAGGATAGCTAGAGAGGCTCAGGTGCTTCTCAGGGATTCCAGCCATCTATTTGCTTCCTTTGGTGAGGTGAAGAATTGTGCTTTACCATCATACACCAGTCGGAGCTTTGCAGGGTAAAGCATACTGTAGGGCAGACTGTGTTCCCGCAGATGCTGTTTTACACTCTGAAATGCAGCCTGTTGCTTCTGTGTTGCTGCTGAGAATTCTGGGAAAATGGTGATGCGGGAACCATTATATAGTAGATCTGGCATGTTTCTGGCCCGTTGCAGGATGGTTTCCTTATCCCTGAAGTAAAGGAACCGAGCCAGCATAGGCCGAGGGTACCGACCCGGCGGAGGGGCCCGTAGTGGGACCCTGTGAGCTCTTTCAATTGCGAACATACGGGAGAAGCCATCTTCACCAAATGTTTGCTTGATCCATGTGAGGAGAAAGTCCTCCGGGAGCTTGCCCTCAGACCCCTCCGGGAAGCCCAGGAACCATAGGTTATTCCTTCGGAGGCGGTCCTCAATATCCCCCAGCTTGGCCTCCTGGGATCTGTGGTCCACCATCATGCCTCTAACCGTCTCCTTAAGAGGGTTCAGGTCATCCTCCAGCATGCCAATATGTTGTTCTGCATTGGCTACTCGATGGCGGACCTTGTGGACACCATCCTTTAGGATAGCAAAGTCCATGCGAATAGTGTCAATCTGGTTGGTAATGGAAGCGTGGGACGACCTAATGGCCGCCATGATGTCTGACAGGGACGGTTCTCCTACCTGCACCTCAGGGACACCAGGCTCCAGGTCTGCTGTAGGAGGGGATCGGAGGGATGCCAGAGGGTCCGTAGCGTCCACCCATTCTATCTCCCTCTCTCCCACCGACTCTGACTGGGCAACAGTCTCAGGAGACGGTGGTGGCGGGTCCCTCGTGGTGCAGGCGCCGTCTTGGTCCACCACGTGTGCAAAGCCAGATAGTCTCTCCGCTGGTGTCGGTGGCATGCTTGGTCCGATTTCTACCATCTGTGTATGCCGGTGGGTGTCCGCCAAACGTGTGGGGGCGCCTCTGTGATGATAATTCGGCCTCAGGCTGTGCAGGATTATAAAAGGATTTCTGTGTGGTCCGGAGCTCCGGAGAAGAGCTGCTTACATCCCGGAAGTCAGACACGCCCCCCACCCTTAACCACTTTAATACAATGTGTTATATATACAACACTGACTGCACCATATGGTCTGAATTATATACTACAGGGACTGCAAAATTGTAATGACATGCCCCAGTCAAACAGGTGCAGAAAAATTGGGTCTTGGGTGTTGGTGGGGCCAGAACACTGTAAACCCTCGCAGTTACTCTCGTTGGGCGCAGGAACAGGCCCTGCAGTTGTAATTTTTTTAAAAAATTGTAATTACATGCCCCAGTCAAACAGGTGCAGAAAAATTGGGCCTTGGGTGTTAGTGGTGGCAGAACACTGTAACACCTACCAGTTGCTCTTATTGGAAGCAGCAACAGGCCCTGCAGTTGTAATTTATTTGAAAAATTGTAATGACATGCCCAGTCAAATAGGTAAAGAAAAATTGGGCCCTGGTTGTTGGTGATGCCTGAACACTGTAACACCTCACAGTTACTCTTGTTGGGCGCAGGAATGGGCCCTGCTGTAAACAATTATTTAAAAGATTGAAATTACATGCCCCTGTCAAACAGGTGCAGAAAAATTGGGCCTTGGGTGTTGGTGATGCCCTAAACACAAAATATTGTTGGAAGCTAGCATCATCAGGATTCAGGACAGGAGGAATAAGATAGGCAGCATAGGCAGTCTTCAAGGGATCCCAGATCCCTAGCAAATTCAATCAGTTGCATCAGCATTAGGGGCTTGATAGCTGCTGATCCAAGACTGATTCATTTTTATAAATGTGAGCTTATCAATGGACTCTGTGGACAGACGCACTCTTTGATCCATTACAAACCCTCCAGCAGCACTGAATGTCCATTCAGAAAGCACGCTGGATGCAGGACAGGCCAGTAGCTCAATTGCACATTCAGCAAGTTCCAGCCACTGGTCCATCCTCAAGACCCAGTAACTCAGTGGATGCTCAGTTGGAAAGGTCTCCAAGTCTACTCTTGCCCTTAGATATTCCTGCACCATATAATTCAGACACTGATGGTGGTGGCTTGAACCTATCAGCCCTGGGTGCTGAGGACTGAAGAATTGTTTAAAGACATTGGTCAGGGGGCCACTTTCTCCACCACTCTTCCTCTGACTGAAGGAAGCCTCAGAAACACGTTGTCCAGCAGCAGAAAATGGTAACCTCCCAGGGTCTGGAAAGGTGTTGCACAAACTTTTCTTCAAGCTATCCTGAAGATGTTTCATCCTTTGCTCTAAGATAAAAATACCCCTAGAACACTCATGCCTCATGCAATGTTACAAAGGTATGCTGTAAACTATGGCCAGTTTTCTATTTGTGCAGCATATTTTTCTTATTTTGTGAAGTTCCTGCCCAGTGTGGCCATCTTCAGTGTGGGCATCTGAAGCCATAGTATCCTTCTTCCTGAATTCCTTGCATGCTGACTACCCAGCATGCACCTGCCGATCTCACGCATGTGCAGTGCAATCTTGGTCAGCTTGACATGGCACAGCTCCAGTAACAGTTAATATTGGCTTCTATGGAAAATCTTGGTCAGCTTGACATGGCACTGGAGCAATGCCATGTCAAGCTGACCAAGATTTTCCATAGGTGTGAATGATAAATGTTAATGGAGCCATGTCATGTCAAGCTGACCAAGATTTTCCATACACGCCAATGTTAAATGTTACAAAAGCAGTGCAATGTCAAGCTGACCAAGATCTCCCAGGAGCCAATGCAAAGCCAGAAATGACGTACGGCTCAGTGGCCCCTAAAGGAGGAAGGGAAATTATATATAGGCATAATCTGGTAAGTGAACAGAAAAAAAAATGCCAATTCATTTTAAAGATGCACATTAGTGCTGCATGGTGAGGAGTGAAAAATGTGGGTGGAACTCCGCTTTAACCACATCAACCCTGGAAGGATTTACCCCCTTAATGACCAGAGCACTTTTTACAATTTGGCACTGCGCTGATTTAACTGGTAATTGCACAGTCATGCAATGCTGTACCCAAACTAAATGTGTGTCTTTTGGTGGTATTGGTGGAATTGGTGCGATTGGTGGAAATTTTGTATCTTTCTTTTGGTGGCACTTGATCACCTCTGGGATTTTTATTTTTTGCAATATAAATGAAAAAAGACTGTACCATTTTGAAAAAAAAAGATATTTTCTACTTTATGTTGTAAAAAAATCCAATAAACTCAATCTTAGTCATACATTTAGACCAAAATGTATTCAGCCACATGTCTTGGGTAAAAAAATTAAATAAGCGTATATTTATTGGTTTGCGCAAAAGTTATAGCGTCTACAAACTATGGTACATTATGACTGCCTATCTCATTTCTTGAGGCGCTAAAATGGCAGGGCAGTACAAACCCCCCAAATGACCCTTTTTTGGAAAGTAGACACCCCAAGGAATTTGCTGAGAGGCATGTTGAGCCCATTGAATATTTTATATTTTGTCACAAGTGATTGAAAAATGACAAAAAAAAAAAAATACACAAAGTTGTCACTGAAATTATATATTGCTCACACATGCCATGGGTATATGTGAAATTATACCCCAAAATACATTCTGCTGCTTCTCCTGAGTACAGAGATACCACATGTGTGAGACTTTTGAGAGCCTAGCCACATACAGGACCCCGAAAACCAAGCACTGCCTTAAGGATTTCTAAGGCCGTAAATCTTTGATTTCACTCCTCACTGCCTATCACAGTTTCGGAGGCCATGAAATGCCAAGATAGCACAAATCCCCCCCGAATGACCCCATTTTGGAAAGTAGACACCCCAAGCTATTTGCTGAGAGACATGGTGAGTATTTTGCAGCTCTCACGTTTTGTCACAAAGTTTTGAAACCTGAAAAAAGAAAAAAAAATTCCTTTACTTTTTTCATTTTCCAAAACAAATGAGAGCTGCAAAATACTCACCATGCCTCTTAGCAAATACCTTGGGGTGTCTATTTTCCAAAGTGGGGCCATTTTGGAGGTTTTGTGCTATCTTGACATTTCAGGCCTCCGAAACTGTGATAGGTAGTGAGGAGTAAAATCACCATCCCCGCATTACACTTCCTCCAAATACTAACAGCTGGTCATTTATGGGGGGCTTTCTTTTTTTTGTCTCCTCTGCTATTAATTACCATGAGTGCTCCCATACCGGGTGGGATGCATTCAGATACCTTATATTTCTATGCTATTTTGATTGGACTGTTTATTCTGTAAAGTTACCCTTGCATCATGTATGTCGTATACCATTAATTTAAAAAAAAAAAAAAAAAAGCCTGAAGGCGGGATTGGTTTTTGGGGTCCTGTACGCAGCTAGGCTCACAAAAAGTCTCACACATGGTATCCCCGTACTCAGAAGAAGAAGTATAATGTATTTTGGGGTGTCATTTCACATATACCCTTGCCATGTCTGAGAAATATATCATTTAGTGACAACTTTGTGTAAAAAAAAAATAATAATAATTTTCCCGAAACTTGTGGCAAAATATAAAATATTCTATGGTATCAACATGCCTCTTAGCAAATAGCTTGAGATGTTTATTTTCCAAAAAGGGGTCATTTTGGGAGGGGTTGTTTGAACTGTCCTGGCATTTTATGCCCAACATTAGAAGCTTATGCCAGACATCACCCACTCATCTAACCACTTTATCCAACAAGTCCTTTCTGACACTTTTTGTTTACATGAAGAAAATATTTTTTTTTGACAGAAAATTTCTTTTAACCCCAAACATTTTATATATTTTAAAGTAGAGGCCCTGCAGATTAAAATTGTGGGTGTTGCAATTTTTTTTTTTCACAAAGTAATTGCGCAGCGATTTTTCAAACGCAATTTTTTGGAAAAAGAACACTTTTTTGAATTTTAATGCACAAAAACACACTATATTGCCCAATTGTTTGGTGAAATGTAAAAGAAGATCATATGCCAAGTACATGGATACCAAACATGACGTGCTTTAAAAATATGCACACCTGCGCAGCGGCGACAAATTATATACATTTTTAAAAGCCTTTAAAGGCCTTTACAGGTTACCACTTTACATTTACAGAGGAGGTCCACTGCTATAATTACTGCACTCGATCTGATGTTCACGGTGATACCTCACATGCATGGTGCAATTGCTGTTCACATACGACACAAGACCAACGCTTGCGGTCACCTTTGGGTGCTTTCTTTTTAATTATTCAATTTGCTTTTTATTTTATTTTTACACCGTCCCTTTCTTTTTTTTTTGTTTTTTATAGTTTTTATTGTTATCACAGGGAATTTAAATATTCCCTATATGCCCAATAATATCCCCAATGTTTACAGTATCTCACAAAAGTGAGTACACTCTCACATTTTTGTAAATATTTTATTATATCTTTTCATGTGACAACACTGAAGAAATTACACTTTGCTACAATGTAAAGTAGTGAGTGTACAGCTTGTATAACAGTGTCAATGTGCTGTCCCCTCAAAATAACTCACAGCCTTTAATGTCTAAACTGCTGGCAACAAAAGTGAGTACACCCCTAAGTGAAAATGTCCAAATAGGGCCCAATTAACCATTTTCCCTCCAGGGTGTCATTTGACTCGTTAGTATTACAAAGCCTCAGGTTTGAATGGGGAGCAGGTGTGTTCAATTTGGTGCAATCTCTCTCTTTCATACTGGTCACTGGAAGTTCAACATGGAACCTCATGACAAAGAACTCACTGGGGATCTGAAAAAAAAGAATTGCAAAGACCCTGAAACTGAGCTGCAGCATGGTGGCCAAGAGGTCAGCCTGTCAGTGACCACTGCATCAAATTGGTCTGTATGGCTGTTGTCCCAGAAGGAAGCCTCTTCTAAAGATGATGCCCAAGAAATCCCCAAACAATTTGCTGAAGACAAGCAGACTAAGGACATGGATTACTGGAACCATGTCCTGTGGTCTGATGAGACCAAGATAAACTTATTTGGTTCAGATGGTGTCAAGCGTGTGTCGCGGCAACCAGGTGAGGAGAACAAAGACAGGTGTGTCTTGCTTACAGTCAAGCATGATGGTGGGAGTGTCATGGTCTGGGGCTGCATAAGTGCTGCCAGCACTGGGGAGCTACAGTTCATCGAAGTAACCATGAATGCCAACATGTACTGTGACATACTGAAGCAGAGCATGATCCCCTCCCTTCAGAGCCTGGGCCACAGGGCAGTATTCCAACATGATAACGACCCCAAACACACCACTACTCAGTACACTTTATTAGAGAAAAGGTTAAAAACACTCACAAGATAACTGTGTAATGAACACATCCAGCATCCAATACAAGGGGGAACCAAACACTCATCCCATCCGACCGGGTGGTCCTTCTGGAACGATGGTCATCCAAAACGATCGTTCGTCCTGCACTCTGTATGATGGAAGAAGCCGGCTCGCGGCGTGTAGGTCAGAAGGAGGCTGGGAGCGCAAACACTCGGCACAGGTGGGATGGCTTCACAGTGGTGCGACGCGTTTCCTTGGATGGCAGGCTCCAATGGCATGGGAGGCTGTGCCACTTCGTCAGGCAGTCGGGGGTGGATGTGGAGTGATGTGGAGCATGATACACATCATTCTTATACTACTCAGTTGGAGAACGAGGAGGTGGGGAAGTGGGAGGGGACACAAAGGACTTAGGTGGAACAACAAGATACACACACCAACTATCGATAATCATGGGAGTAAAAAGCCCAAAAATATGGTAATAGGTTGACAAAGCTATTAGCATAATGTTAAAAACCATGGGTATGTAAATAGGTTGACAAGGCTATTAGCGTAATGTTAGAAACCATGGGTATGTAAATAGGTTGTCAAGGCTATTAGCATAATGTTAAGAACCATGGGTATGTAAATATGTGGATATGGAACAGGGGGATATATAAAAATGTATAAAAATGTATAAAAAATATACATACATATATAAAAAATACATATATATATATATATATATATATATATATATATATAAAAAATACATAAAAAATATATACATACAAATATATATATAAAATATGTACATATATGCACATGGAAACCATGAGGAAAAAAACGAGCTGAAGTCTGTAGAACATGTACAAATGGAAAAAAAAAAACAAAAAACAAACAAAACCTGAGAGGTGGAGTGAGAACTGGAGGTCCTCGCATATGTCTCTAGGATGGAATGGCACACAATCAAATTTCTATGTGCGCCCTGGAGCAACCACACACACACAAAAGAATGGAAGCTGTATATGCCATATTGCTCAGTTTGGGGGAAACCCAACAGTGTGTCCATGTGCGTACCTCATGCGTTATCATTTACGTGCATGTAGAAAATGTGCATGTGGGACTACATTTATGTATACCCAAATGGGTGTATGTCATGAAGATGTACGTAGAGATTACCATGTGCATATACAAATGTATGGCCCAGAGGCATCCTTAGGTCATGTAACCTATGGTCCCGGTGTCATGTATACATGCATACGCATAAAGGACAAAAAAAAAAAAAACAGAAGAAGTCAGCAGATTCATAATATAGTGGAAACCTCAAATTCCAAAACTTAGAGAGACTCTAAAAGCCAACAGGCAATGGTGGGATAGATTTTTTCTCACAAAATTTTGTGAGTATAAAATCACACCGAGAGGCTTGAGAGTAACACATCAATGTCCAGCTCAAGTAGACTCCGCTGGGCAGAATGAATGGTCCGCCATAGCGGAGTTCAGTAATTTAAAATGGATGGGTGTACTCATCGCACCCAGAAATTGGAAAAATATACCCATGAGATACAGATACCATCTATGGATATTTCCAACTATGGGCAAGTGGTCCCTCCCTCTTGGCTACAGACTCTGAAGCTGAACACCAAGAGGGATGAGGACTCTTTGGTTTGTACCAAACTTGGTAAATTCAGAAGAGACATCTCTGATTATAAACACAATAAAGTATTTTCTTGGAACAAGAAAAATGTATCATCCACCCGATCTGTTCCTCTTGTCAGAGGTCATATACCTCCCTCTTCAGGCCCCACCACATCCACTACTGCCACTGGCCACTCTCCCATTGCCATGGCACCCAGACCCATCCCTTCTCTGCTATCCCTTCCCCTTCTCCGTCCCCCTGTGGACCTTCATCTCCCCACTGCTTTAGGCCAGAGGGGTGGCGATCATAAATCCAAGACACATAACAAAATAAGAACTTTAAAACAATTTTACAATCGACCCTCTGACTCTAAAAATGACATACCTATTCAGAGGGACCTGGACATCCAAGTCACCTCCGTCAAGAAAGATGTCAATAGAGCCATCAATCATGAAGCCAATGCTTTGTGCTCTGAATTCGGAGATATTACATCTCATCCAGCTTCGTTGCCCTCTCTTCCAGCTTTGTCCAACCCAGTCCCAATTTTGTCCTCACCTCCCGAGGACAACATCCCCATCACATTTGGTGAAGTAATACCCCCCATTTCTACTTCTCAGGATCCATCTTTTTTAGTGTTCAGTCCTCCTCCGACCATCCCCAGAAAAAGAAAGTTTTCCGGAGAGACTGCAGAGGAGGACGGGCAAAATCTACTAAAAAATCTTCCCAAATCCCGGAAACTGTGAAGATTTTCAATTTATCATCACATACTCTCACTCCAGGGGAAACTGCACTTCTCAGCCGTGGTCTAAACTTTGCTTCTACCAACAAACCCAATCCCTTTCTCCTATTCAAAGATTTGAATAAATTCATCCGCAACCTCACTCTTAAAAGGTTTTTTCATATAAAAGGAGAAAAATCCAAAACTAATGAGGCACTTGGAGCACAGTCTTATACTGAGACTCCATCTACATCAACTTCAGATGGTCAGCCGGAGTTTGATTTCGAGGGTGACCTATTTGACACATTGGAAAGCCTATCCAGTGAAGAGGGTACATTGGAATTATTCACCCAACATCTAGCCACCTCACCCCCTGTGATTAATTCCACCTTTAGGCCCAAATCTGTCTTCTTTCCCACCCATGCTAAAGGACCCTACGTCGACAGTTTCTATAGGGTAGTATTTGCTGATTTGAAAAAATTATGCAAATCTACCCATTGGTTGGGGGGCAACAACCTCTCTCGGACTGAAATTGAGGTCTTAGATAACCTCATGAAGCAACATGATATTATCATCAAAACAGCAGATAAAGGTGGAGGGGTTGTTGTGCAGAATAGAGTCGACTACGTGGCTGAGGCCTTGCGTCTGCTTTCTGACAACGATACCTACACCAAGTTGAATAAAGACCCTACCTCCGTGTTTGCTGCTGAAGCCAGCCTGCTGGTCCAAACTGGACAGGACAATAAGGTCATCACCAAAATTGAAGCTTCATATCTATTGAAGGATTATTATTCCATACCATACTTCTTTCATCTCCCCAAGGTGCACAAGAGTTTGGAATCCCCGCCCGGTAGACCTATAGTGGCCGCTATGGATAGTGTGACCACTGGTCTGAGTCAATACATAGACCACTACCTACAGCCCATAGTACAGTCTCTACAGACTTATATTAAAGATGGTAGGGAGTTCCGGTTCCGACGCCGATGGGTGAGGAGTGAAGAGTGGCAGCTTCAACACACGCCGGGAAATATCTGCTCTAAAAAAGTGCTCCCGCCACCTACCAGCCCCGCAATCCGTGGGTTACCTGCTGCCGCAGTCTATGGAGAGGTTCCTCACCAACTCCCGCACCAGCGTGGCCGACTCCGACAGCTCACCATCCCCAGGCCTTCCGCAGCCGGCGTGCAGCATGGCCGCCAACAATAGCTCCGACGGAAAGTGTGTGACTCGCAACCTTCGGACCTGCTGGGAACGATCGCTCAGCCGCTCCACTCTCCCCAACAACAACAGTTGCTGGGTACGAATGCTCAGGAAACGTACCAACAGATTGCCCAGGCGGTAGCGGCGATCCTATTGCCTAACATCACAACGGCAGTAGACACAGCAGTCGACAATGGCATACAGCAAATTAAGAGAGAGTTCGGTGAGCAATCAAAAAGGCTATCACAAGCAGAATCACGAATTTCTGATCTTGAAGATGAACTTTATCAGCTATCGGACTCCTTGGAACAACATGCTAAGATCCATGAGGTAATTCAAGACAAACTTCAGGATCTAGAGAATAGATCCAGGAGGAACAACTTAAGAGTCATCGGCCTCCCGGAATCATTCCCCAATAATGCGAAGCACGCATCCCTGAAGCCTTAGGCCTCTCACACAAATGCATTGTAGAAAGAGGGCACAGAGTTGGAACCCCTGATAGCAACAGAAAAACAGGATGACTAGTCATCGTTAAGTTTCTAAACTATGCAGACAGACTGGCCATCCTCCAAGCCTTCCGCAAATCCCTTAATCTCACCATAGATGGCACCAATGTCTTGTTATTTGCGGATTATTCGGCAGAAGTTTACAAAAAAAGAAAAGACTTCCAACCCATATGTGCGGCTCTATTCAAACAAGGAATAAGATTTACCCTGGCCTTCCCTGCAGTACTTCGCTTCCAGGCCCCAAGTGGAGATCAGATTACCTTCCATACCCCATCTGAGGCTGATCACTATCTCAGGCGCACCCTGAATCACCCTGGAGACAACCTAGTGGACATGGCTACCCCACGATCCGCGGTAAGGGAACAAAGGAGTCCCCGAAAAGATCCTCCTAAGAGACTACGGTCCAACTACCCGGGCAAGAGCTCTTCCTCTCTTTAATTGAGGCCCTACTATACTACTACACCATTTTTCGCTACCACTCAGCGGGCCCCTACGCTGTGCTCTACCCCACATTTATCTCAAAGCTGCTAATCAAGTGCTACCTCTTTAGGGAGTGGGAGCAATCTCTTAACAACTTCAAATCCCCGGACTGTTGGTTACACCCACTCAGGTTTGGTAAGACCCAGACGGAAAAAAGAGAAGTGCATAATGTTATCAGTTTTTTGTGTGTTTAACTTTTCAGCTATTGTTATTTCCCCCCTCTACCCCTATTTACCTTTACTTTCCAGGCTCACTCCCATGCTCGCTACCAGGACTAAATTCTCTCCCGAATCACCAACAGTAAGTCTCTCTGCTCTTGTGACACTAACATACACACTGACGTACTTACTCCACCCCCCATCACCTAAGGTGATACTTTAAAAGTTATATCTTGGAATGTCAAGGGTCTTAGGTCCCCATCCAAGCGCATGAAGGTCCTCAGACACCTTAAACGGCTCAATACAGATGTTGCCCTCCTACAAGAAACCCATCTGAAGTCAGATGACTTCAAGCGCCTTCAAAAACTGTGGGTAGGCAAGGTCTTCGTGTCCTCCTCTATAGACAAAAAAGCCTGAGTGATCATTCTCCTTCACAAGAGGCTTGCAGTCGCAGTCTCCGCGGTAGAAAATGACACCTATGGATGCCTAATCTCTCTTCACCTCCAGATCCAAAACAAAAACTACATTATCACCAATGTATATGCCCCCAACTCTCCTACCTCCTCCTTTTTTCAAACTCTCACGCAATGGATCCTAAAAGACCCACTCACTCCCCATTTAATTGGGGGAGATTTCAACACAGTACATAACACACAGGAGGACCGTACTCACTCTACACACCAGGCCCCAGGCAGCCATGCTTCACCCCTTCACAACTTGAACAGTTCCTCACAGGAACTCAGCTCCATGACCCATGGAGGACATCCCACCCACTCGAGAAACAATTCACTTACTTTTCCCCTCCCCACAAGTAATTTGCCAGACTGGACTATCTCCTAGTCACATCCTCTCTCCTACAACAGATTGAAGATACCGCTATCCATGAGATAGTGATATCAGACCACGTCCCGATTTCAATCTCGCTGAGCGTACTGTCCCCAACGAGTTCACCCAACATCGGGCGCTTTCCCTCCTTCTTGGCTCAAGAAATTAAATTACAAACAGTCCTGGAGAAGGCGTGGGAAGAATTCCTCGAAGCAAACGGGGAGCATATCAACAACCCAAACTTGATTTGGGATTCGGGGAAAGCTTTCCTACGCGGCAAAATAATTTCATATGCCGCTTTCCGCAAAAAAGAAGCTCTCAAAAAATACAGCTCAGCCAGTCAGCGACTTAGAGAGGCCCAAAAGAGACTAATCCACGCTAACTCGTCGGTCAATGAAGCTGAATGGAAAGCTGCGAAACTAGAATTTGACACATGGGCGGAACGTCAGGAGCGCATAAAATTCGCACATTACGACCTCCACTTGCACAAACACGGCAATAAGGCGGGCAAACTCCTTGCGAGGCTCAGCAGAGGCCAATTTCAACCCACACACATTACAGCCCTCAAAAATGACCAAGGCAACATAGTCACAAGATCCCAAGACGTCAACAAAGTGCTACACTCCTTTTACAAATCCCTCTACACCCAGGAAGACACAGACCCGTCCCTGGCGGACACCTTCCTCAACCATGCTCAGTTACCTAAAGTGAGCCAGTCTCAACTGGACTCGCTGAACGCCCCTATTTTACAGGCAGAAATCGAGGATGCCATCAAGTCTTCAGCCACTAACAAGACTCTCGGCCCAGATGGGCTGACAGGTTAATTTTTTAAGCTAACCAAAACCTTTATATCTCCTACCCTATCCAAGGTATTCAACCACATATGGGCAGGAGGCCCATATCTCCCCTCAGGCCAGCAAGCCTACATCAAGCTGATAGCGAAGAAGGGCAAAGACCCTATGGAACCCGGATCTTACCGACCTATATCTCTACTTAATGTAGACTCAAAACTCCTGTCCAAAATAATTGCCACCCGGCTTGCGACCATCTTGCCAGACTTAATTCATCCGGCCCAGGCTGGATTTGTCAAAGGCAGATCGGCAGCCGCCAACATTAGAAAAGTCATAGTGGTTTTAGACTGGGCTAAGAACAACCCCTCCAAAGACACAGCTATACTTACTGTTGACGCCGAGAAGGCTTTGGACAATGTAAACTTTGACTGGCTATTTAAAACCCTTGAGCCCTTCAGTTTCAGGGGCAAAATAACTGGGGTATGCGATTCTCAAGCAAATCCAAACTGTCTGACTGCTTTTTCAAATTTCTGCAATAACTGGGGTATGCATAAAAGTTTTGTACTTGCAGCTTAGCCATTTGTTAATGAGATTCTCACCTCCTCTTGGGATCAGAGATACTCATCTTTATGACTGGTCTGTGTCTTTCTGACCATTCCCCCCCCAATTTCATGTGTCCCTTATCAGTCCCTAATTGGGGTGTGGAATATTTCCTCATTTGATCACCTTTGTATAAATTGAGTTGTGTTCATGGGGGGAAGGCAGAGACAGGGGGGTCTTGGCAGAGTAAAGTTTGCTGCCATGAGTAAAGTTTTTGCAAGAGTAATAAGCAGTTGAACACAGCAGTTTAACTAAAGCAGGATAACGCAAGCAGCAAAACACGACCATCAAGGACTCTACTCCACTCTGGACTGACCACAAACCACCACCTTGGAAGGCATCCTGCAAGTTTGAAACCTATCCCCACCACCCCTTAATATGTCCGCTCTGCTTTGTCTTCTCATACTAGTATCCTCTGCTTTCAAATTCTCACTTCTTTTTCCCCCTTCTCCACCTAAAAACTTGTACATATCACCATCACTTCTACCCTCTCCCTCATCTTCACTACCACTATACATGTTCAAAAATCCACCTCTTCCCCCTTTTTCTTCACTCTTAAACTTTCGTCTCCTATGATCATACTCTTCTGTTTCGTCTCGCCTGTATAATTCCCCACCACCCCTATCCAAAGTTTGAACGTCCTACGGAAGGTTCCACCACCAAACACCAGTCAGGTCTCACCTCATCTCAGGAACTACCAGCACAAAACGACGAACGCAATAGGACGAAATCAATTTGACGACACAAGTTGACGAATAATGAGAACGTTTTTGAAATGAGTACCGTCGTTTGAAATGAGACGGTT
>BLSH010009931.1:485764-498579 GCA_018402905.1 Glandirana rugosa | reverse complement strand
CCCCCTCCCTTTTGACCCCTCATTACGCCCTACTATACAGAGCTCCCAGGAGCATAACCCACATACCAGAGAACCTCCCTGATGAACTCTACCACCCTTTTTGGGCTAAATATACTCTGGTAAACATACCCTTCACCCTCCTTACATTTATCTGCTATGGTTATTACAAGCTAACCCCAATTAGTTAGCAAACCGACATTTATTATTTACTTTGGAACCTGATACAAACCCTTCCCTAGTTTTGGATGAGGACGATCCCCTGAGGATGATGCCCTGGTCGCCCGTGTTATCCGAAGTTATCTGACTAAGCCACCATCAGGTTTAAGCGTGCATCTTACCCCCCCTTTTTTCCCCTATCCCCCCTATCCCCCCCCCCCCGTGTCCCTACTTTGCAAAAGTGTTATCTCAGCTAACATATATATCTGCTTGTTATTATTATAATTATTGTTTTATTGCTGTACTACGCTGTTAAGAAATGGTTTCTCTCTCAAATCAACTCTATGTACAAAATTGTTTTCTTTTGTGAATGCCAAATAAAATGAATATTAAAAAAAAAAAAAAAAAAAGATGGTACACACCTTCTCGAGCTCCTCTCTCCATACAAATTGGAACCAACATATGTGTGGCTCTCACTTGACATTTGTTCATTATACACTTCCATTCCGCATTCCTTTGGATTATCTACTTTAAACCATTTTCTATCCGCTGATCCTATGATTAACTCCAGGCAAGTTGAGTTCATCATGGAAGCTGCTAAGTTCTGCCTGACGCACAACTATTTTGTGTTTGAAGGAGAATTCTACCTACAGACCCAGGGCACAGCTATGGGGGCGAATTTTGCCCCCTCCTATGCCAACCTGGCCATGGGTCTGTGGGAACATGTTCACATACTTACTCACAACCGCTTCTCGGCCCACATTGTTTTTTTTGGTAGATATATTGATGACATCGTGGTTATCTGGGATGGGTCTCCAGACCTCATACCTAGCTTTGTGGAGTATTGCAATAGCAAGTCTTATGGTCTCTCCTTCACCCATGTGACCCATCCGGATACTTTGGTATTTTTAGATTTAGAGCTCAGTCATGCAGAAGATAGAATTATTGCCCGAAATCACAACAAACCCACGGCTGGGAATTCCTTCCTCTACTTTGACAGCTGTCATTTCCGCCCCTGGCTTTTGAACATCTCGAAGGGCCAATTTTGTAGAATCTGCAAAATTGTACCCTCGAGGGAGACTATGAAAAAGAGGGCAGCATACTAAAGAAAAAATTCAGGGAGAAAGAATACCCTGAAGCTTTGGTTAACCACTTCAATACCAAGCCTGTTTCTTGAGTTCGGTGCTTACCAGTTAAAAACAGGTTTTTTTTGCTATAAAATTACTTAGAACCCCCAAACATTATATATATATTTTTTTCTAACACCCTAGAGAATAAAATGGTGGTCATTGAAAAAATTTATGTCACACCGTATTTGCGCAGCGGTCTTACAAGCGTGCTTTTTTTTGAAAAAAATCTGTTTTTTTAGTTAAAAAATAAGAAAACAGTAAAGTTAGGCCAATTTTTTTCCATATTGTGAAAGATAATGTTACGCCGAGTAAAATGATACCCAACATGTCATTCTTCAAAATTGCGTCCGCTTGCGGAATGGCGATAAACTTATAAACTTTGCAAATTAAAAATCTCCATTGGCGACATTTAAAAAATTCTACAGGTTAGCAGTTTTGCGTTACAGAGGAGGTCTAGAGCTAGAATTGTTCATTTGTACAGCACAAACAAAAATCCTTTTGTGTAAAAGGAAAAACATACCCTTTTTCTGAATTTTATAACTGTTCATCTGATTTTATCGTATACGGCCTATCATGCCCTTGTGGATTGGTCTAAGTGGGCCGTACCACACGTGCACTGAGATGCCGTTTTGGCCAACATAGAAGGGCCATCGAAGGGGGCAAGGACCACCATAGTGTGCCGAGGCACTTTCTGGAGGTCCATCACAGATCCACTGCTGGTTTAACTGTTTGGGTAATTGAACAGATACCCGGGACTCTCCCTGTAGCTGAGCAATTCAAGAAACTGTGCGCCAGGGAGACTTTTTGGATATATACTTTGGATGTTTTATCTCCAGGAGGCCTCAATGAATGTATTGAGGTTTCCACTATGTTATGAATCTTCTGACTTCTGTTTTTTTTTTTTTTGTCCTTTATGCATATGCATGTATACATGACACCAGGACCATAGGTTACATCACCGAAGGATGCCTCTGGGCCATACATTTGTATATGCACATGGTAATCTCTACGTACGTCTTCATGACATACACAAAATTTGGGTATACATAAACGTAGTCCCACATGCACATTTTCTACATGCACGTAAATGATAACGCATGAGGTACGCACATGGACACACTGTTGGGTTTTTGTTTGTTTTGTGTTTTTTTTTTTTTTTTTTGTTCTACAGACTTCAGCTCATTTTTTATTCCTCATGGTTTCCATGTGCATATATGTACATATTTTATATATATATTTTTTTATTTTGATATTTTTTCTGCATTTATATATATATATATATATATATATATATATATATATATATATGTATTTTTTAGACATTTTTATACATTTTTTATGCTAATAGCCTTGTCAACCTATTTACATACCCATGGTTTTTAACATTATGCTAATAGCTTTGTCAACCTATTACCATATTTTTTGGCTTTTTACTCCCATGATTATTGATAGTTGGTGTGTGTATCTTGTTGTTCCATCTAAGTCCTTTGTGTCCCCTCCCACTTCCCCGCCTCCTCGTTCTCCCCATGAGTAGTATAAGAATGATGTGAATCATGCTCCACATTACTCCACATCCACCCCCAACTGCCTGACAAAGTGGCGCAGCCTCCCACGTCATTGGAGCCTGCCAGCCAAGGAAACGTCGCACCACTGTGAAGCCATCCCACCTGTGCTGAGTGTTTGCGCTCCCAGCCTCCTTCTGACCTACACGCCGCGGGCCGGCTTCTTCCATCATACAGCGTGCAGGATGAACGATCATTTTGGATGACCATCGTTCCCGAAGGACCACACGGTTGGATGGGATGAGCGTTTGGTTCCCCCTTGTATTGGATGCTGGATGTGTTCTTTACACAGTTATCTTGTGAGTGTTTTTAACCTTTTTTCCAATAAAGTGTACTGGCATATTGCACTTAGAAGCCCCTCCTCTCTTCTGTTTCTTCCAGGTTCTGTGAGTTGGGGTTTGCTCACTGTGGATGGCAGCTTCTGGTGTCTTACGTTTCAGTTTGCTTCTCCTTTCCTGACCCTTTCCATTTTTTGCCCTATTTTCACCAGTCTGATATGGACTATTATATATGAAGATTACTGTTTTTGAACTTTGCCTATGGGCTTTGCCTATGGACTTTTAAAATGTTAAATTAATATTTATGGGCTTACACACATCCTCTTTATCAGACCACCTCTAGGATTGTATATTATGGGTGTTGCGCCTCTTACTTGTTGGCCAAACACACCACTAGCTTGCTAAACTCACTACTTTACACTGTAGCAAAGTGTAATGTCTTCAGTGTTGTCACATGAAAAAAGACAACCACTGCCTTGCTAAAGAAGCTGAGGGTAAAGGTGATGGACTGGCCAAGCATGTCTCCAGACCTAAACCCTATTGAGCATCTGTGCCGCATCCTCAAACAGAACGCGGAGGAGCGTAAGGTCTCTAACATTCAGCAGCTCTGTGAGGTCATAATGGAGGAGTGGAAGAGGACTCCAGTGGCAACCTGTGAAGCTCTGGTGAACTCCATGCCCAAGAGGGTTAAGGCAGTGCTGGAAAATAATGGTGGCCACACAAAATATTGACACTTGGGCCCGATTAGGACATTTTCACTTAGGGGTGTACTCACTTTTGTTTAGACATTAATGGCTGTGTGTTGAGTTATTTTGAGGGGGCAGCAAATTTACACTGTTATACAAGCTGTACCCATTAATACATTGTAGCAAAGTGTCATTTCTTCAGTGTTGTCACATGAAATGATATAATAAATTATTTACAAAAATGTGAGGGGTGTACTCACTTTTGTGAGATACTGTAGTGACAGGTACTCTTTTTTGAAAAATTTGGGGTCTATTAGACTCTAGATCTCTCCTCAGCCCCTAAAGCATCTGACCACACAAAAATCGGTGTGATAAGATACTTTCCCAATTTCCCAATCGCACTGTTTATATCCGGCAAAACCAAAGTAATGGAATGCTCGTAGCTTCTGGTTAATCAAAGTAAGTATATAATCAAGGGGGTATTTTCTACAAGATCCTTACAATCCTCCCATTTGATCCTCAAATAGGATCATTAATATAGGTCTAACATATAGTCCTCATAATATTCTTTATCCCTTTCCAATCTTCTAGATTTTAGCTTTGAAATCATACACATAGCAAATTTAATTGCAGAATATACAAAACGAAATAAAAGAAGTACCATTAGGACAAGCATACCTGCTTCTTTGAACCAGGAGATAATTGAACCAAAAAAATCTCCCACTCCTCCTAATCCCTTGAAAGGATTCCAATCTTTCTCAGCAATGTTTCTAGCCTCAGTTTGGAGTATTGATACCTCATTTCTATGTTTCTCAATAATCTCATAGTAGTCTGGAATATCTATACTGGTATCAGGCCCGGACTGGGACAAAAAAATAGGCCCGGGCATTTTAGACTAAGCGGCCAATTTTTCCAGTAACCCAGGAAGGGGGGGGGGTGGTGTCGGTCCTCCACACTGTAATGTAAAGGGACACTGATATAAAAGGGATTGCACTGTAAAGGGGCAATGTAATGACTACAGTGCAGTCCCCTTTATAGTAAAGTGTCCACTGCAATCATGCCCCTTCCTTTTCTCTGTAATCACAGTTTCACTCTCTGCTCATTATGTAGATCTCCAGCTCCTCCCACCCCCCTGCTCCCTTACATCAGAGTCCGCATAGTCTCCCCCCTTTGCATCAGAGTCCTCACAGACCCCCCTTACATCAGAGTCTGCACAGACCCTCCCTTACATCAGAGTCCGCACAGACCCCCCCTTACATCAGAGTCCACATAGACATGATGCAAGAGATGGTCAGAGACTGCAGACATGATACAAGAGATGGTCAGAGGCTGCAGACATGATACAAGAGATGGTCAGAGACTGCAGACATAATGCAAGAAATGGTCAGAGACTGCAGACAGGATGCAAGAGATGGTCAGAGACTGTAGACATGATGCAAGAGATGGTCAGAGACTGCAAACATGATACAAGAGATGGTCAGAGGCTGCAGACATGATACAAGAGATGGTCAGAGACTGTGGAAATGATACAAGAGATCAATGCATCAAATGCAGCATACCAGTGTCCACTAAATGCAGGCTCATCAGTGCTCACCAAATGCAGCCTCATCAATAACTACCAAATGCAGCCTCATCAGTGCCCACCAATTGCAGCCTACCAGTGCCCACCAATTTCAGCCTACCATTGCCCACCAAATGCAGCCTACCAGTGCCCACCAAATGCAGCCTCATCAGTGCCCACCAATTGCAGCCTACCAGTGCCCACCAAATGCAGCCTACCAGTGCCCACCAAATGCAGCCTACCAGTGCCCACCAAATGCAGCCTCATCAGTGCCCACCAATTGCAGGCTACCAGTGCCCATTAAATACAGCCTACCAGTGCCCACCTGCCAGTGCTCGCCAAATGCAGCTTATCAGTGCCTATCAAATGCAGCCTCATCAGTGCCCATCAAATTCAGCCTACCTCTCTGGTGGTACTGGGCAGCAGTCTGCCTCTCTCTCTCTGGTGGTGCTGGTATAGCGTGGCTCTCTGGAGGTGCTGAGCAGTGGGGCTGCCTCTCTGGTGATGCTGGCAGCAGTATGGCTCCCTCTCTGGTGGTGCAGGTACAGTGTGTCACACGCTCTCTCTCTGGTGGTGCTGGCAGCAGTATGGCTCCCTCTCTGGTGGTGTGGGTACAGTGTGTCGCTCTCTCTCTCTCTGGTGGTGCAGGTACAGCATGGCTCTTTCTCTGGTGGTGGGTTACAATGTGGTTCTCTCTGGTGGTGCGGGTACAGAATGGCACTCTCTCTCTGGTGGAGCGGGTACAGCATGGTGCTCTCTCACTGGTGGTGCGGGTACAGCGTGGCTTTTTATCTGGTGGTTCCCAGGTTTCAGCGTGCCGCTCTTTTTGGTGGTGCGGGTACAGCATGGCGCTCTCTCCCTGGTGGAGCAGGAACAGTGTGGCACTCTCTCTCTGATGGTGCTGGTGCAGTGTGGCACTCTCTCTGGTGGTGTGGTTACAGCAGGGCGCTCTCCCTATTGGTGCGGTTACAGTGTGGCGCTCTCTCTGGTGGTGCGGTTACAATGTGGTGCTCTCTCTCTCTCTCTCTCTGGTGGTGCGGGTACAGTGTAGCTCTCTCTCTGGTGGTATGGGTACAGTGTAGCGCTCTATCTGGTGGTGTGGTTACAGTATGGTGCTCTCTCTGGTGGTGTGGTTACAGCGTGGCACTCTCTCTGGTGGTGCGGGTACAGTGTAGCTCTCTCTCTGATGGTGCGGTTACAGCGTGGCGCTCTCTCTGGTGGTGTGGGTACAGTGTAGCTCTCTCTCTGATGGTGCGGTTACATCATGGCGCTCTCTCTGGTGGTGTGGGTACAGTGTAGCTCTAACTCTGGTGGTGCGGGTACAGTGTAGCTCTCTCTGGTGGTGCGGTTACAGCGTGGTGCTCTCTCTGGTTGCGCGGTTACAGCGTGGCTCTTTCTCTGGCTTCCCCCAACACAGTCCTCTTTTTCCTGTAGCAGTCACCTGTAACTTCTTCCTGAGTTGCAGGCTCTCAATCTTTCCCCCAACAGAGTGCATGCTGGGGGCTGAAGTCTGCTGTCTGTGGGAAACAATGGGGCAGACAGTCTTACTACATGTCCCATGATGCTCCCCTAGCCTCTTCTGATTGGCCCTCCACTGTGGCCAATGAGAAGGGAAGCAAACAGGACACTGGGCGTGGAACAAGATGAGAGCCGCTCTCTCATCTCCCGTGCATTGCTGACAAGAGAAGGGGGGGCGAGTAGGGGAGATAGGCTGGTATCCCCCGGCTCGCCTATTCCCAGTCACAGTGCACAGCGCGGCCACCTAGGTGGGCACTGCACACAAGGAGAGGTGTACCTGCCCAGGCACGGTCGCATAGCGGTAGGTGAGCAGCGGCCACGGCCTGTGTTAACCCTGTCCAGGCCGCGGTCGCCGCTTATCTCCCGCTGTGCAGCCCGGTCATCACCCAGCCACGGCCCACTGGGCAAATGCTTGGTCTGCCCTATGGCCAGTCCGGCCCTGACTGGTATTATGTATCCAAGTACAACATTCATAATTCTCTGTAACCTCACATAAACCAGTAATAACTGTTTACAGAGACTCACTGCTGTTACCACAGTGGGTTCCCCGTACGGAGGATTAGTCATCTTATGCCAATCCCTTCATGTTCCAGTACTCAACATCATCCTGGGTGGCAATGTATTGTAGTTTCTGTAACAGTTGATGTTCTGGACGTGTTGGGGGTTCCATCATAGCCATGGATAGAGTAACTTCCTAACAGTAACTGAGAATCCCTCTTTGCCTCTCTATCTGCCAATGCATTCCCAAGAGCCAGAAAATCAACAGATGTGGTATGTGATTTGCATTTAATCACTGATATAGACCTTGGTTTATGTATTGCTTCCAAAAGGTAATTAACCAGTGATGCATGTGGTATACCTTTACCTTTACCATCTGCAGTGACAAAGCCTTGTCGCTGCCAAATCCTTCCCCAATCATGTATGACTCCTTGTGCGTATTTAGAATCAGTGTAGATGTTGACATCCTGTCCCTCAAAAATCTGACATGCTCTTGTAAGTGCGATCAACTCGACTGCCTGATCTGAGTGAAATGGGAGGCGTTCTGCTTCAATGACCGTGTCAGGGAGCTGAACAATGGCATATCCTACAATCCTAACAAATATGTGTTGTCATTAGGTCTAGAACAAGAACCATCTACAAAAATGTTAACAACTCCTGGTTTTGGATGTTTCATCATATCAGCCCCGGGTGTAGTGGCTTCATGTATGACCTGTACACAATCATGTTCCTCTGGAGGAATGTCTGTTTCTGACTTCAAGCCTAACATGACATTTAAAATGGCAACTGGACCTGGTGTTGGGGAAGAGTATTTAATGCTCAAATTATGGGTGCTGGTTAATATGACTTCATAACCACTTGCTCTTTGAGCAGTCATGTGTTGTGTTGTTAATTTTTTTAGAATATTTAGTACATGATATGTGGTATGCAGCACTGCATTATGGCCCGGTGTTACTGACACTGATGCCTCTACATCCATAGCACAAACAGCTAGTGCTCTCAGACACGCTGGCATGCCCTGCACCGGAATTGGGACTACTCTGGAAAAATATGCTACAGGTCTCAACCCCCCCCATCCCCGTTTTCCTGTGCGACCACCACAGCTAAGGTTTTACAGTTATCATGAGCAAATACATGAAAATCAACATTATATGATGGAAGGCCCAGAGCAGGAGATGAAACTAAAGAGAACTTCAAGGTTTGGTATGCTTCTGTCAGTTCCCGGGTCCATGTTATTTGGTCACCCACCACAACCTTAGAAAAAGCAGTTCTGAGTATGTTTTCATAGTGAGAATAGTCAGAAATCCATTGCCTACAGTAATTGATCATGCCAAGAAAGAACAACATTTCCCTCTTGGTAACTGGGCGGGGCAGACCCAGAACGGCTTGGATCCTGGACTGACTCACTTTGCGTGCGGCCTTTGTGAGTGTGAAACCCAGGTACTGTACAGACTCCTGGCAATATTGCATTTTATGTTTTGCCACCTTTTGTCCTTCTGAACCCAGATATTCTAACAGAGATCTACTATCCTGTCTGCAAGCCTCTCTGCTGGGGCTGGCTACCAACAAATCATCAACATACATGAGCAGAACATAACCAAACTGCGGTTGTCACCCTCTTGGAGGGCTAGTGAGTAAACTGCTGGAGAATCAACAAAGCCTTGGAGCATGCGCCGCCATGTTAACTGGCGGTGTGCCAACTGCTGTTGATCAAAAAATGTAAAAGCCAGTGTTAGTTGCGTCTCTTCGTCAACAGGGATTGAAAAATACGCATTACTTAAATCAACAACCGTGTAATATTGGGTGTCACGCGGAATGAAGGTCCTCAATGATGGTACATCTGGGACTATAGGTACTATGGGTTGCACTAAGTTGTTGATGGCTCTTAAGTCCTGTACTAAGCAGTAAGAGCCATCCTGCTTCTTTATAGGGTTAATGGGTGTGTTGTAGGGGGAAATTACTGGGGTTAATACACCTTGGTCTAGAAACGATTTAATTAATGGTATAATGCCTTCTACCTTTTCTTTTGACAGGGGATATTGCCTAAGAAACACAGGGTTAGTATTAGGCATAAGCTTAGCTTTGTAATGTGTACATGGAATAAAACCAATATCCATTTTGTCTTTAGCCCACACTTTGGGATCAATCTCTGCCAAGTCATCCATTTCTTTTGCTACTAAGCAAAGAGGTGACTCCATGTTTAACCCTCTTTCCTCATCAAATGTAATAACAGGTTTAAGCTTTCCTATCAAGTCCCTGCCTAACAAGTTAATTGGACAACCAGGAATGACTCTGAAAGAGTGCGTGATAATGTTTTTCCCACCCTTAATGATTTTTAATGGTGGTGTTTCAAATGTTGGTGTGAGTACTCCATTGATTCCCATAGAGGGTTCACAAGGGGACAGTATACCTGAAATTCCCATAGAAGGATCATACTGCTCCAAGATATTATCCAAGATGTCTTTAAAACAGGATTCACTAAGGGTGGCCCCCCGTATCAATTAGGGTATTGACCTCTACCCCCTCTATATTTAAAGAGAGGATAGGTGAATCTTGAAATCATGTGGCCATCTGGGGGAGCATGGGGATACTTCCTTCAGAGCAACCCTATTGTTGTCTGTTGTGTTCCCACTGTAGTGGGTATTTAACCTGGTGTTGTTGTGTTTGTCCTTGTTGGTGCATATGTCCCACTTGCTGTGGCATGTATCCCATTTGCTGTGGCATTTATCCCATTTCTTGTGGCATTTGGTCTCTTCCCATACCCTGTTGGTGTAAGTTGGGCACTGCCTCTTCCAATGTCCTCTTTTGACCTCATGCAAAACATTGGTCATCTCTAGGGCCAAAATCATTATTTCTGGCTCCAAAATCTTTGAACCTACCTCTTCTTCCCCTTCCTCGTGTTCCCCTTCTAAAATGTTCTCTTTGATTACCTCCCCATTGTTCACCATACATTACATCAGAATGTTGTACACTCTGAACCAGCTGTGGGATTGCTTTTTGTTTGGGAAAATCAAAACAGCCTGCTGCATCTTTCTCCATAACCTTTTTGTCAAATTCATACGCCATTTTGTCAACCCAGCCATCAATAAGCTGTCTTATAGCAAGAGAAACCTCTGGTTTAAAGCTGTGCATAATAGCTTGAGTGCAAATAGTACTGGTTTCAGCTGTCTGAGTTGTGAGGCCTGCTTCTTCTTTACAAACCTTCCTAAAATGTTTCATAAAATCTGAAACAGACTCTTCCATGCCCTGTTTGCAAACAATGGCAGCAGACAATGATTTTTTGTCTTTCCATAAACGCTTCATTTCCTTTTCTAATTCCTCCCAAATTTTAGTCAAAATTTCTGGTTTACTTAACCGGTTCCACACCGCATGCAGTATATTTACTGCGGCAGTGTGGATGTGTCCTGCAAATTGCCGTAAATAGGTGGCGATTTGCACAGGTGCAGCTAGGGGGCGAGCGCACGCCGGCGCGCTCTCGTGCCCGACACATGCCGGAGGAGTGTGCCCACGGCTTATGCGGACCTGATGTCTGCCGGCGAGCCACGATGAGCTGCCAGAGTGAAAGAACGGGGAACCGCTGATGTAACACGGCGGTTCCCCGCTCTGTCAATGGGTACATACGAGATCTACCTGTCACTGGGATCAGTTAGATCTCTTATGCCCATAACAGCCCAGACCCCCCCCACAGTTAGAACACGCCTAGGGAACACAGTTAACCCCTAGATATCCCCCTGCAGGTTAACCCCTTCATTGCCAATGGCATTTACACAGTAATCAGTGCATTTTATAGCACTGATCACTGTATAAATGCCAATGGTCCCAAAAAAGTGTCAAAATGGTCTGACATGTCCACCGCAATATCGCAGTACCGCTAAAAATCGCAGATCGCCGCCATTACTAGTAAAAAATTAAAAAATATAAAAACTCCAGAAATGTATTTTAATTATCCATAAATGTGGCAACTTTTGTGCAAACCAATCAATAAACGCTGATTGCGTTTTTTTTTACCAAAGATATGAGGAAGAATATAAATTGGCCAAAACCAATGAAAAACAACGTTTTTTTATATATTTTTTTGGATCAGAATTTTAGCAAAAAGTAAGAAATATAGTTTTTTTTTGCAAAATTGTCACTCTTTCTTTGTTTATAGCGGCGATCAGAAATGACGCAGTGGTGATCAAATACCACCAAAAGAAAGCTCTATTTGTGGGGAAAAAAGGACACAAATTTTGTTTGGGTATAACGTCGCATGACCGCGCAATTGTCAGTTAATGCGACACAGTGCTGAATCGCAAAAAGGGCTCTGGTCCTAACTTGGGAAATCCTTCTGGGGATGAAGTGGTAAAAAGATAATCTGTAGCTTTCTTAGAAGGGTCCCATGCTCCCCAACCCTCATTATGCAAAACTGGTATGTTTCTCCACTTGCAGCCCACATCCAAATCATACCCAAGTATTCCATCAATGATAAGAGTATAATCCTCGATAGAACACTGCCTGCCCTTAGTCATTCTTTTTAGATAACTAATGGCAGCCGAAGGGTTACGACGAGGATCAGGGCTCCCCTTGATAATGTCATTTAATTTGTGATTCTCCATCGGTTTCAACACAATTTCATTACCCATAATTATGTATGGGAATGATCCCTTCAAAGCAGGCTGTTGGACATCTACCATGGCTGTATTACCTGCAAATGCTATGGGCTGCGTACTTTCTTTCTTATTCTTATTCCTCCTTTCAGCTCTGCTTTCCCTTGCTGTCATTAGTGGTAGAACCTTTTCCTCACTGGTACTTGTTCTAGTCATCTCTTCTCCTTCACTATCTGATTCATCTATGTTCTCGGCTTGATTCATGTCCTCACTTTCTAAAATTTCCATCTCATTCTCATTATTCCTTTCTTCTCTCTATACCCTTTTACTCTGTTTATGTTCGCGTGCCTGAACTGCAGCTGTAGATGTAAGCAATTTGGGATCACCTCTCTTAGGTGTGTAGATGTGTTTAATCTCTCCCAATCTTGTACTTAACCACTTCAGCCCCGGAAGGATTTCCAGCTTTAGGACCGGAGCCCTTTTTGCAATTTGGCACTTCGCCGCTTCAAATGGTAATTGCGCGGTCATGCAATGCAAACATTAGTGTATTTCAACTTTTATAGTAAAAAAAAGTTTTAAAGGCAATATAAAAATAAATATAGCGTTTTTAATTTTTCGCGTCACCACTTGTTTATGGTGGTTTTCTTTCGAGATAAACACCCTTTTTTTCCTGCGTTTAAAGCAAACCGATGACGTAACGTACTGGCGCGTTAATGGTAAACTTCGCCGCTTCACGGTTTAACGTTTTTCCCGAGGCCAGGATTTCGACCTTTAGGAAGGCCCCGACTTCACCAATTCATGTTCTAACCCTCTCTAATTTGTGTAGATGTGTGGATTCTC
>BLSH010009931.1:446452-461269 GCA_018402905.1 Glandirana rugosa | reverse complement strand
TTTTTCAGGCCCAAGCCCAGGCCCCAAGACCATTAAAATTACTTTTTAGAATTTTTACGACATTTTTTCGGGTCCTTCCAGGATCTCCAGACGTTTTCCTTCCTTTTACACCCATTCCCACCCTGTTCACGGGATGTTTCTTTACCCCTGTCCCTTTATTGAAATTGGTGAACGGCTGGCGGCTAGCCGTAGACTGCCACCGTTTCACCGAGCAAGGGCGTTTAGCGGCAGTATGCTGCCGCCGACGCCCTTGCTCAAATCACTCGCGCGGGCACGTGAGTGACACAGGTCCCCCCCGGTCCCTCGCCCACGCCGCCGAAGCTAACGGCGGCCGATGGGCGCTACCGGGGGGGCCTCGCTCACTCGCCTCCAGGCACATACATTTGTGCCTGGAGGCGAGACACACTCCCCCTTCCCGACACTAGTGTCGGAAGGAAATGCACTTCCGACACTGGTGAAGGGAAGGGGTCTATCCGTCAGGGGGTATGTCATTCTTGTACGGGTTACACGGACCTCCGCTCACTCGCTCCGGGGGGGCCATCGCGGGTAGCCGGCGGCAATCGAAGCCGCCGCACCCGCTCCCTGGCCCCCCCTGGACACAGTGAGTGCACGGGCGCGCTCACTAAACTCGTTCCCGCAGCCGCCGTCGTATGACGGCGATTTGCGGGAACGAGCCACTTTGCCACCGTCAGATGCCGATCGGCGGTCGGCAAGTGGTTAAAGTTATTTCCCTGTCCCCATTTCTTTGTAGGGCACTTGTCCCACCCTTACCCACATTTTCCTTCCTTTTGCAGACCTCTAGGACCTTCCTGGGCTTTTTTACAGCATTTTTAAGATTTTTCATTAAAATTACCAGAACCCCGGACCCGAACCCGGACTTTTTTTGAAAAGTCCGGGTCCGGGTCCGTGTCCCGGACACCCCAAAGTTCGGTACGGACCTGAACTTTACAGTCCGGGTTCGCTCAACTCTAGTTACCACACCAATTTCACTTTCTTGCCCCATTCATATCTAGCATAGTAGGGCAGCACATTTTGTGTCTCCTTTTTCCTGTGACACGCATAGGGCAGCTCGTTGATTTCAGTTGGCTGCATTACATGTGGCTTATAGGACATTTTGGCATTTTGTGGGTTGCGTGTTTCTTACTTTGCAGCATTTGCCACGCATTTTTTTACATGGCAAAATGTATGTTTGCTTCTGTGTTTGGTGTGCCATTAACAATTAATGGCACTGATAGGGCAACTAGTAATTTTAGGTGTATAAAGATGGCCATCAAGATCAGATTGTATAGTGTATGGCCACTATTATACATCTAAAATTACTAGTTGTGCTTTCAGCGCCATTAATTGTTAATGGCACAATGGGCTGCCCTATGCGATTCACAGGAAAAACGAGACACAAAACATTTGTTCCCACTACGCTAGATGTTAATGGGGCCTGAAAGTGAAATTGGTGCGGTAACACAAGAACAATGAGGCTCCATTCACATCTATGCGTTTCTTTGCATTTCAGAAATGCGCAGCACCAAAAATCGCAGTAAAAAACACACCAAGCTCCACTCTGAAAAAAGTCCTGAAGTTTCTTTGGGGTGATTGCTGCTTTTAAGGCAGCCCATTCAGGTGGGTGGGCTGCCCTATGTGTGATGAGTGAAAATGCTCCAAAAAGCTTCCCTCCTCACTAAAAAAAAAGAAAAAAAATGCATGTAGGAATGCGAGTTTCCGCTATGCAGATATGTGAATAGGGCTTGACAGCTGAGTGTTTCTGTCCACTCCCTCCTATGTACTTGTATAAAGATGGCCATACACTATGCAATATGATTGTATATTGTGGATTTAGTGCAGTATCTCTCAATTCCAGTCCGCAAGGCACACCAACAGGTCTTGTTTTCAGACTCTCCATTATTTTGTTATTTGATCAGGTTCACTGCATTAGAAATTACCACAGCTGTTTCATCTGAGGAAAATCCTGAAAACATGACCTGTTGGTACACCTTGAGCACTGGGTTTGAGAAACACTGGTTTAGTGAGAAGGGTGATCACTAATTGCTTGCATATCATTTAAAAAATGTGCACCTGGAGATGGGCGTTAGGTAGGAGGGTAGATGATGCAGTGTGTGTGCTAATGAGCTCAACTGGTCTACTCTTTTCTGTGTCATGACCTATAGTCTGATTAGGAAGTAAAGAAAAAGCAATAGATGCATCCGGAAATATGGACGAGAACAGTAAGGTAAGTGTCTGTAAATTTTATGGAAAGCATTAATATTTTTGCAAAAAAAATACATGAATGCTATATTGGTACATAGGGGAGCTGGAAATTAGAAAAAAAAGGTGAACTTATTATTTAAATTCGGAAACTGTAAAAGGTTTCCATCTTCTGGCAAGGGTCAAATGCAGATTTGCGGTGATAAATTGACCAGCGTACAAATTGCTTTGGTCCACAATAGATCTGTAGAGATCTTCCATGAAAAACAGTGAATAAAATTCAAGGGAAGTAAAATCAATGGTTTCCACCTGTATTCCAGGTTGGCTAGTGAATGGGGGAAGTACAAGCGCTGCAGAAGTGGTGGGTTGCCAATCAGGGCTTGCAAGAGCATCAGGAAGGGCACTATGGGCTCTACAGGCCTGTCTTTGTCTTCTTGGTGGCTGCGGGACACTACTTGTGCTAGGCACCGCACCAGCTAGAACTGCACTTATGGGACTCACCCCGTCACCAAGTGTTAATGCAGTGCTGGTTTGTCTACAACCAGGATGTACTAGGCCGCTGGTGCTTGCCAGTTCACCAGAAGGATGAGCAGCACTTGTACTGGCTCTCTGCTCCATACGAGAACTCTGCGGTTGTTGCACCTCAGCAACAGAAAAACGGGGTCAGGTACGCCTGACCTTAGCAGGGATCACTATTCTGTAAGGGTACCACTGCTCTCTACTGGTTGATATACTGAGCCTGATTCTGACAGTGAAGCTTCCCCATCACTCTCATCTGTCATGCTCAGCAACGTGTAGGCCTCTTCATTAGTGTACGTCTGTTTATACATTTTGGGTTCTAAATGTACAGGTACAGCTAGTGTGACTCACAGGTAAAAGAGCACCTGGTTGTCAGAGCCTGCTTCAATCACTAGCAAAAAATTAACTGTTAGCATTCGCAGGGATCAGGCGTGACTCTGCTAATGCTGCAGTTATGTGTGCTGTGTTTTGTAAGTGACAGTGATCTATTGATACTTCACTTGAGTGGGCTGGGCTGGACGGAGGGGCTAAACGCAGGTGATAGCAGGTGTCTGGGCTCATCACGCTAACGCCACATTTTTGGGAACACTAAACTACTGGGGACGCTAATATAGTTGTCACAACACCTGGGGTCAGGTGACAAGTGTGCACCACTGGGGTGCGAATCGTACCGAGGGTTGCGAAGTGTACCGCTAAGGTTGTGGACCTATAGCTGGCTGTTGCTAATGAGTTCCGGCTGGTACGGAAAGAGGGGCCCCTGGAGCACGGACACTGGAACACAGGGAGCTAGTGCATTGGTTTCCCCAGGGCGCGGAGTCTAAGAGCCAGTAGGTATTCGGCAGAGCCTCTGGTGGTGAGGATGGATTTGGCTGCAACTGGATCCAGGTCACGGCCCCCAGGGCCCCCTAGCTCACACTCGTCTGGCTACAGGTGGAAAAGAGTAAGCAGCAGCGCAGGAACAGCAAAGGATAGTCAGCGGCCTAGAAAAGGGTCAGGGCCACTAGCAGACAGGAGAAACAGAGAACAAGCCAGCAGGGATAGTCAGAACAAGCCAAAGATCGATAACCGGAAATAGACACAGAGCATACAACAGGAACAACCACACACAAAGCCAAACAAACACAACATTGATCGGCATTGCAGACTTGCACTGCCAGGTGTTATATAAAGTTCCTTATTAGGGCCTGGGGTGGAGCTCAGCTGAGGAGGACTACAAAAGCACACAGGGGAGGGAGGCACGGCCTCTAACTGGACACATGCAGCAAAGTAGGCAACAGACAAGACATGAATGTTACTGTGGTTTTAATGACAGTACCCCCCCTTACGAGGCCTCCCCCTCCCCCGCTTCGTTTCAGGCTTGGAGGGAAACCTCAAATGAAGCCTTTTCACAAGACGAGGTCCAAATACCTCAGATGCAGAAATCCACAACTTCTCCTCAGGACCAGGCGTCGAGAATCCAGAATTTGACTAACCACATACTCCTGATTATCCTCAGAGACCGGAACCACGGTAGGAAATGGACGAGAGAACTTATGGAGGACTAAGGGCTTCAGAAGGGAAACATGGCAGGAGTTAGATATCCTGAGGCTTTTGGGGATCTGAAGTTTAAAGCAAACTGGATTAACCTTATAAATGATTGAAATTTGCACCAAGATTCATTGGTCCGTATTATAAGTAGGAACCCGGAGTTTGATGTTCCTGGTGGAAAGCCAGACCTTGTCTCCATACTGTAGAGAAGGCGGTTTATGCCTGTGACGGTCAGCAAAATCCTTAAACTTATCAGCCGCTCCCCAGAGGGAATCATGAACCTCACCCCAAATGGTATTGAATGATTGCTGAACAGTAGCCAAAGATGGAATATCCGGAGAACAGGTCATAGGAAGAGGAAGCTGAGGGTGTCTTCCATAAACTTCGAAAAAGGGGGTCTTCTGAGAACTGGTGTTAACATGATTATTGTGAGAAATTTCTGCCCACTGAACTAGAGAGGACCATGAGCAGAGACTAAGATGCGGAGGAAAACCTCTAACTCCCGATTAACCCTCTCAGTCTTTCCATTGGATTGAAGGTGGTAAGGAGAAGAAAAATCCAAGACAATATTGAGGGACTTGAAAAGAGCTCTCCAGGAGTGGGATGTAAATTGAACCCCCCTGTCTGAAACAATATGGGAAGGAACCCCATGGAGACAGAGGATTTCTTAAACAAAGATGGGTGCCAAAGCAGAAGCAGAAGGGAGACCAGGAAGGGGAACAAAATGAGTAATATTGGAGAACTGATCTATTACCACCCAAATGACTGTATTCTTTTCAGACGATGGAAGATCGGTGATTAAATCCATAGAAATGTGAGTCCAGGGCTCCTTCGGAATGGGCAAGGGCATGAGCAGACTGGCAGGAGCTTGTGTGGAGGACTTAAATTGGGCACAAACATGGCACGCCTTTACATAGCCTTTGACATCCAAACGGAGAGTAGGCCACCATTAGTGGTGACTGGTGAGCTGAAGGGATCGGAGGAACGCAGCATGACCTGACACCTTGGAATCATGTCCCCAATGAAGGATCTTAGGCCTTAGTTCCGTGGGGACGAAGGTTTTGCCAGGAGGAATTTTAGACTCCAGAGTGGTGGAATGAGCAAGAATACACCTGGTCAGAATGATCAGCTCAGGTTTAGAGGTGGGCTCCTCATCCAGTGTGTCAAAAGACCTAGTGCATCAGCCCAACTTCCCGACAGGAACCAGGTTTGTACGTGATTATGAAATTGAAACGGGAAAAGAACAGACTCCACCTGGCCTGTCTGGGATTCAGTCGTTTAGCATTCTGTAAGTACTGTACATTTTTATGATCAGTGAAGATCGTTATGAAATGAGGGGAACAATCCAGGAGATGATGCCATTCCTCTAACTCCAATTTAATTGCAGGAAGCTCCTGGTCACCAATAGCGTAATTTTTCTCTGCCTGAGAATTTTTTTTTGAGAAAAACGCATAAGGTTGTCGTTTATTCTCAGATGATTGAAGAAGACCTCTCCTACTCCAGTAGAAGAAGCATCCACTTTAATAAAAAATGGGTCCCCAGTATTAGGTCTCCTCAAGAGAGGACCAAAAACAAAGGCTTGTTTCAGATCATGGAACGCAGCGACAGCTTCAGGAGGGCATTCCTTGGCATTAGCACCTTTCTTAGTCAAGGCAATAATAGGTGCAGCAATAGAAGAGTAGTTCCTAATAAACTGACTATAATAATTGGAGAATCCAAGAAATCGCTGTGTGGCCTTGAGGCCGACAGGAAGGGGCCAGTTGGTAATGGCTGAGACCTTTTCAGGATTCATGCGAGGACACAAACTGGAGACAAAGCATCCCAGAAACAGGACCTGAAGACATTCAAAAGAACATTTCTCCTGCTTAGAATATAGGTTATTTTCTCTAAGGTGCTGGAGCACAACCCGGACATGGTTTCTGTGGACAAGCAGATCCTCCGAAAAGATTAAAATGTTCTCCAGATAGATGAGCACAAATTGATACAGCAAATCCCTGAAGACTTCATTGACGAAGTTTTGAAATACAGCTGGGGCGTTACACAGCCCAAAGGGAATAACCAGGTATTCATAATGCCCGTCTCTCGTGTTAAACGCGGTTTTCCATTTGTCGCCTTCTCTTATCCGGATCAGATTGTAGGCACCCCTGAGAACTAACTTGGTAAAGATGGAGGCTAGAGTTGAGCGAACCCGAAAAGTTGCAGGGCAGCCAATCAACAAGCGTTTCACTCGTTTGCCCCTAGAAGCCATCACAGCCAAGCCTACTAATGGCATGGCTGTGATTGGCCAGTGCATCATGTGACCCAGCCTCGATATGAGCTGGAGTCACGTAGAGCTGCATGTCACATGCTCTCAGGCTAGTGTAGGGAGAGGATGCTGCCGCCACTGTAAGGTATTGATTACCATTATAAAATCATCTCATACTGGTATAGGGAGAGGTTCCTGCCTCCGCTGTGAGGGACAGATTAGCGTTATAAAATCATCTCATACTGGTATAGGGAGAGGTTCCTGCTGCCGCTGTGAGGGGCAGATTAGCGTTATAAAATCATCTCATACTGGTATAGCGAGAGGTTCCTGCCACTGGTGTGAGGGACAGATAACCGTTATAAAATCTTCTCATACTGGTGTAGGGAGAGGTTCCTGCTGCTGGTGTGAGGGACAGATTAGCATTATAAAATCATCTCATACTGGTATAAGGAGAGGTTCCTGCTGCTGGTGTGAGGGACAGATTATCGTTATAAAATCATCTCATAATGGTATAGGGACAGGTTTCTGCTGTTGGTGTAAGGGACAGAGTACCATTATAAAATCATCTCATATTAGTATAGGGAGAGGTTCCTGCTGCTGGTGTGAGGGAAAGATTAGCGTTATAAAACCATCTCATACTGGTGTAGGGAGAATTCCTGCTGCTGGTGTGAGGGACAGATTAGCGTTATAAAATCATCTCATACTGGCATAGGGAGAGGTTCCTGCTGCTGGTGTGAGGGACAGATTAGTGTTATAAAATCATCTCATACTGGCGTAGGGAGAGGTTCCTGCTGCCGGTGTGAGGCACAGATTAGCATTATAAAATCATCTCATACTGGTATAGGGAGAGGTTCCTGCTGCCGCTGTGAGGGACAGATTAGCGTTATAAAATCATCTCATACTGGTATAGCGAGAGGTTCCTGCTGCTGGTGTGAGGGACAGATAACCGTTATAAAATCATCTCATACTGGTGTAGGGAGAGGTTCCTGCTGCTGGTGTGAGGGATAGATTACCATTATGAAATCATCTCATACTGATATAGGGAGAGGTTCCTGCTGCTGGTGTGAGGGACAGATTAGCATTATAAAATCATCTCATACTGGTATAAGGAGAGGTTCCTGCTGCTGGTGTGAGGGACAGATTAGCATTATAAAATCATCTCATACTGGTGTAGGAAGAGGTTCCTGCTGCTGGTGTGAGGGACAGATTAGCGTTATAAAATCATCTCATACTGGTGTAGGGAGAGGTTCCTGCTGCCGCTGTGAGGGGCAGATTAGCGTTATAAAATCATCTCATACTGGTATAGCGAGAGGTTCCTGCCGCTGGTGTGAGAGACAGATAACCGTTATAAAATCATCTCATACTGGTGTAGGGAGAGGTTCCTGCTGCTGGTGTGAGGGACAGATTAGCATTATAAAATCATCTCATACTGGTATAAGGAGAGGTTCCTGCTGCTGGTGTGAGGGACAGATTATCGTTATAAAATCATCTCATAATGGTATAGGGACAGATTTCTGCTGTTGGTGAAAGGGACAGATTAACGTTATAAAATCATCTCATACTGGTATAGGGAGAGGTTCCTGCTGCTGGTGTGAGGGACAGATTAGCGTTATAAAATCATCTCATAATGGTATAGGGAGAGTTTCTTGCTGCTGGTGTGAGGGACAGAGTACCATTATAAAATCATCTCATATTAGTATGGGGAGAGGTTCCTGCTGCTGGTGTGAGGGACAGATTAGCATTATAAAATCATCTCATACTGGTATAAGGAGAGGTTCCTGCTTCTGGTGTGAGGGAAAGATTAGCGTTATAAAACCATCTCATACTGGTGTAGGGAGAATTCCTGCTGCTGGTGTGAGGGACAGATTAGCGTTATAAAATTATCTCATACTGGCATAGGGAGAGGTTCCTGCTGCTGGTGTGAGGGACAGATTAGTGTTATAAAATCATCTCATACTGGCGTAGGGAGAGGTTCCTGCTGCCGGTGTGAGGCACAGATTAACGTTATAAAATCATCTCATACTGGTATAGGGAGAGGTTCCTGCTGCCGCTGTGAGGGACAGATTAGCGTTATAAAATCATCTCATACTGGTATAGCAAGAGGTTCCTGCCGCTGGTGTGAGGGACAGATAACCGTTATAAAATCATCTCATACTGGTGTAGGGAGAGGTTCCTGCTGCTGGCGTGAGGGATAGATTACCATTATGAAATCATCTCATACTGATATAGGGAGAGGTTCCTGCTGCTGATGTGAGGGACAGATTAGCATTATAAAATCATCTGATATTGGTGTAGAGAGAGGTTCCTGCTGCTGGTGTGAGGGACAGATTAGCGTTATAAAATCATCTCATACTGGTGTAGGAAGAGGTTCCTGCTGCTGGTGTGAGGGACAGATTAGCGTTATAAAATCATCTCATACTGGTGTAGGGAGAGGTTCATGCTGCTGGTGTGAGGGATAGATTAGCGCTATAAAATCATCTCATATTGATGTAGGGAGAGGTTCCTGCTGCTGGTGTGAGGGACAGATTAGCGTTATAAAATCATCTCATACTGGTGTAGGGAGAGGTTCCTGCTGCTGGTGTGAGGGACAGATTAGCGTTATAAAAAATAATATAAATTTGTGCTAAATAGTACATTTGCGTCCAGAATGAGGAGAGCATCAAATAAGAGACGTGGTCGTGGTGCTGCTTGTGCTGATGGTGTTGGTGGTGTTGGTGAAGCTCCTGTTGCAAGGAGATGACGTGGTCGATCTGTGCCAGCTACACGCACAAATGAAACACCTTCCTCAGGTGCGAGTAGCCGACAGAACCTTCAAGGTTATATGGTAGGCCCGAATGCCGCTCAACGAATGGTGAGGCCAGAACAAGTACAGGCGATAGTATATTGGGTGGCAGACAATGCCTCCATTTCCTTGACATTGTCTCCCACCCAGTCCTTTGCTAAAAGTTCAGAGTTGGCACCTGAATCCCATGGCCATCTGTCTTTCACCTCAGCCCCTTGTAAATCAGCCAAGCAGTCTAAGCCCCAAGTCGTGCAGCAGTCTCTTATGCTTTTTGATGACTCTGCTGGTGTGCATTCCATGGGCCATCCACATAGCCCTGCCCCAGAAGTGGAAGACATTGAGTGCATCGATGCTCAACCACTTCTGTTTCAGGATGAGGACATGGAAACACCACCGCAGCACGTCACTGATGATGACGAAACTGCTGCGGCTTTCTACAGTATGCAGACTGACAAGGAGGGCAGTGGTGAAGAGTGGGTGGAAGATGATGTGGAGGATGATGAGGTCCTAGACCCCACATGGAATGAAGGTCATGCGAGTGACGTGTGCAGTTTGGAGGAAGAGGTGGTGATCGCACAGAGGCACCAGCACAGCAAAAGAGGAAGCAGGTTGCAAAAGCGCAGCAACCGTCCCCTAGAGAGTACGCCTGCTACTACCTACCACACCCAGGGACTTAGCACACCAAAGGCAGCTCAAAGGAGTTCCCTGGCGTGGCAGTTCTTCAGACAATGTGATGACGACAAGACACGAGTGGTTTGCACGCTGTGCAATCAGAGCATGAAGCTAGGCATAAATGTTCTAAACCTGAGCACAACCTGCATGACCTACATGCAAAGCACGAGCTGCAGTGGAATAAGCACCTCAAAATCCAAGAAAGGTCTCGGGCTCCTCCTGCTTCCTCTTCTGCTGCTGCCTTGGCCTCTTCCTCCACCTCTACAGTGCCAGTGTCACCTGCCACCCAGCAAACAGACGATGTGACAGTAACGCCACCATGTCCGCCACTGTCCCCAAGCATTTCCACACCATGATCCCATGGAAGCTTACAGCTCTCCATCTCCCAAACACTGGAGAGAAAGAGGAAGTACCCCCCTACCCACTCGTGATCCCTGGCCCTGAATACCAGCATTTCAAAATTCCTGACCTTTGAAATGCTGTCATTCCGTCTGGTGGACACGGACAGTTTTAAAAACCTGATGGTGGTGGCTGTCCCACAGTACGTGGTTCCCAGCCGCCACTACTCTTCCAGGCTAGCCATCCCTTCCCTGCACAAACAAGTCGTAGACAAGATCAAGTGTGCACTGCACAATGCCATCTGTGGCAAAGTCCACATAACCACTGATACGTGGACCAGTATGCTCGGGCAGGGACGCTATATCTCGTTAACTGCACACTGGGTAACTGTAGTGGAGGGTGGGCCTGAGGCGGATAGCAGTTTGGCGCATGTCCTTCCACCACCGAGGATTGCAGGGCATTTCTCTTTGCCTCCTGTTGCCTCCTCCTCCTACTCCGCTTCCTCCTCCTCTACCACCTCCTCATCCAGTCAGTGTAACACCTTCACCACCAACTTCAGCACATCCTGGGGGAAACGACAGAAGGATGCTTTAGAACTGATATGTTTGGGGGATAAACCCCCCACTGCGCAGGAGCTGTGGATGGGCATTGAACAACAGATGGATGAGTGGTTGTTGCCACTGAGCCTCAAGCCCGGCCTGGTGGTGTGTGATAATGGGCAAAATCTCGTAGCAGCTCCCTTGCAACATCCCTTGCCTGGCGCATGTGCTGAATTTGGTGGTGCAGAAATTTCTAAAAAAACTACCCGGATATGTCAGAGCTGCTGCAGAAAGTGCGGGCCTTCTGTGCGCGCTTTCGGTGCTCTCACCCAGCTGCTCGCCTGTCTGCGTTGCAGCGGAACTTCAGCCTCCCCGCTCATCGCCTCCTATGCGACGTGCCCACAAGGTGGAACTCCACCTTGCACATGCTGGAGAGACTGTGCAAAAAGCAGCAGGCAATAGTGGAGTTTCAGCTGCAGCATGCATGGGTCAGTCGCTCTGTGGAACAGCACCACTTCACCACCAATGAGTGGGCCTCCATGCGAGACCTGTGTACCATATTGTGGTGTTTCGAGTACTCCACCAACATGGCCAGTGCCGATGACGCTGTTCTCAGCGTTACTATCCCACTTCTATGTCTCCTTGAAAAAACACTTCGGCCGATGATGGAAGAGGATGTGGCACAGGAGGAGGAGGAAGAGGGGTCATTTCCATGGTTATCAGGCCAGTCATTCACAAGTGGCTCGGAGGGTGGGTTCCTGCACCAGCATAGGCCAGGTAAAAAATTTTCAAGCCAGGGCACAGTTCTGGAGGCTGAGGAGGACGAGGATGATGATAAGGAGGAGTAGGAGGAACCGTGTTCACAGCAGGGTGGCACCCAACGCAGCTTGTGGGCATCACTGGAGTGTGGCTGGGGGGATACGGAGGAAACAGATGATACACCTCCCACAGAGGACAGCTTGTCTTTGACTCTGGGCAGCCTGGCACACATGAGCGACTACATGCTGCAGTGCCTGCTCAATGACAGCTGAGTTGCCCACATTGTAACTTGTGCTGATTACTGGGTGGCCACCCTGCTGGATCCCCGTTACAAGAACAAAGTGCCGTCCTTAATTCCCTCACTGGAGCGTGATCATAAGATGCATGACTACAAGTGCACCCTGGTAGACACGCTGCTGAGAGCATTCCCAAATAACACCAGAGGCTCAGTGGAAGCACAAGGCGAAGGCAGTGGAGGAGGAAGAGGTCCCCAACGCAGATGTGGCACCGCCAGCACATCAGAAGGCAGGGTTAGCATGGCCGAAATGTGGAAAAGCTTTGTCAGCAGCACGCCACAACAAACAGCACCACCAGCTGATAAGCAATGTCTTAGCAGGAGGCAGCATTTCAGCAACATGGTGGAACAGTATGTGCGCACACGCCTACACGTACTGACTGCTGGGTCTGCCCCATTCAACTTCTGGGTCTCCAAATTGGGCACATGGCCTGAGCTTGCCCTTTATGCCTTGGAAGCGCTGGCCTGCCCTGCAGCCAGTGTATTGTCTGAACGTGTGTTTAGCACGGCAGGGGGGGTTATCACAGACAAGCACAGCCGCCTGTCCGCATCCAACGTGGACAAGCTAACGTTTATTAAAATGAACCAGGCATGGATCCCACAAGACTTGTTTGTACCTTGTGCAGAATAGCCATTTATACCGGCCTCACACAGCCATTGGTATACTTAAGTGAACGTATCCTTGTTTTTTAATATGTCTCAATACTTTTGGGGGCTACCCCAATTAGAAAAAAAAACAAACAAAAAACAGTGTTGGCTACCTCTTCCCCCTCCCCTTCCACCACCTACGCCGCCACAGTCACGGCCTCCTCAACCTTCTACAACACATCCACCTCCTCCTCCATTTTTTTTTTTATGTGATTTTAAGTTATTTCCCTATCCACATTTGTTTGTAGGGCACTTGTCCTACTCTTACCCCCATTTTGCTTCCTTTTGCAACCCTCTAGCCCTTTCCAGGACTTTTTTAGAGCCATTTTTGTGCCCAAAAGTTCGGGTCACCATTGACTTCAATGGGGAAAAGGTGAACAGCTCCAGAACACCCGGCTCTTCCAGTAATATCACAGTCCCAGAGGGTGCAGGTTCAAGATGCTTGATCAGGTATACGAAAAGAAACTCCGGACGACCGCACTCCTTTGCAATAATTTAATGAATCCAAATCCATATGTACAGACAAGAGATAAATAGCTAACGCGTTTCACGCCAACCTAGGGGCGCTTACTCATAGCTGGTGAGACATGGGTATGCATACATATATATATATGAAAAAGTACTGATGATCACTTCTCATGTTCAACCAATCACCATACAATCAATCAGCTGTTGCTTGTTTAGCTATCATCAATTCCTTTCTGAGCTCATAGCTTCCAACAGAGTCGGCACGACATGGTGCAATACACAAGAGGAATCGCACGCGGAACACACGGAGACAAGAAAAGTCTCCATATGTGCCACCGCAGGTCCCTCCGTGATGCGCAGCAAGTCAGCCTGTTCATAGGAAATCCAAATATATAGCAACATGAAGAGTAAAATTAGAACATCATTGTGATCTTTGTTACAGACATTTAAATGAAAATGTAGCATGTGAAAAACACAATGTATCCAAAAACTAATAACAAACAAGAACAGCGACAGACTGATGCATCACTGGAAACATATGGGTTCCAATGGTGCATGGGTCATTGGAGAACCCTTCGTCCGTCATAATCATGATTTAAAGAGGTGTACCCTCTGAGAACACTTCAGCAAATGGTGCACCTGAAGGTCAACACTATGCACACAGACAATAGGGTCCCCCAATAAAATATTAATCTCAACCCTGTTAACCAATCGGCATTCAAGGAGTTCTGTGGAGAGGGAGGTGTTAAATGAAAAGCATTAAAGAGTGACTGGACCTCTATCCATCATAGAAGTGGGACACATCCCATTCAAAATTAAGTCCCTCAGGCATTCTGGTGCCAAAAAAGAATATCCAGAACACCTCCCTTCTGCAAAGAAGTTTAAACCTATCTCCTCCTCTGACTGGAGACATTATTTGCTCAATCGCCTGGATTCTCAGGTCAGAGACATCTTTCTGATGGACCCCATTCCAATGTCGGGAGACATTGGTAGGATGGTTCTTACTGATGTCTCTGAGGTGATCGCCCAGGCGATCTCGCAGTCTCCGTATTGTACGACCCACATACTGTACCCTGCAATGTATACAGGTGATAATGTAAACCACGTATCTAGTATTGCAGTTCATGAACCTGCTAATATCAATACACTTATTATTTGCAGTGGATCGTACAGTTTCCCCTCTTTCCACAAATGGGCAACACTGACATCTATTCGCCCCACATTTAAAGTTCCCTTTAAAGTTTAGCCAATGTGGCTGCCTAGAATTACTTGAGAAAAGACTAGGGGAGAGTGAGGAACCTAGGGAATTGGCCCTTCGGGATACCACTTTTAACCCTTTATCCAAAATGGAGGCATATATAGGGTCATGACGTACTATGGGAACATGTTTCAAGATTATATTTCTAATCTGTTGAAACTCTACACTATATGGTGTGGAAAATACTGCAGGCCCTTCAGACGCTGATGCTCGGCGTGTAGGCCTATCACAGCGCTGTTTTTCAAGTGATGCTTTATCTGCGATTTTAATCGCTCTGTGTATGGTTTGTATTGAATATCCTCTTTCTGAAAAGCGCTGTTGCATTTTGATTTTTTCTCGTTGGTAGTCAAACTGACTTCCACACAGACGTCTTAGCCTAAGAAATTGTCCTACTGGGATCCCTCTAAGTGTATGGGCTGGATGGCAGGAATCTGCTCGAAGGAGAGAGTTCCCTGCAGTCGGTTTCCTATACAGACTCGATACGACCCTACCATCCATAGCTGTCAGAGTTACATCCAAAAAGGTGATACTCGTGTCCTCATGACAAGCCGTGAATGTCAGGTTGAG
>BLSH010009931.1:379506-409767 GCA_018402905.1 Glandirana rugosa | reverse complement strand
CTCTCCGCTATTCGCCAACCGATCCTGAAAACGTTTTTCTAAATATAGATATAAATTTTCCCTATAACCAGCCATCGACGACGTAACCCTCCCTAGGAATGGGCCAAAGTTCTCCTGACTCTGTAATCGCCTATTCTCCGAAAACCTCCCCTCACATCATAACAGATATATTAATTTACGGGCCCAGTACTCGCCACGGTCCTCCCCACGTTTCCAAAAATATTTTGTATCCCCACATAGACAGACCTGGTCCCGTAAATGGGTCAAAATTCAAAAACCAAGTTTTTTAAAATAACTTACTTGTTGTCGTCATGTAATGTACCTTGACTAACCTGTCTATTTTCCCCAATTGTGAATATGGTCTGTTCTTGGTCTCATGAAGTATTACATGTAATGTACTGCTGTTGTTCATTCAATAAAATTTTTTGAACCAAAAACTTAAAACTGGGTAAATGCCCTGGTCCAGACAGATACACCCCTATGTTTTATAAAAACCTTTGCACCCCTCCTGGCACCGCTCATGACCCGGGCATTTAATTATATAGACAATACTACACTCCCCTCCAAAAGCCTCTTATCCGCTAATGTCTCAGTCCTCTTGAAACCGGGTAAGGATCCCTCCCAATGCAGCAGCTACCGACCAATATCCCTTTTAAATATAGATATAAATCTTTTTGCAAAAGTCCTAGCCAACCGCTTATCGCCTCTCCTACCCAAACTTATCCACAAGGACCAGGTTGGTTTTGTCCCTGGCCGAGAGGCCAGGGATAACACGACCGAAACAATACTCCTTATATCTTACGTCCAACTACATCACCTGAAAGCATGCCTGTTGTCCTTTGACGCTGAGAAAGCGTTTGATAAGGTGAATTGGCGCTTTCTCCGTCTCTCTAGAGCAGGTCGGCTTGGGCTGGACTTATATCTCTAAAGTGATGTCACTCTACTCCAGACCTTCTGCCTCGGTGCTGGTCAATGGTTCCTCTTCGGAACCCTTTGACATCTCGAATGGCACGTGCCAGGGGTGTCCTCTCTCCCCACTGCTCTTTGTCATAGTTATGAAACACCTGGCGTGTGCCATCCGGCAGAATGGCTCTATCCAGAGCATCCTTACTCCCTCTTCCCACCATATGCGGACGATCTCCTAGCATATGTACAGCAACCCCATACGACCCTACCCTCCCTTCTCTCGGAATTCGGACCCTTTGGGGCCTTCAGCAATTTTAAACTGAACATGTCAAAAATGGAAGCTCTCAACTTATCTTTACTTATCTTTACCCCACTCCACGCTATCACTACTTCGCTCAAATTACTCCTTTCAATGGCAATCGAAATGCATTTCATATCTAGGTGTCTCTATACCCGCCCGTTTGCCCAGCCTTTTCTCACTAAACTACATTCCTATCCTCTCATGCATCAGGAAGGACCTAGAGGCCTGGGGGGGCTCCTCTTTGCCATGGTTTGGTTGCATCAATACTATTAAAATGGATATCTTACCCAAATTGTTGTACCTCTTCCAAACCATACCGGTACTGATACCCAAATCATATTTTGCCTCTCTCTTCACTTTCTATTAAATTCATATGGCTTCAAGGCCTGTCCCGAGTCAAGTATAAATTGTTGACTCTCCTGAAGCTCCAAGGAGATACAGGACTCCCGGATTTTGAAATCTACCATAAGGCAACCATCATGGCCCATATACTAGAATGGTTTCCCCGCCCAATTACTAAAGCCTCTGTGATGGTTGAGCAAAACTTAGCACCTGTGCATCTCAGGGCCTTGTTATGGGGCTACCGGAGGGCCTTACCCCACCTGAAATGTTCCTCATCCTTAACTTTAGCTGCCTTGAAGTTATAGTATAGAAGAGGGCTTGGCCCTACCCTGTGTTCAGATCCGTCACCTCTAACACCTTTATTTGACAACCCGGCCTTCCCTCCAGGTGTGGGAGCCCACTCGTCGACTCATTCCAGCGTTCTTCTTGGCCACAGGCCCGTGAGTTTATACATCCTCAAACGGGTACCCCAATGGTCCCGGCTAGTCTCCGTAATTGGCTGACGTCCATACATATGGTTTCGTTTACAAAACAACTCTTCCACTCTTCTCACATACACCATCCCCTCACAGAATTTGAACGCTTGAGCACCCTACAGGAGATGCCCAGACATCTGCTCTCCTCAGTATACGGCCTTCTCCAGGCCCTCACATGCACAGGACTGCCATCCTACACTAGGTTATGGTCAAGGGATTTGGGAATGGAAGTATCAGGGGAGGAGTGGCTAACCGCTTTTCATTTCACCCATAAATCCTCTATATCCTGCCACTCACAAGAAAAAAAATCAAAATCCCTTTTTCTGATATAGTAAAGTTTTTCTTCTTTGTCTCTGTTACTTATAATAATGTGTTGCTTATAGTCCCGAGTCCCACTATGGGCGATAGCCATTGAGTGGATCTGTGGACATATCCCACTCACCGCTTTACACATGTAATGTGACTACTGTTTTCAATAAAAATATTTTCAACTTTAAATGCTAGCTTGGCCAAATTGCTAGCATTTCAACTGCTGCCTTCTCAGCTGGCTGTCCCCTTTCATGAATTTGTGGAATGTGCTGTACCACAGAGGCAGGTTCCGAAAAGACATTTCTTTTCACGTAAGGCCATTCCAATGCTTTATTGTCATGTGGAAGGCAATGTTTTGGCCGGACAGGGCGGTCAGCAACAAAGTACATATTACCGCTGACTCTTGGTCCAGCAGACATGGTCAGGGATGTTACATTTCCCTCACAGCACACTGGGTAACTCTGCTGGCATCTGAGAAGAATGTAGGACAGGGTTTGGTGTTGGAGCTAGTTCCACCACCATGCCTCCAAAAAAAATGGGGCTGTTTCTGCCACATCTGCTTCCTCCACCCCTCCTCTTCTTCTTCCTCTGTGGCCTTTTCTGCAGCAGTGTCCTCTGAACCAGCAGTGCTCGCAAAGTGTTCTAGGGGCTATGCAAGCAGTCAGGCTAAAATATACCATGCAGTGCTTGAGTTGGTCTGCCTAGGGGACAGAAGCCACACAGGGGTAGAGATTCTGTGGGGGCAGGCTCAGAGGTGGTTGATGCCACGTCAGCTTGAGTCAGGAACGGTTGTATGCGACAATGGCACCAAACTTCTCTCTGCCCTCCGACAGGGACACTTGACACATGTTCCATGCTTGGCACACTTCCTGAATTTGGTGGTGCAGCGTTTCTTGAGCAGGTGCCCAGGCTTACCAAATATTCGGAGACAGGCCAGAAAAGTCTGTGGTCATTTGCGGTGATCATACAATGCCAGTGCTCGGCTGACTGACATTCAGTGGGAATTGAACCTGCCCACCAACTTCCTCATTTGTGACATGTCCACCACGTAGAACTTAACATGCAATGCTGCAGCAGCTACACGCACAGCAGAGAGCCATTAATGAGTACCTCTGTGAGTATGGCACCAGGACAGGCTCTGTGGAGCTTGGTTCTTTTTCGACACGCCAGTGGCTACTGATCAAAGATGCATGCACTGTCCCGTCACCATTTGAGGAGGCCACAAGTATGGTGAGCAGCAACAATGCATGCATCAGTGACACTGTCCCTCTAGTCTTCCTGCTGAAGCACACGCTTTGTGGAATCATGTACAGGGCACTTGAGGCAGAACAGAGGGAGGAAGAGGAGGGCTTCCTTTCCTCTCAAGGCCCCCTTTATGCAGATAGCATTCCTGCAGGAACACCAAACACAAAGGAAGAAGGGGAGGAGGATTGTGTGAGCATGGATGTAGAGGATAACACGCAGCAGTCTTCAAGGGATGGTTTTCAGTCCCCAGAAACCCAAGGAGTTGTACATGGCTGGGAGGAGTTAGTTCCTGACAATGTCATCCTCAGTGCCCCAGAGGACTCTCATGTCTGCTCAAACTTATGCTGCATGGCCTCCCTGATTCTGTAAAGCCTGCAAAAAGACCCCAGGGTTTGTGGTATCAAGGAGAGGGATCATTACTGGCTGGCAACCCTTCTTGATCCCCGTTACAAGGGTAAAGTTGCAGAGCTCATCCTGCCTTTGCAGAGGGAGCAGAGGATGAAACATCTTCAGGATAGCTTGAAAAAAAGTTTGTGCAACGCCTTTCCAGACACTGGGAGGTTACCTTTTCCTGCTGCTGGACAAAGTGTTTCTGAGACTTCCTTCAGTCAGAGGAAGAGCGGTGGAGAAGGTGGCTGGCTGACCAATGCCTTTAAACAATTTTTCAGTCCTCAGTGCCCAGGGCTGATAGGTTCAAGCAACCATCATCAGCATCTGCATTATATGGTGCAGGAATATTTAGGGGCAAGAGCAGATTGAAGATCTTTCCAACTGAGCATCCACTGAGTTACTGGGTCTTGAGGATGGACCACTGGCTGGAACTTGCTCAATATGCAATCGAGCTACTGGCCTGTCCTGTATCCAGCGTGCTATCTGAATGGACATTCAGTGCTGCTGGAGGGTTTGTAATAGATCAAAAAGTGTGCCTGTCCACAGAGTCCGTTGATAGGCTCACATTTATAAAAATGAATCAGTCCTAGATCAGCAGCTATCAAGCCCCTGATGCTAATGCAACTGATTGAATTTGCTAGGGATCTGGGATCCCTTGAAGACTGCCTATGCTGCCTATCCTATCCCTCCTGTCCTAAATCCTGATGATGTTAGCTTCCAACAATATTTAGTGTTTAGAGCATCACCAACACCCAAGGCCCAATTTTTCTGCACCTGTTTTACAGGGACAAGTCATTACAATTTTTAAAATATTTTTTAACTGCAGGGCCTTTTCCTGCTTCCAACGAGAGTAACTGTGAGGGGTTACAGTGTTCTGCCACCACCAACACCCAAGGTCCATTTTTTCTGCACCTGTTTGACTGGGGCATGTCATTACAGTTTTTAAAATAAATTACAACTGCGGGGTCTGTTCCTGTTTCCAACGAGAGTAACTTTGAGGGCTTACAGTGTTCTGCCACCACCAACACCCAAGGCCCAATTTTTCTGCACCTGTTTGACTGGGGCATATCATTACAATTTTAAAATACATTACAACTTCAAGGCCTCTTTCTGCTTCCAATGAGAGTAACTGCTAGGTGTTACAGTGTTCGGCTACAACCAACACCCAAGGCCCAATTTTTCTGCACCTGTTTGACTGGGGAATGTCATTACAATTTTATGCAGGGACTGATGTGAATGTACAATGTATATGTAAAAGTGCTGTATAAATTCTCTGCCCTATATAAGTTCCTGAAATAAATAAATAAAATAAATAAATAAACCCTGTGCCAAAATTTAAAAAAAAGGCCTGGTTTGGATTGTGGGGGTACCCCAACGCAAATTTTTCTAGTGATTTTTGATCTATATTGCCGGGAGCAGGCAATACATTACATCCATGAGAGATTTTATATTACAATTTTTCCTTTACAAATGTAATTTTGCGGTGGCACTGTTCCAAACATCACACTGATGCACCACTTTACAGGCAGACTAAGGGGACCCCCCAGACAGAATATTTAAAGGCATATTTTTTTTTTTTCACTTTAATCATTATTAAAATCACTGCTCCTGAAAAAACGATCTTTTTAAAAACTTTTCTTGCCATTGATACATGTCTTCCTAGGGCAATATCCGGGTCCCCATACACTTTTTATGGCAATAAAAAGTCATTTAAGCCTTTAAAATGAGCAGTTTGATTTTTCCTGTTTGAGTCCCATTGATTTTAATTGGGTTTGCGTATTCTTACAAACTTATTGCCTGTACGCGGAGTTCTTGTGCGAGCTGAACCTGGGGGTGAACGCCTCATCCCTACAACACATATAACCAATTTGCAGCTACAGGCAACATTCCCATAGAATCTTTGGAAGCACTAGTGGTTAACCTGCCAAAGCCATGCAATGCACCGGATAACCCAGCCAATTGCCACTCAATCTCACTCCTCAACACCGACACAAAATTATATGCAAAACTCTTAGCACAATGCCTCTCCATGGTTATTCCCCAGATTATCCACTCAGATCAGGTTGGTTTTGTACCGGGCAGGCAAGCATCAGATGGTACCAGACACTTTATCGACCTCATACAGTGGGTGGAACATAGTTGAACGCCCTCTCTCTTGCTTTCCCTGGATACAGAGAAGGCGTTCAACAGAGTCCATTGGCCTTACATGGAAGCAGTACTTCGCAAATTCAGAATATCAGGCACATTCTAACGGCCATACTAGGCCTCTATACTCACCAAATGCACACTTCTGGACTTCAGGTATTGTGTCAAGCCCCTTTACAATCACCAACGTCACAAGACAGGGCTGCCCACTCTCCCCCTTGATATTTGCCATGGTCATGGAACCGCTGGCGCAGGCCATAAGATCTGGCCCAGCAATTTCAGAAATCAAGATCGGAGAGACTGAACATGAAATCGGTCTGTACGCTGATGATGTCATTATAGCTTTAGCAAATCCGGTGGTATAACTTCCCGCAGTCCAACACATCTAAAGCCCCGAATACACAGTACAACCAGCTTGTTGTACGAACTGAAGTTGGATGAGCAGACTAGAAAACTTTGGTTGTACAACAAGCGGTTGCACGATCATTGTACCGTGTGTACAGAGAAGTTGGTCAAACAAAGTTGTACGTTCAAAACATGCATGCTCAGAAGTCAGGAACACCCAGAAGTGTCCGTTCTGGAAAACATAATTTCCTAGTTCACAAATCACATGCACCTGAACTTCCTCGTTATATGCTCGTAACACGTCACTATGTTAGGCTTGGTTGTACGATCGCTTAGTGCATGTCAGTACAAGAGACACAACAGCCAACATACGATTTTGGACGTCCGGTCGTACGACCGTCGCACCCATGTGTACGGAGCTTTAGATTTGTTTAGATCGATTTCCCTACATAAAGTGAACTATAGCACATCCCTTATGTTAAACTTAGGTCTAGAATTCCAGTCTAAAAAAACATTTCTGCCGAATCCTCTTTTGGGTGGGCCCCCAACTCCTCCCTACCATATTTAGGAATACGCCTAACATTCCTGAGCCACACTCTACTAAGAATAAATTATAATTAACCCATAGAGAAACTCTTGTGGCAGTCCAGGGAAATGGACCATATTCCTACCTCTTGGGCAGGCAGGATTGCTCAAGTAAAAATGTATTTACTCCCGCAAAACATCCTGTACCTATTCCGTACAATTCCTTCTTGCAAGCTCAGAAAAAAAAGGGATTATTTATAACACTTTAACTGGCAACGAAAATGCCCCAGGGGGAAAAGATCTATACTCATGACCCCTGTTCAACAAGGCAGTTTGGGAGCACTTAACATCCAGGCCTACTACCGCGCAACAATTAAACAACACAATAAATTTAAAGCTGGTGGACATCAGACAACCCCACAGCCTGGAAACAATTAGAGTCCACTACCCTCTCTGCAGATCTTAAACTCAGCCTAGCTGCCACTTACTCAACCTCAGACCAACTTACCAACCACTAGTAGCGATGAGCCGAACACCCCCCGGTTCGGTTCGCACCGCAACATGCGAACAGACAAAAAGTTTGCACGAACATTCGAACACCGTTAAGGTCTATGGGAACCAAACATGAAAAATCAAAAGTGCTCATTTTAAAGGCTCATATGCAATGTTATTGCCCTAAAAAGTGTATGGGGACCCGGGTCCTGCCCTATGGGACATGTATCAATGAAAAAAAAAGTTTTTAAATCAATTGTTTGTTCAGGAGCAGTGATTGTAATAATGCTTAAAGTGAAAGAAAAAAGAAACATTCCTTTAAATATTGTGCCTGGGGGGTGTCCTTAGTCTATCTGTAAAAGGGTGCATCTCTGTGAGGTGTAAAACATAGCCAGAGCAAAATGACATTTCCATAGGAAAAATTGTCATTTAAAATTGCGGCTGTAATGTATTGCCGTTTCCCGGCAATATACAAAAAAATCGCTGAAAAAAAGTGTGTGAGGTCCCCCCCCCCTCAGTCCAAACCAGGCTCTTTGGGTCTGGTTTGGATATTAGGGGGAACCCTGTGCCAAATTTACAAAATATTTGACATGGGGTTCCCCCTAAAATCCAAACCAGACCCTTATCTGAGCATGCAGCCCTGGCCAGTTAGGATGGGGGGGGGGAAGCAGCCCCCTCTGCTCCTGAACCGTACCAGGCTACATGCCCTCAACATGGGGAATATGGGTGCTTTGGGGAGGGAGGCTCTGCTCCCGCCACCTCAAAGCCCCTTGTCCCCATGTTTATGGGGACAAGAACCTCTTCCCCACAAGCCTGGCCGGTGCTTGTGGGGGTCTGCGGGCGGGGGGGCTTATTGGAATCTGAAAGTTCCCTTTAATAAGCGGGCCCCCAGATCCCGCCCCCCTATGCGAATAGGTATTGGGTACATTGTACCCCTACCCATTCAACAAAAAAGGAGTGTAGTGGTACAAAAAACAAGAGGCAGTTTTTGACAAGTCCTTTATTGTGTAAAATACCTCCATTCTTCCTCCATCTTCTTCTGCCCCTGTCCTTCTTCTGCTTCCTCTTTCAGTCTTCTTGCTCCCTCTCTTCATCTTCAATCTTCATCTTCTTCTTCCTTCTTCTTTCACTGCCGCCGCTCTCCCCGCTGCTGCATCCTGGCCCCTGCGTGTCTCCTAGAATGGGCGGTCTTCATAAGACAGTTCTTTTATAAGAAGGAGCGGGGCCAGCCAGTGACATAAATGGGTGACCGCCCCCCCCCTCCCCGACAGCGCATGACATCAGAAGGGGGCAGGTTAATTCGGTTACGTCACTGGGTGGCCTTGCCCCTTCTTATAAAAGAAGTGTCATTATGAAGACCGCCCATTCTGGGAGACGCGCAGGAGCCAGGCTGCAGCAGCGGGTAGAGCAGCTGCAGTGAAAGAAGAAGGAAGAAGAAGATGAAGATTGAAGACAAAGAGAGGAAGGAAGAAGTCTAAAAGAAGAAGCAGAAGACCAGAAGAAGGACCAGGCAGGAGAAGATGGAGGAAGAAAGAAGAAGAGCTATTTTTCACAATAAAGGACTTGTCAAAAATTGCCTCTTGTTTTTTTTTTACCACTACACTCCTTTTTTGGCGAATGGGTAGGGGTACAATGTACCCCATACCTATTCACATGGGGGGGTGGGATCTGGGGGCCCCTTTAAGGGGGCTTCCAGATTCTAATAAACCCCCTGCCCGCAGACCGCCACAACCACCAGCCAGGGTTGTGGGGATGAGGCCCTTCTCCCCATCAACATGGGGACAAGATGCTTTGGGGGCGACCTCAAAGCATTCTCCCCATGTTATATGTGGCCTGGTATGGTTCAGAGGGGGGGCACTCACTCATCCCCACCCCCTCCTGTCCCCCCTCCTGCCATGCTAGGGCTGTGTGCTCAGATAAGGGTCTGGTTTGGATTTGGGGGGGCATGCCATTTTTTTTTAATTTTGGCGTGGGGTTCCCCTTAAAATCCATACCAGACCTTAAAGGGCCTTGTACAGACTTTGGGGGGACACATATGCATTTTTTTTTATTTTGGGCAGGGTTCCCCTTAAAATACATACCAGACCTGAAGGGTCTGTTACGGACTTGGGGGGGGGGACCCTATGCATTTTTTTTTATTTTAAAAATTGTGATGACATGCCCCAGTCAAACAGGTGCTGAAAAATTAGGCCTTGGATGTTGGCAGTGGCAGAACACTGTAACCCCTTGCAGTTACTCTTGTTGGGCGCAGGATTGGGACCTGCTGTTGTAAATTAGTTTAACCATCACCGGAGCCCAAAAAAAATTCGGCTAACTTTACTGTTGTCTTATTTTTTAACTCAAAAGAGTGATTTTTTTCCAAAAAAATTGTGCTTGAAAGACCACTGCGCAAATACCGTGTGAAAAAAAGTATTGCAATGATCGCCTTTTTATTCTCTAGGGTGTTTGAAAAATATATATATAATGTTTGGGGGTTTTAAGTAATTTTCCAGCAAAAAAAAAAAGATTTTAACTTGTAAACAACAAATGTAAAAAAGGGCTCCCAGAGTTAAGATTTAAAAACTGTATATATTTTAAGACACCACGTCAAGTGTACTATATACTGTACGTACACCCCCGAATGCACTATAATGAACTGATATATAGTGTACACTCAATATTCTGTGTGTGTATATATATATATATATATATATATATATATATATATATATATATATATGTATTATATATATATATTATTGCACTGCCTAAATGGACGCTATGTACTATATACACTGAATTAGCTGTATATAGTCTACTACACTACAGGCATTGCATATATATATATACACTAGGAAGGTATACATATATTCTTGCACTGCCTGACTGTATACAGATAGCCCTATCTATCTAGTATATATTTCCCTACACTAACCTGCCTGCACTAACTGACTGTATATAGATCGCCCTATCTATCTATCTTTTTATCTATCTATTTTTATATCTATCTATCTATCTATCTATCTATCTATCTATCTATCTATCTATATATGTATTATATATATATATTATTGCACTGCCTAAATGGACGCTATGTACTATATACACTGAATTAGCTGTATATAGTCTACTACACTACAGGCATTGCATATATATATATACACTAGGAAGGTATACATATATTCTTGCACTGCCTGACTGTATACAGATAGCCCTATCTATCTAGTATATATTTCCCTACACTAACCTGCCTGCACTAACTGACTGTATATAGATCGCCCTATCTATCTATCTTTTTATCTATCTATTTTTATATCTATCTATCTATCTATCTATCTATCTATCTATCTATCTATCTATCTATCTATCTATCTATCTATCTATCTATCCGTCTATCTATCTATCTTTTTTTTTCTCAATTAGCTATCTAGCTAAACTGCCTGCAATCTGCAACCTAAACTCTCTCTATCACTGCCGCCAACACACACTACATAGAGCCAGTATACAAGTGGCTTTATATAGTGTGGTGCGTGGATTGAGGCTGCTGAGCAGTGATTGGCTAAAGGCGCCCTGCCTTTAGCCAATCAAAGCTCTCACAGCAGGCCACCCGCTGATTGGCCAAAGCATGCAGGTCATGTGCATACTTTGGCCAATCAGCGGGCGGCATTCTGGCGCCATTGGAATGCATTATGGGGTGCATAAAGTTCCCACGAATGACCCATAATGTTCGCAATGGGGCGAACGGACGAACACCAGATGTTCGAGTCAACAGAGGTCTATCATCGGCCATCCTACTGTTTACACTCAGAATCTGTGCAACTTTTATCACCTTGCCTATCCCTCTCAGACTGAGATAACTCTGGTATCTCCAACCTAAGATCTCTCCTATCCATGATGCAATGGTCACAAACTAACTTTCTCTCACTCTTGCACAACCAGGGCTCATATAATTATCTCTCCAATGTGTACTAGTCTATGGAAATGCAAAATACATTTTGATACTTGAATTAAATAAATCAGTATTCTTTTACAACAATTATACTTTTGTATTAATATTGCTGCCAAAAAACCCTTATATAGGGGGAACCTCCTAGTGTTAAAACTGACTCTCTCTCACTAGCCCTCTTGAGATTCTATGATACCAAGGCCACCATCACCAAAGGAATCTCCTTAGCCTACAAACTGCTCACCTTGCCATCCACTGATCTGCTCTCTTCCTCCATTAAATAATGGGCCACACTCACAGACAACCCACCTCCAACTAAACAGTGGCATTATGCTATTACAACCCCTCACTGCCTATCTCACTGTATTACTCACTGGCAATCGTTACAAAAAACTTTACCATAAGTGGTACTACACACCAGATAGACTGGCAGCGATCTACCCCACCACTTCACCTAAATGCTAGAGAGGTTGCGAAAATACTATACCTTTGTGACACATCTGGTGGGAATGTACAATCATTAAAGGCTACTGGCGAAAGGTAGCCAGTTTTATCTCCTCCCTATGTGACTTCTACATTCCTATGTCTCCACTGGACTTATTCCTGGGATTATTGCTCCCTTCCTGGCCTGGACATTTACAAACAATAGTGACTCACATCTTGATAGCAGCCCATCTTGCAGTGGCGAAAAATTGGAAGTCAGTCCATCCTCTCATCCTAAAACAAACCAGTTTACCTGCTAAATATGCACTTCCAATCTATCTACACAAGCCTTCTACAAATCATGGGCAAAGTGGGTCGCTGATCAGAGACGTGTGCCCCTTTCTTAACCACTTACCAACCGGAAGGTTTTGCAGCTTTAGGACCAGAGCACTTTTTGCGATTCGGCGCTGCGTCGCTTTGACTGACAATTGCGTGGTCGTGCGACGTTGTACCCAAACAAAATTTGCGTCCTTTTTTCCCCACAAATAGAGCTTTCTTTTGGTGGTATTTGATCGCCTCTGCGTCATTTCTTATCGCCGCTATAAACAAAAGAGGAGCGACCATTTTGCAAAAAAACCCAAATTTCTTACTTTTTGCTAAAATTCAAATAAAAAAAAAAATATAAAAAAACATTTTTTTTCACCGTTTTTGGCCGAATTATATAATTCCTCATATTTGCAATAAAAAAAATTGCAATCAGCGTTTATTGATTGGTTTGCGCAAAAGTGGCCGCGTTTACGGATGGTGAGAATTCATTTCTGGGGTTTTTTTTTTTTAATTTTTTACTAGTAATAGCGGCGATCTGCGATTTTTAGCGGTAATGCGATATTGGGGGGGACATGTCGGACCATTTTGACACTTTTTTGGGACCAATGACATTTATTCAGCGATCAGAAATTTAAATGTCCACTGATTACTGTGTAAATGTCATTGGCAGTGAAGGGGTTAACCTGCAGGGGGCGATCTAGGAGTTAATAGTGTTCCCTGGGTGTGTTCTTACTGTGGGGGGGTTGGGCTAACATGGGCATGAGAGATCTAACTGATCCCAGTGACAGGGATCAGTAGATCTCTCATGCCCCACTGACAGGGCGGGGAACCGCCGTGTTTACATCGGCGGTTCCCCGTTCTTTTCCCTGTAGCCGCTCATCGCGGCTCGCCGGCGGACATCGGGTCCGCCCGAGCCGCGGGCACACTCTTCAGGAGTGCGGAGGGTGCGCGCGCGCGGCGCGCGCGCGCCCCCTGGTGGCCAAAATGCGAATCGCCGCTTATTTACGCCGATTCGCGCCCAGCTCCCCGACTGCCGCCGTGAAAAGACGGCGCGCGGTCGGGAAGCAGTTAAAATATCCATGTTTGGTCAAATCTGCTCTGCTCCTAAATTCTGAAGAACTGTCCCCTCTTCAGCTTCACATTCTGGACCACCTCTTTACCCCATCCCCATCTAGTTGCTTCTGCAAATCAGCTCCTCTGACCCAAAGTCCTTAACATGACGTTACACGGTACTCACAAGTTTTCTCTTCTTAATATAGCATGTGCCTCGGGTGTTACCACCTGAAGATCTCTTGTTACTGTTAACTTTGTCAATATGATACCGCATTCTATGTATCTATTTATACTTGATACATCTTGTTATGTCAATACTGTATTGTTTCTTTTTTCCCAATAAAGAAATATAGTAAAAAAAAAGATAAAAAACCTTCTGACTTTACAACTACTTTAAGGTTTCAAGCAAAGGTGTCTCCTGCTATACCTTAACCACTTGCTGACCAGGCCTCTTCTGGAACTTTTTAATTACAAGTCTAAATGAGTATTTTTTGCTAGAAAATTGCTTAGAACCTCCAAACATTATATATATATTTTTAGCAGAGATCCTAGAGAATAAAATGGTGATTGTTGCAATATTTTATGTCACACTGTATTTGCGCAGCGGAGATTCTGACGCATTTTTTTGGGACAAAATACGCTTTAATGAATTTAAAAAAAAGAAAACACAATAGTTACCCCAATGTTTTTGTATAATGTGAAAGATGATGTTATGTCGAGTAAATAGATATCCAACATGTCATGCTTTAAAATTGTGCGCGCTGGTGGAATTGCGACAAACTACATTACTTAAGAATCTCCACAGGTGACGCTTTAAAAATGTGTACAGATTACCTGTTTAGAAATACAGAGGAGGTCCTGTGCTAAAATAATTGGTCCTGCTCTAACAGTCACGGCGATACCTCACATTCATTTCTGTGCACGAGCACGGATGGATGGGTCGCTTTAAAATTTTTTTCTAATTTATTTTACTTTTTATTTTTACACTGTCCCTTTAATTTTTTTTTTTGATCATGTAAACATCCCTTGTAATAGAAATAAGAATGACATGTCAACTTTATTGAGAGATCTGAGGTAAAAAAAAAATAATTTGTTTATACCCGAGAACCGAAAGTGATGTCAGATGTCGCTTCGGTCCTCTAAGTGCATAGAGCCATCTTGCCCTCGCTCGACTTCCTGCCCAGGCATCAGCCGCATTGAATTGCTTCCAGGCATTACTGATGGCTCCTGTAGGCCCAGTAATGACTGGGAAGCAGTGGGGGGCACCTCTCCCGCAGCTTCTAAAAGTGATCCCACGGTGAATCTATCGCTAGGATCATTTTTATCAGAAAACTGGTAAAAGTACTTGGGTTATGGCCAAGTATTTAACCCCCATATTTAACGTAAAAAACATGACACACATTCCCAGTTAAGCAGTTGGCAAATCGTTTAATGAATCTGTGGCCAGGGTATGTACATTGAGATATTTATACAGTAGTTTTTAAAGTGAAACTTTACCCATAACAACTTAATAACAAAAAATAATGTTCTTTTTTTTTTTTCAATATAAAAATGTTCTTTAGTAAAGAACATACATTCCACATTAATATGCTAGCAAAATTATGGTGTGCTGTATATTGCCTCCAGCATGGCTCCTGCTTCTTCTTGCTCGAGGTTGCCATTTTGTCAGTGATCAGTCACTTTCATATTGAGAGTTTGTCTCCTTATTCTCAAAAATGATATGTCACTGTCACATTCTGCAATTCTGTAACTATATTGTCTGCCCTCATGTTGTAAAGTGTTGTGCAAATGGTTGGCTCTATATAAATCCTGTATAATAATGATATTAATAATTCTGTGTGCAGTTCCAGCCTTGATTGCATGTCCAAGCTCAGCACCAGGGGGAGGCTGCAACAGCTGCACAGTGCTCAGTTTCACAGTGCTGCCAAAGGAGAGAGAATCAGGGAGGTAAGATGCTATCTTTGTAAGTTGAACTCTTTGTTTTGTGCTCCACCCTCAACTGCAGAGTTTGTCCTGTCTTCTTTTCTGCTTCCCCCTTCTCTCTCCCTAATCCAGTCTTCTTTGGTACAAGCTGTCTTATTACTGTGGGTTACTTCATTACCTGAGCAGCAGCATATCATTATGCTGTCAGCATATTGGCCTCTAGTGACTCCCTCACTGCTTTGATTCTTGGCATAGTGCAGAGAATAGAAGACAACCGAGGCTGCACAGAGCAGGATGAACGAGTGAACCACTAGATTTTAAACCGTAAAGGTACTTATTTTAAATGTTTTACAGTATATAGCCATATATGCAAAAGAGGCCAACGGGTAGCAATTATTCAGAACTTAAAAGTAGACCGGGCTAATACTATGTAAGCTTAAACCTTCTCCCACCCAATACTAAGCTCTATACTAACTATCCTGTTAAGGAAATATGTGTATATTTACCTAATCTAGGGGCGCTTTGGTCCAGTCATGTGATCTTCCCAGCAGCCAGCTTCAGGAGAGAGAAGATAGCAGTGATAACCACCAAGGCATTTCAACAGGTTATGTCACCCATAGACTTGATATGGGACATCTGTTGTCCGCTGTCCCTCCTCTCTCCTGAAGCCGGTGCTGGGAGCCAATCACATGACACATACACATCTTTCCTTTACATGATAGTTAGTATAGGGCTTAGAATGGAGTGACTGCAAGTTTAAGCTTAGCTAATATTAGCTTGGACCTCTACCTACATTTTTTGGCTAAAGTTCCACTTTAACAAGCCTTCATTGTCCTCTGCAGCTGCAGATACTATGGAGTAATTCACTCTCAAATTTCACAGTAGACGCACTGAAATTAAGTCTATCTCAGCAGCTCAGCTCACTCTTCTCCCCCTCCCAGAAAACCTAATTATTTACTTGCTTGTTTAAGCGGTAGCAAACACTGCGTATTGACTTGTATTTACAGGTAAGCTTACAATGAAACCCTCTGAAACGTGTTGTCATAGCACCCCCTGCATCGTTCACCAGCTGTATTTTGAGTACATGCACCTGGCCCGAGTCTTCCTGCCATCAGAGAATCTCTGGAGTGAGCGGGTGACTCACGTGCAGCTTGCTGGTGGCCACACGCCAATGCACCATGGTTTCTTGGCTACCAGCCTGATCTGGATCCAGCTTGGAGCCCCACATGCTGGAAGAGCCACTGCAGCTTGTCTAAAGATGTGCTTGCTTAATTCAACACAATGTGAGTGTACAACGATACTTCGTACATTTTTTATCTTGATTCAACAAACGGTGTTGCACTAGGAGCCGGTGCGCTCTGTCTTTCTATTTGTATCTTTGCAGTTGTCAGTTTTCCCGCTGGTCAATGATGCAGCACAGAACAGTACACATTTCACAGAGGTAATCCCTTCCTTGGTGAATTCTTAAAGACTTGGATGGATCATTCTGATCCTAGAGGATCAGATTTATTTTCAGTGCAACTTTTATTGAGTCTTCATTTGTTCTTATAGGCTCTTTGGACTCCCTAGGGTGAACAATTTTTGTTTAATATAATTGATTCAATAAAACTTACCTGTGGGTACAAGAAATATTCACTATTTCTGCAGCCAGTGACATCACCCATGCATGAGCACTGCACTCTGAAGGGACGGCAACTAAGTGTGCCGCCTGTCACATTCCTGATCAGAGGCCGAAGTGCTGAGAGGGCTTCCCTTGTGGCTAAGTGCAGAGCACCCCTGAAGGTGGTAACAGAGAGTGCCTTGCACAGAGAGGCAGGAGTTGCCAGCTGAGACAGGCTGAGGTGATGAAGAGATGTCTGCTGGATGGCGGCTGACGAGCAGGATGCACTGCATGAGACTTGGCAACAGGGAGAGCCAAGAGCAAAGTCAGGAGCCAGGCCAGAAGTCATGCACGGAAGATCAGCCAGGAGCTAAGCAGCAAGCAGGATCAGGAGTCAGCTGGGGTCATTTGCTGGTAAGCAGGAAGTAGCGGGTCAGAAGAGCAAGCCAGGGGTCAAGCATGGATCAGCAGGCAGAAGCAGGATCACTGGAACAAGCCAAGGTTCAAAGCCGGGAATGGAGACAAGAAAGGTCAAAGGCAAGCTGGGTCGGTAACAGGAAATCCAATAATATCAAGAAGAGGACCACAGGAACACAGGGGGGAGCTAAAGATCATCCAGCAACTAATGGCTCGTGCTGCTGGCTTTAAATAGGCCACTTGGCACCAATATCTGTCACATATTGTGTGCGATTTGGCGCAATTGCATTGGCAGAGTTCAGTGTGCCATTGGCGAATTCTATGTGCCAATCTTAAATTTTGCTGGGCATTTGCAGATGTGCCAATCTTTCTACGAACTGTTCTCTGACACCGCCCCTTCAGAGCACTGTGCCAGGGCCATGACCCCTGTGCTCATGTGCCCGAGTGATGTCCACGTGGCTCTGTCATTCAAAAGGCAGGAGCCCACAAACCCAGGAGAAAGACTGGGTGAAGATGAAAGCCCTGTCAGCTGGACAGTGCACAGCTGGAGGGCTTCGTTTTAAGGTAAGTTTTTCATAATGTGCTAGTATGTAATGCATACTAGCACATTATATCCTTATCTTTAAGGGAGAATTTTTTTTCTCTTTCAAGACCTTACTACTGTTTTAAGAATATGTTAATACGTTAATTGCTATGCTTGCTATGGGAGCACTCAGAGAAGAGAAGAAGCCAAGATTGCCAGCGGGGGACCCCAGACGGGGAGGTTCAGGGCCGCTCTTTGCAAAATTGTTGCACTGAGCAGGTAAATATGACATGTTTGTTATGTTTAATAAAATCACCTTTGCAACCACTTTACTTATTACATGCCAAATATCAGCATGTTCAGTAAAAAATGTAAAACATGATTCTGGCCTAGAGGCGGAGGTTCAAATAAAAATAACATTAAATTGGGCAAAAGTGTGTGGCGCTTGGATCAAGCGTGATTCATATTGGAGCCTTATCCTGCATGCAGCTTGGCTGGCCAGGAAAAGGAGAGGCAGTGAGCACGTGCCCCCCCCCCCGAGCTTTACCAATTCCCTGGACTAGTGGATCTGGGGTCTGCGGGGGCTGAGGGGGAACTTATCAGAATCTAGAAACCCCCTTTAGAACAAAGCCCCCCCAATATTTGATTCCCCCTTATGTGAATTGTACCTTACAGTGCATGTAAAAATCTAGAAAGTCAGCAGCCGGGACTCTAAAGGTAAATAAACACCCCAGAACACACATGTTATTCCAAAGAAAAAGTATCAGTTTGTCCTGAATAGAGTGAAAATTTCTTGCACTGCTGAGCCCTGTCTGTGGTACTGAAAAGTAAACATGTCAGTCTGATCAACAGAGCATAAGCTACATTTATTTGCAATTGCTTTCCATAATCAATACACACACAGGAAGTGTAGTAAATAGGCTTTAGATGCAAGTTCCACTGCATAATGTAATGGAATCCCATTAAGTATGGGTTCGTAGAATTTATAATGCAGAATAAGTAAACAGTTCCACATGCAGCATGAAAAGGAAAAGTTGACTTACTGTAATAATAGAATCATAAATGCTGATGCAGCTTGTGTTAATTCAATTGTCAATGCTTATATTACAAATTTTATAAAATACTGCTTAGAAGCTAGACAAGATTTCCCATCTGATATTGTTGTATGATACTATTTTTCACATAGACGTTGCTTTTTTTTAAATACATGTTTACAATAATGCAAATTGTATTTTATATGGTACACATAGGTTTATAGTACAACTGTGTTTAAAAAATTATTAAATATGCCCCCCCCCCTCACCCAGCAGATAAAGTATCATATTTTTTGTTCTATTGCATGATCTAAAAGAGAGTTGTACTTGCTATAATCTAAGCTCCCCATAGATTCCAGATGAGAGAACTGGTCCTCAGAAGCCTCTCCTCTTACAGGTCTGCAACAGTCTTGTAACTGCCCGAACTGCCCGAATTTGTGCCAAACAATTTTAAGGGGAAATCCCACAGTTGGGTGAGGAAGCCTTTAAATAGATTCAGTCTTACATATACATTCAGATATTAAAACTGTACCATTAACTTTTTTTTTTGGGGGGGGGGGGGGCTTTAGATAAATGCAATATTTTATTCTGTAATTAAAACAAAAATATATTATTTGAAATATGTTATCTAAATACATTTGTCAAACCTGCTTTGCCACCTTTACCAGGCTGCTGATTATAACAAGTCATTGTCTACTGACCTTTAATTATCTACAGGTTACTGAGCATATTATAGATATTTACAAGTATAATCAATTTTCACCAAAGAAACAAATATTGTACAAAATGAGCAGACCAGTTTAATTGACAAAGTAAGGGGTTATGTCAGTTGCTGCAAATGTATTAAGTAAAACATTTTCCTATGATGAGCTAAAAAAAATACAACATAATTTCAGCATGCTTTCCTGGGATTCACCTGCTATCAATTGAAAAAGCTATTCATACATAAACAACAATGCATGATAGGGACTTTTAAGGCACCTAGATATTGAATAAATCCTACCACAGTAAATAGTTATAAAAAAACCTTATTTATTATTATACATATGTTTTAAAAAAGGAAGGTAAAAAGGAAGGTATATCCACTGGATATAATAACAGGTATATTTATATATCATCAGTACCCTCAATAGTATTTGCTACCCTTTCCCAACCATTACCAGAGTTTACACGTATTGACTGAGCATAAGTAAGATAATCCACACATGGTTGGTGGTAGGTTCTTAACACATTTCCCAGATTTACTGGAACTGCTTCATAAGAAGTCAAACCAGAATGGTGTCTGAAAATACCACCATGGGCGTATTAAGCATACAATATTGTTCATAATATACGGCAAAAGCTTTACAGAACACACCTCCCTCTGTTGTAATCCAAGTATCCCTTGTATACTTACATACCTGTATAGTGACATATGGTTTACCATAGTGTGTATCCTGGAAGAGACTGTAGGGGACTTAAAAATTGCTGAGAGAGGTTATGTCCCAAAGGGTATTGGTCCTACACAATTCATATTAAACCTCAGTCAGGAATTAGAACACATCTCCTATATTCTAGTTAGCACCCCATTGTACATAATGGACTGTGATTATCTGGCACCTATTTATATTTTGGTAACTGGATCCACACTATTGGAGATTAGTCCAGCACCATAGAAAGGCGCCCCTAGTAAATATAGCTAAAAATAAAAACAGAGAGTGCATATCTGTATAACAGGCCAACTATAATCAGAGAAAATCTATAGCTTGATAACACCTTTCCAAACGTAATATGACATTTACACAAAAGAGTCAAAGGTTGAAGAACACATTTATATATATTTCTAAAGAGTTGAATTATAGGTGCCAAGGTACTGATTCAGTTCTAAGTGCTAGAACAAAAATCCAGTATACAAAATCTTCCTACCAATAAGTGACAAGGCCCTAAAAGACCTAGAGATAAAAAAAAGGTTCATTTATAACCATACAGTGTAACTCAGATAGTGTAGGGGTCAAGAGTGCACATTACAGAGAGTGAAGGGGTTAAGACTGTACAGTATCTCACAAAAGTGAGTACACCCCTCGCATTTTTGTAAATATTTTATTCTATCTTTTCATGTGACAACACTGAAGAAATGACACTTTGCTACAATGTAAAGTAGTGAATGTACAGTTTGTATAACAGTGTAAATTTGCTGTCCCCTCAATATAACTCAACACACAGCCATTAATGTCTAAACCGCTGGCAACAAAAGTGAGTACACCCCTAAGTGAAAATGTCCAAATTGGGCCCAAAGTGTCAATATTTTGCGTACAGACCCATCCTTAAGTACAGGTCCCCCAGGGCTGAGCTCAGTGTTCTTTCTAAATGTAAGTATGGACCAAACATTGGCTACTCTGACATTTGTCTGAATGACAAACTTTTAGAGTGTTTAACATGGACTAGTGTGACAGTTTCTGGCTGGCAAGGGTTGCTAAGGTCCTTACCAATCGGTGATGTCCACCGGCCCATTCACTTACATGGCTGGGAATCCCCAATGGGCGCGGAATGCAACAATGTATTTCCCTGCCTAAATATGGTCACATGGCAATAGCATTGCCCAAATTTGGCCATGGCCATATTTGGGCAATGATATCACCCCTATCCCTGCCACTTTATATAGTACTTGACAGCTCAGGAGGCTGTAATTTTGCTATGAGTATCGTCAGGATTGGTTGTGTAAAGCAGGGAATTTTTTTTCCTGGCATTGTGATTGATAATTGATTTACAGTGAGGAATCTTTTTTGGGATACTTATTTTTTTAATAAAGGAATTGTCAAACATTTGAGTGTTTTTATTTCAATTTCGGGTAATTGAGTAGGGGCACTATGTACTCCTACTCATTCACATTGGGGGACTGATATCTGGGGGACCCCAGATTCTGATAAGTCCTCCCACCCACAGACCCTCCACAACTACCGAGCAGGGTTGTGGGGAAGATGCCCATTTTCTCATCAACATGGGGACAAGGACTCCCCTGACAAGTCACTCCCCATATTTGAGGGTATTTGGTAAGGTATGGTTCAGGAGGGAGGGTGCATACCCCCCCTTTCCTGGTCAGCCAGAGTGTATACTCAGATTAAGGGACTGTTATAGATTTTTAGGGGGGCCTTGTGCATTTTTATGTTTTCTTGTGAGGTGCCCCCTGTAGTTATATACTAGGCCCAAAGGGTCTGGTATGGATTTCCTGGGGGACTTTGTGCATTTTTTGGGTGTTTTTTTTTTTGCATAAGGCACCACCTTAAAATCCATACGAGACCTAACGGGTCTTTTTCATTCTTGCAAACGGGTGTGATACAGCAAAAGTGACAGTTTATTCTGCTGGCAAATAAAACGTAATTGATGGAGTATTAAAAACAATAAACTGTTAAAATGTAAAGCGAACTTAACCAACTTGACCTTCAGAAGTTTTACCCCCCCCCCTTCTTGACCAGGCCATTTTTTGTGTTACGGCACTGCATTATTTTAGCTGACAATTGAGCAGTCGTGCAATGTATGCAATTTTTCCCCCACAAATAGAGCTTTCTTTTGATGGTATTTGATGGGCACTGTGTTTTTTTTTTTTTTTGCGATATATACAAAAAAAGACCGACAATTATGAAAAAAAAAACAATATTTTTTACTTTCTGCTATAAAACATATCCAATAAAAAAAAAAAAAAATCACATTTCTTCATACATTTAGGTCAATATGTGTTCTGCTACATGTTTTTGGTAAAAAAAATACCAATAAGCGTATATTGATATTGGGTTACAAGAACATTATATCATCTACAAACTATGGTATATATATATAGTATTTATGGAATTTTTCTTTTTTTTATACTAGTAATAGCAGCGATCAACAACTTATAACAGGACTGAGATATTGCGGCAGACAAACGGACATTGACACTTTTGACACTTTGTGGGAACCAGTGACACTAATAAAGTGATCAGTGCTAAAAATGTGCACTGTCACTGTACTGACATTGGTTGGGAAATGGTTAAGCATCTAGGTCAATCAAAGGGTTAACTGTGTGCCTCGCCAGTGTTTTTGTGTACACTGGTGCTTTCACTAAAGGAAGAGATCGATTCTAGTCCATGCTTTGCAGGAACATAGGAATGATCCCTTCCCCCCTGTCAGAACTGAGATATGCCAGTTCTATCCTTTTATTTTTATATGTATATATATGTTGTGTTTTTCACTTTTGATTTTACTGTGAACAAGGCTTGTGCAAAAATGCGTTAGCTATCGTTTTTAACATGGTCATATGGAAATAAATATTTAAGACTGAACCTCCAGAAGTGTCGGCTCTTCAGTGTTCTTATACTTGTGTTATCACCTTGTATTCGGGAGGGACATCCTGAACCAGTGCACCTGGATCAGGTGTGCCATCAATTACTTCACATATGGCTTTCACTATTCAGAGTGGTGTATCTCTGTGTTGGATCAGTTCTCTGTGTATTGACGATGATTGTCGGGTACCGGAGGACATTGAGTGCCAGGCACCGCAGATTGGCTTCTGCTGTGAATTATCACAGCAGAAGCGGCCCGGCGGCAGTGCGTCTGCGTCCCCCCCCCCCAGGCTGCAATCCGGATTTACATATCCAGTATACGTTATCCGGCGCACAGCTGTTGCACACAGCTGTTTCCCTGTAGCAGTAAAAGTGCTATAGGGTGGTCAGCAAGCGATTAAACTTTATATGCAACCATCACATCTAAGGACTGATAAGTTGCAATATATAAAATATTTGTTCCCAATGTAACCACCCTGTCCTAAGCAGGGAATACTATTCAAATGTAGTCCTGCTGAGTGGTAGAAAAGCTAGCTGATTTATAGTCTACTTGTTAATTTGTTTTTCCCCTAAATTTAGTGGAGCTGTGGTTTCTCCCTTCTGTAAATAGGTGTCACTGGTGCCTCTGGCATTAGTTTGAGAAGCTACAATAAAGCAGACTTTTGAACATTAATGTTTCCCCTAGCCAACCAGAAGGAGGTTCATGGATACTGGTGCATGCTAGGGAGAGTATAAATATTTAGGGAGGACCAGGTGATCTCTCTCTTCCCCCCAGATTTTGGCTTGGGAGGTTGTATGAGAAGCAGCTAAGTGATTAGGCCTGAAGAGGCTTAGAGGCTTAGAGGCTTGTAGCAGAAGGAGCCTGACTTTACAGTGTGCCCTGGTGCTTGAGGCCCTGTGGTCAGAAAGCCTCACAGAGGGCAGGGGAGGAACAAATGATGTCTCAGATGAAGTACCAGAAGTCCCTCAGCCACATCCAGTCCTGAGTAAACTTGTGTAGAAGCTGTAAAAAACAGCCTGATGGGATCCTCGAGGTTACTGTTGCTGGGAAAGATCTGGTTGCTAATGGAGACAGCTGCTATTAATATGGTCCAGATTGTTGGATTCAGGTTAAAGGTCCTTATTCTGTACTGGTGTCTATTGTTGTGCTATTGAGTCTACAGGTCGCTACCACATGTCCTGAACTCTCTACCCCTCTCTGGAGTTTTAGTGTGAGCAATGAACTCTATTTTTGTTTTCATTTGAAAGTGACTGGCACCCATCTGTTCACGCATCATACTATTGCCTCAGTAATCTACACCCTGAGGTGAAATGCCAGCCCACCATGCCTCCCAGAGGTCACTCAGTATAGATATTATACCTATTTCAGGGAAAAAAAAAACATTTTGTTAATGCACATCTCCCTTGGTTTTGTTCTCTTAAGCCAGCCATACTTGGGTTGAAATGTGGCCGGTTCAGTAGGGATCAGATGGATTTTTACCCATGTATTCGCAGGGAGGTTGTACAGAAGTCAGTCTACTGATGGACTTCTATACATCCGCCCTGTGGAATTTCCTCACTCAGTCAGCGCTGCAGGCTATAGCCTGATGCTGATCAGTGTATTCTGACTGTGGGGAAGTGTCCCCACTGTCAGAATACAATAGCTCAGCAGGGAGCTGCCATTGAATGTATGAATGGGGGAATTGGCTCAGTTGTTTTCACTCAACTTGCTGGTTGAATAAAAAAAATGGTATCATCTATGGGCTGCCTTAAAAAGGCTGAAGGTACAGAAAAATACCTTTTGATCTGCCAGAAATCCAATGCTCATAATTTCCTGTTGGACTGACAATACAGTGCCATTTCTGCATCTAGCGAACCTTCCCTGCTGGACTAAAGAACTCTGCCTATCCCCCCACACCACTTCTGTTCCACTCCACATGCATATCATTTCTTTCTTAACAAAGCTTATTTGGGATATGTAGTCCTGGGAGTTGTGCCTATGTCAGCAGGACCTGACCTCCCAGCAGTTACCAGTGCAAGAATTGAATGCATTTGTTACCCCAACACTTCATATTATTGATACATGCCTGCTGTACCATGTACTTGTATGAGAACGTTTCCTGTTCTCTTTGTATTGATTTCTTTATGTGAAGTCCCTGGTGTTCTTGCCAGTCTCTCTGCTTTCCTCCTAAAAACTGACCACACTAGACAGGAGAGCACAGCATGATCAGTTCTTTAGCTATGCTGGGAACCCAGGCTTCCAATGATCAGACTTGTCCTGACATGTCCCCTGTTGCACAGCCATTTACTGGGAAGCTCAGTGTGCCGCTGATTCTCCTCCCCCCAGCTCTGGTTCAGGTGAGAACAGGGGGAATGCGATGACTTATACAAAAGGAGAAAAAGCTATTTATAATGTTTTTTTTTATAGCTATACAAAAGTTTTTGAATTTTTTTAACCGCTTGCCGACCAGCCACCATCGTTCGGTTCTCCTGCGCAAAACGTCGTAGCTGTATGGCGGTTCGGGCAGGCGTAGTTGCACTGCATGAGCGTGCCCGCATATCGGGCAGACACAATGTCTGCTGGCAACCCATGATAACCTTCTACAGAGGCAGAACGGGGATCTGCCAATATAAACAAGGCAGTCCCCCGTTCTGTCAGGGGACATGACCGTGATCTACTGTTCCCAGTGATCAGGGACCAGTCAGATATGTCATGTGCCTGCCAGCCCAGCCCCCACACAGTTAGGGAAAACACTTAACCCCTTGATCGCCCCCTACAGTTTACCCCCTTCCCTGCCAGTGTCATTTATACAGTAATCAGTGGCTATTTTTAGCTCTGATCACTGTATAAATGTCATTGGTCCCAAAAAAGTGTCAAAAGTGTGCAATCTGTCCGCCGCAATGCCGCAGTCCCGATAAAAGTCGCAAATCGCCGCCATTACTAGTAAAAAAATAAAAAAATAAAAATGCCATAAATATTTTTGTAGACGCGATGACTTTTGTGTAACCCAATCAATATACGCCTATTGCAATTTTATTTAACAAAAATATGTAGAAGAATACATATTGGACTAAACTGATGAATAAATTTGTTTTTTTATATTTTTTTTGGATATGTATTATGGCAAAAAGTAAAAAAAAAATAATTTTTTTTCAAAATTGTCGCTCTTTGTTTGTTTATAGCTCACAAAATAAAAACCGTAGAGGTGATCAAATACCACCAAAAGAAAGCTCTATTTGTGGGAAAAAAAAGGATGACAATTTTGTTTGAGTACAACATCGCATGACCGAGCAATTGTCAGTTAAAATGACACAATGCTCTATCTAAAAAAATGGCCTGGTCATTAAGGGGGCAAATCGTTCCAGGGCTGAAGTGGTTAAACTGAATAGGTTGTTTTACAAGTTGAGGGATTACAAACACTTTAACAAGCCTGGTGATAATGTCATAGGGAGTAATACATACAACATGTTTCCCACTACAGGAATTAAATTGATACTAAAGTCTGTTTTTTTATTTTCATTAAATTTAACAAACGTGTTATAATTACCTGCTCTGTGCAGTTGGTTTTGCACAGAGCAACACTGATCCTCCTCTTCTCGGGTCCCTCTTCGCCGCTCCTGGCCCCTCCCTCCTGTTGAGTGCCCCCACAGCAAGCAGCTGCTATGGGGGCAATCGAGCCTAGCCGCAGCTCAGTATATCCAGTCAGACACGGAGCCGCGGCCCAGCCACGCCCCCTCTCTCCACATTGGCTCACTGACTTTGATTGACAGCAGCGGGAGCCAAGGACGATTCCTTGCTGTCTCAGCCAATGAGGACAGCCGAGTCTCTAGGTCCACATCGCTGGATCTAGATAGGGCTCTGGTAAGTATTAGGGGGGCTGAGGGAGGCTGCTGCACACAGAAGGTTTCTTATCTTAATGCATAGAATGCATTAAGATAAAACACCCTCTGCCTTTACAATCACTTTAACCAGTTCAAATCCGTGCTATAGCTGAAAGACGGCTACAGCGCGGATCTGAATTGCCTGGCGGACGTCCATCTGAATTGCCCGCGCTCCCAGCATGCACTCAAAGCATGGCCGCCGCACACTGCGTGGGCGTGCCAGTGGGTCGGGCAGACTCGATGTCCGCCCGAGACCCGCCGATCACCTGTAACAGCTGCAGAACGGGAAACTGCCAATGTAAACACGACGGTTCTCCATTCTGTGAAGTGGGACATGGCAGATCTACTGATCCCTGTCACTGGGATCAGTTAGAACTGTTTTGTCCCGACCAGTCCAGCCCCCACACAGTTAGAATACATGCAGGGAACACAGTTAACCCCTTCACTGCCCCCTTAGTCTTAACCCCTTCGCTGCCAATGACATTTATACAGTAATCAGTGGACATTTAAATTTCTGATCGCTGTATAAATGTCATTGGTCCCAAAAAATGTCCGACATGTCCGCTGCAATATCGCAGTCCCGATAAAAATCGCAGATCGCCGCCATTACTAGTAAAAAAAAATAGTAAAAACTTGCTGTAGATGCAATAAATTTTGCGCAAACCAATCAATAGATGCCAATTGCAATTTTTTTTTACCAAAAATATGTAGAAGAATATATATCAGCCACAACTGATGAATAATTTTCTTTTTTATATATTTTTTTTTTGGATATTTATGATAGCAAAAAGTAAAAAATATTGTTCTTTTTTCAAAATCGTCGTTCTTTGTTTGTTTATAGCGCAAAAAATAAAAAACGCAGGGGTGATCAAATACCACCAAAAGAAAGCTCTATTTGTTTGGGTACAACGTCACAAGCCCGTGCAATTATCATTCAAAATGTGACAGCGATATTAACCACTTGACCACTGGGCACTTAAACCCCCTTCCTAACCAGACCAATTTTCAGCTTTCAGTGCTCTCACATTTTGAATGAAAATTACTCAGTCATACTACACTGTACCCATATGAAAATTTTGTCCTTTTTTCACACAAATAGAGTTTTCTTTTGGTGGTATTTAATCACCATTGGGGTGTTTATTTTTTGAGCAATTAATGGAAAAAGACCGAAAATTTTGTAAAAAAAAATGCATTTTTCTTTATTTCTGTTATAACATTTTGCAAATTAGTAATTTTTCTTCATACATTTTGGCCAAAATTTATACTGCTATATACCTTTGGTAAAAATAACCCAAATTAGTGTATATTATTTGGTCTTTGTGAAGGTTATAGAGTCTACAAGCTATGGTGCCAATCACTGAAAATTGATCATACCTGATGCACTGATGGCCTATCTCATTTCTTGAGGCCCTAACAAGACAGAAAAGTACAAATACCCCCCAAATTACCCCTTTTTGGAAAGTAGACAGTCCAACATATTTAGTAAGAGGCATGGCGAGTTTATTGAAGTTGTCATTTTTTCCCACAATTCTTTGCAATATGAAGATTTTTTTTTTCAGTTTTTTTTTTTTCCACAAAATTGTCATATTAACAGATTATTTCTCACACCCAGCACATGCATACCACCAATTACACCCCAAAACACATTCTGCTTTTACACAGCCTGGCCACATACAGAGGCATAACATGCAGGGAGCACCATCATGCGTTCTAAGGACATAAATTACACATATAATTTCCTGACTACCTCTTGCACTTTTGAAGGTCCTGGAGCACCAGGGAGATGGAAACGCCCCAAAAATGACCCCATTTTGGAAAGTAAACACCCCAACGTATATTCTATGAGGCGTAATGAGTCTTTTGAACGGTTCATTTTTTCCACAAGTTTTTGGAAAATGTGGAAAGAATATTAAAATGCATTTTTTTTTACACAAGGTTGTCCATTTATACAATATTTCTAACACACAGCATGTACCTAGCAAAATTTTCACCCTAAAATATATTCTGCTACTCGTCCCAAGTATGGTGATACCACATGTGTGACACTTTTACACAGCCTGGCCACATACAGAGGCCCAATATGCAGGGAGCACCATCAGGCGTTCTAAGGACATAAATTACACATATAATTTATTGAATATCTCTTGCATTTTTGAAGGTCCTGGAGTACCAGGGCAATCGAAACGCCCAAAAAATGACCCCATTTTGGAAATTAAACACCCCAACGTATATTCTATGAGGCATAATGAGTCTTTTGAACGGTTCATTTTTTTCCACACGTTTTTGGAAAATGTGGAAAGAAAATGAAAATGCATTTTTTTTACACAAGGTTGTCCATTTATACAATATTTCTAACACACAGCATGTACCCAGCAAAAATTTCACCCTAAAATATATTCTGCTACTTGTCCCGAGTATGGTGATACCACATGTGTGACACTTTTACACAGCCTGGCCACACACAGAGGCCCAACATGCAGGGTGCACCATCAGGTGTTCTAGGGGCATACATTTCAAATCTAATTTGACTACCTATTACATTATTGTGAGGCACTGTGGTGGCACTGATGGGCACTGTAGTGGCACTGATGGGTACTGTAGTGGCATGGATGTGTCACGGATGAGAACTGATGTGGTATGGATGAGCATGAATGAGGCATAAATGAGCATGAATGGGGGTGAATAAGCTGTAGATGGGGATGACTAATCACGGATGCATTGGTGAGCACACATGCATGGTTGAGCATGCATGCATGGGTGAGTACAGATGAATGGCTGAGCATGGATGGATGGGTGAGCACGGATGGATGGGTGAACACGGATGGATGGCGGAGCATAGATGCATGGGTGAACACGGATGAGGCTGGATGGGTGAGCATGGCTGGATTGGTGAGCATGGATGAGGCTGCATGGGTGAGCATGACTGGATTGGTGAGCACGGAAGAGGCTGCATGGCTGAGCATGAATGGATTGGTGAGCACGGATGCATGGGTGAGCATGGCTGGATGGGTAAACACAGATGCATGGGTGAGCACAGATGGATGGCGGAGCACGGATGTATGGGTGAGCATGCATGGGTGAGCACAGATGGATGGCTGAGCATGAATGCGTGGGTGAGCACAAATGCATGTGGCACCTGGCTGTGGGTGAGCACGGATGGATGGGTGAACACGGATGGATGACGGAGCATAGATGCATGGGTGAACACGGATGAGGCTGGATGGGTGAGCATGGCTGGATTGGTGAGCATGGATGAGGCTGCATGGGTGAGCATGACTGGATTGGTGAGCACGAATGCATGGGTGAGCATAGATGGATGGCGGAGCACGGATGCATGGGTGAGCATGCATGCATGGGTGAGCACAGATGGATGGCAGAGCACGGATGCATGGCTGAGCATGGAT
>BLSH010009931.1:362288-378540 GCA_018402905.1 Glandirana rugosa | reverse complement strand
GCATGGGTGCATGGGTGATGGATGGGTGAGCACGGATGCATGGGTGATGGATGAGTGAGCACGGACGCATGGGTGACGGATGGGTGAGCACAGAAGCATGGGTGACCGATGGGTGAGCATGGATGCATGGGGGACGGATGGGTAAGCACAGATGCATTGGTGACAGATGGGTGAGCACGGATGGGTGAGCACAGATGGATGGGTGACGGATGGGTGGACACGGATGGGTGAGCACGGATGCATGGGTGACAGATGGGTGAGCACGGATGCATGGGTGATGGATGGGTGGGCACGGATGGGTGGGCACGGGTGGGTGGGCACAGATGGGTGGGCACGGATGGGTGGGCACAGATGGGTGGGCATGGATGAGGGTGCATGGATGAGGCTGCATGGGTGAAGCTGGATGGGTGGATGGGGGTCCCTGCTTGGCACATAGCGGTGCTGTGGGCACTTCAGATCCTGCCCACAGCACCGCTGCATCTCCTCTCTCCCCCCTCTCCTGTCACACTGCACCTTACGGTGCGGAGAGGGGAGAGACAAGCCGGCACTTCCGCCGGCTTGTTTACATGTGATGCTCCGTCATTTGACAGAGCGATCACGTGGTAAACGGCCGCTGCAAGCGGCCATTTACCGTGATGCACCGGGTCTCACGGACCCGGTAGTGACGGATGCTCCCAGGTGCGCACCCCAGTTATAGTACGTCCACCCAGAACAATGGATCCCACTTGCGGCCGTGTATTTACATTAGACAGTCGGCAAGTGGTTAAAGGTTTTTTGTTTTTTTTAAATAACAAACATGTTATATACTTACTTCCTTTGTACAAGGGTTTTGCACAGAGCAGCCCCAAACCTCCTCTTCTGGGGTCCCTCGCTGGCACTCCTGGCTCCTCCTCCGCATCGAGTGCTCCCACGGAGAGTCGCTTTCCATGGAGGCACTCGTGCAGGCGCGCTCCCGAATCCTGCTGCTGCGTCCATTGACACAGACAGCAGGACTCTGCCCCGTCCCCCGGCTCCATTGTCTCCGGATTTGATTGACATCAACAGGAGCCAACGGAGGACCTGAGACATCTGCTGGAGCTGCTGGACTCGTGCTCATCACTGAAACATTCATGCTCAGGTAAGTAAAAGAGGCTCTGGGGGGGCTGCTCCACAACAAAAGGTGTTTCACCTTAATGCATTGAATGCATTAAGGTGAAAAAACAGGAGACTTTACAACCCCTTTAAGTAAAATAAAAAAGTTGGGACGTGCTCTATAGAAAGAGAGGGAGGTTTGGGGGGTAAATTTGGCTAATCCCTTGACATACAATTTAACAACCTGACCAACACTCAGGTCTTAACCAGCAAGTGGATTCTAAATGTAATCTAGTGACCCATTGGGCAACAGTGTCAAAAAAAACAAAAAAAAAACCTGCTCTGCCTTTTGTCTTTTCATAGACTACCAGTAAAGCTGGATATGCATGTATCGAAATGTGGGCAGTTCAGTGGAAACTGGCTGAATTTGGATCCATGTGTGCCCCTCTATGTTCAACAGAAAACAATTGTTAGACAGGCTTCTGTTAAATGGTCCTGCTGGAAATGTGTGCATTCTGATGACGGGGGAGTCCCCGCTGTCAGAATAACATAGCACAGCGGCGGATCCCGGCATCCACATTGCTTGTGTGTGGATGCAGGGATCTGTGAGTTAAACAAAAAAAAACTACATGTATGCCCAGCTTTAATGAAATGTTTCCAGAAGCTTATCTGTCTTCCTTCTCAATAGGAACATATTGTCAGTATGTAATCCAACAATGAAACACCTTGGGCAGTAATAAACTGACAGGACTTCTCCTCTAATAGTAAAACAATATATTATATTGAAGACTGCTCTTGCTATCTTAATTACACAGATCTAAAACATAATCAGGCAAATTTTTTTCACACTCAATCCACCAGGGGGAGGACTTGTACATGTTCTAAAGGAATCCAAACACAAATATTTGGCATAGATACATATTTACTAGAGATGTTTGTTACAGCTGCATGTCGTCAGTGGCCTTATTTAATAGCAAATTAATCTGTTATACTTACCGTATAACATAAAATTTCACATTCAGGGTGATGGATGTGCTTTGAAGCTAGTTCTATTTGTATTAAAGGCTTTTAAGTATCACAGTGCTTAAATATCAATTGTCACAACCTTGCCGCCTACTAACAAAAACAATATTTCATATGAGTATTTATTTAAAAGGTCAGTCCATCAAGTTATATCAGCCTAATCTTTTCCGTGGGATCTTTAATTTATTTCATACTATGAAAAGTGCTACAAGAGAATTAGGATTTCATAACAAGAGAAGATAGAGATAATCATTTTGGCTGTAGTTCCAGCAGGATTTAAAGTAGAATTCCAGTTAAAGCCTTACTAGTCTTAAAGCGGAGCTCCACCCAAAAGGGGAAGTTCCGCTTTAAGGACTTGTCCCCCGCTCATCTTGTACAATTGGCACTTTTGAGGAGCGGGAGTTGGGGCAGGTACCCGATTTTGACAGGTACCTGCTTCCCATTTCCATTCCAAGCTGTGCGGCACTAGGAAATGGAAGTTCTCCTCCCTCTCCCCTGCAGTCTTCTGGGACACTGACAGGTTCCACAAGACTGCATCCACCACTCACGATGCACAGCATGGCAGTGGGCACCCAATGGTAGAGCCACAAGCTGTCACAGCCGGGTGCCCATAGTGAATATGCCAGCGCCGGGGACCGAAGACAGCTGGTAAGACTGGCTAGAATGAGCACACCGCTGGATCGTGGAACAGGTGACTGGCTGTTTTTTAAAAGTCAGCAGCTACAGTTTTTGTAGCTGCTGACTTTTATTTTTTTCACAGGTGGCTGGAACTCCTCTTTAATAGGGATGGGCCAACCAAGCACCCCCCCCCCCCCCCCGTTTGGTTCGCACCAGAACATGCGAACAGGCAAAATATTTGTGCAAACATTCGAACACCGTTAAAGTCTATGGGACCGAACATGAAAAATCAAAAGTGCTCATTTTAAAGGCTTATATGCAAGTTATTGCCATAGAAAGTATATGGGGACCCGGGTCCTGCCCTAGGGGACATGTATCAATGCAATAAAAAGTTTTTCAATCAATAATTTTTTCAGGAGCAGTGATTTTAATAATGCTTAAAGTGAAACAATAAAAATAAAATATTCCTTTAAATAATGTGCCTGGGGGGTCCCCTTAGTGTGCCTGTAAAAGGGCGCACCTCTGTGATGCTTAGAACAGTGCCAGAGCAAAATTAAATTTGTAAAGGAAAAAATGTAGTTCAAAACCACTTGTGGCTGTAATTTATTGCCGGCTCTCGGCAATACAGAAAAAAAAATCACTGAAAAAAATTGCGTGATTATGCATACCTTCGGGTCTGCTATAGATTTTATGGGGAACCCCGCACCAAAATTTTTTAAAATAATGACGTGGGGTCCCTCCTAAAATCCATACCAGACCCTTATCCAAACATGCAGCCTGGCCGGCCAGGATGGGGACGAGCAAACGCTCCCCCCTCCTGAACCGTACCGGGTTACATGCCCACAACATGGGGAGTATGGGTGCTTTGGGGCAGGGGGCTCTACACCACCCACCCCAAAGCCCCTTGTCCCCATGTTGATGGGGACAAGAGCCTCTTCCCCACAGCCCTGGGCTGTTGTTGTGGGGGCCTGTGGGTGGGGGGCTTATTGGAATCTGGAAGCCCCCTTTAATAAGGAGACCCCCAGATCCAGACCCCCCCATATGAATTAGTATCGGGTACATCGTACCCGTACTAATTCAGCAAAAAGTGTCAAAAAAGAAAAAAACCACAGGAGACAATTAGGGACAATTCCTTTATTAAAAAAGAAAAAAAAATAATTAAGTGTCCCCCGTTTTAATCCATCGTCATCGATGGACTTGAAAAAAAAAAAAAAAGCTGCAACAGCTCCTGCTCCTGCTCCATGGAAGGGCTCCCTGGCTGCTTTTTGCTTTGACAGTTTATTTATATGTAAGGGCGGGGCCATCAGGTGACGTAATCACGTGTCCTGTCCCATCACATGATGTCAGAAGGAGCGGGGTTACTTGCTTACCTCTCCCGGTGGCCCCGTCCTGCCATATAAATAAACTGTCAAAGCAAAAAGCGTGCAGAGGGTGGGAGCTCTGCGTGCAATGCATTATGGGGTGCTCTGTGGCGGTGAAGTCGGTGCAATCGCCCCATAATGTTCTAAATTCGGCGAACTTACGTTCGACTCCAACCGCAGGCCCATCCCTACACTTTAACAATGCTCTCTCCTCAACCCCACACCGAAATAGAGTAGAAATCTTCCAACGGGAACACTTGTTCTAGTGATAATTGTCCAAGAGAGGACGTCACTTTGGAAAGCTTTTTTCACTTGCTTTGGAGTTTAGAGAACGGGATGTGAAGGAAAATCTTTCAATGTAAGGTTTTGGTTTTTTCATATACTTTAATGAAAGTTACTGTAGCCATGGCCCTGATCTCTGCAGGCCTAGTGGTGACCTTCAGAGTTGGCATCCCTCTTCACAGTGTGGGTTACTAGGCATAGTGGGTGTAGTTCTGTTAGAGTAAGTTGGGCGCCAGACACTTTGAGAATGTAAAAAGATTTATTGTCTCTTAACAAACTGGGGGAGAGAGAGTAAGGGTCAGAACACCCTTAGGCAGCTGCAAAAACACTTGGCAGACTCCGCGACAAAATTAAGAATAGGAGGACAGCTAGACATTTCCAGGGCCTTTAAGCTGAATTGCAGCAAACTGTATTTGTAGACCACTGTCTCCTATGGTAACTGAACTTGCGACTTCAAGCAGATCACAACTCACTGTATCCCATTGTAGATCCTTTCACTGAGCTCCCAGTCTCTCATTAGACTCTTCAGATCTCAGCCACTACTGGATCCCTTGAGCTCCTCCACAACTAACCCACTGTGGCTTCCAAGTGTCACCCACACTGTCCCGCTGGGACCCTGATTTGGCTCTTCAGCAAACCCGCTGAATCCTCTGCAAGCTTCACCCACACTATCTCGCTGGGTCCTTGGCTTGACTTTGCTGAAGCTTTCCTAACTTTTTCACCGTCCCCAGCTAGTGAACAAGGCTGCTCTGGTTCTTCAGACTTCAACTACTTGGCCTCTGATAACCGGAGTAATTGTCCTTTTACTGGCGATTGTGTCCCCTTCATCTCTGACCTCTGGTTGTCACTTGCATCTGGCCACAGGTGTGGTCGTCTCTGATGGCCACTGCCTTCCTTCACCTAGGACAACAACTCGATTCTCCATCCCACAGAATCCCTGCAACTTGGACTGCCTAGCAACCAGGTACTCCCGGATAGGCCTCAGGCTTTTGGCCTTGCAGCGGAGAGCTTTTCAACACAATTCCACCTAGACAGCCATACAGGTGGGCACAGAACCCCCGATCACCTGACCTGATTGGCTGGAACAACATATCCACTCCTAACCTGGATGCAATGGGATCTTGTCATTCTAGTGTCAAGAGCAGCAGAGCCACCCAATGATAGAAGAGAGAGATGCACCAACCCAGGCTTAGAGCAACAATCAGGAGATCCCCTATCAATTGGCCAGGCTAGTTACCACCTGGCAGAACTAACATTGATAGCAACACTGATTAGGACCAGGGTGCTACATTACAAATGTAAAAAGATGTAAAATAACTTTTGGAATTGCATTGCCATGTTAAAGCTTATATGAGATGTTAGTGTTTACATCATTAACAGTAAAATATAAAATTCAAAAGTAAATATCCATGTTAGATCAATTTGTACAACAAAGGAAAATGACCCTTCTAATATACAATATCAACATGTAGGTGGGAGATATACATGCAGAAGATATATAATGTATTGTTTCTTGGAAAATGATGCACAGAGGTTGATAATTCTGTAGTTGCTGCCTCTATGAACCACAAACACAGAGAACACATTGTGAGCCGCATCTCAGCTGCAGAATGAAATATGTTATCACAACAGAAATATAAAGTATTAAAAGCAGACTCTATGTGGGGTCTTCTGCATAAACGATGACACCTTATCTTTATTTTACCTTCCTAGTTAATTTTGTGTTATCATCAAAGTTTCTACATAAGCCAGTTTAGATCTGACTCTGCCAATGAAAATAAGCCCTATGGCTGCAATGTGCAGTATCTAGATCCAGAACAGTATGGAATATCAGCAGGTATATGGAGGTCAGAAAAAAATGTATATTTATAGTATAAAGTCAAATATTCTCTATTGCCGATACATATCTAGCTGATTTTATAGTTTTTATGTGTAGCAAGAGCTGGTATCCACAACATATTTGACTCTTATTTATATTCTTAAATTAAGTTAAAGTGTATGTACATCGTGACAATTTATTTATTTTATGCATTCCCTTTTAGCCTGTTAAATATACATTTGGTATATCTGTTCAATAAGTACAAATTGCTGGTTGATCCTGTTGGAAATTCAGAGCTGTCCTGTAATCTTTGTATTCTGATGATTATCACAAGAAGTCTAAATAGCTTCCCAGTTTATATCTTAGGTTATAAAATAATCCACCTACATTGTTGAAAGGAGTATGTCGTTTTTGCAAAAACAACTTGGCAGGGCTGACACCATTTCTGAAAATAGAAGAGGGGAAGGAAAGAGAGGCGACAAGCGGTATGGTGTAGCACAATTTATTAAAAAATATAAAATATGAACAACAATTGCACTCACATCAGTGTCTGACACCATTTCTATGTAAATTCAGTCCAGAAAAGCCACACTGTTGTCAGCTAAGGATGAGCTTTGAATTTTGGTTGACCACAAGCTCAACCCAAATGCTAGCTGTTCACTGTTTGAGAAAATGACAAATTATTGTAATAGAGACACAGTAACCATGACCAATAACATCTGAACTGTGCTCAGGTCACTTGGAAAGATCTAACATGATGGTTACCCAATGTGCCAGTCCCCTGCCTAAAAAAGTCAGGATTCCAAAGAGCCTTTGTGCATTGTGTGTTGCAACAGGTATCTTGTAGTCGGGGAAAGCTAAGGCCCCATTCACATCTATTGTTTTGGGATCTCAGGCAGAATCACTGTGAATCAGTTAATTAATTCAGTAACCTTCATGAATTAAGGTTAATGGATGTAATTACTTAAAAGTATTTGATTTACAGCTTAAAATCACAGCCTGTTTGACGTTGGAAGGGACAGCCTAACAACTGAAAAACAACCCAACTCATTTTCAAGAAAAAGATTTGGAAAATACAAACAAAAGATAAACTTAAAAAAAAAAAACATGAAAAAATCCCAGCCTTCCTTGCCCACTGTGTCATGAAGGTAATATACCATTCCTGCCCATGCTTGCTGGATCACATGTCTGTAGTAATGTGGACCTGGATACTGACAGCCTGGTCCAGCTGGTGGAGAACAGGCATTGGGGTTGATTTACTAAACCTGGAGAGTGCAAAATCTGGTGCAGTTCTGCAAAGAAACCAATCAGCTTCCAGGATTTTTTGGCAAAGCTTAACTGAACAAAATGAAGTTGGAAGCTGATTGGCTACCATGCACAGCTGCACCATATTTTGCAGTCTCCATTCTTAGTAAATAAACCCCATTACCTTCTGAGCAAAAAACGCCACCTGGATACCTGCCTCTGTGGTACAGCACATAAACTGCCATAAACTGACAGAAAAAAGGTGTAAAATGGTGAGGACCTATGCTATTGAACTCATCCACAGATTATGGAGAGGAGACTTTTTATCTTGGGAGCAAAAGGAACCTTGTGTCGATAATGATGCAGCCTTTTGCAGCCTACTTTTCTTACTGAGGTACTGCTTCCTCAGGGCTATGTAGTGCATAGTACTGTGTGTGCTTGCAGTTACCAAATGGCTGTATTTTTATCATGCTGTCCCATTCCTCTGCTATCAGCATGAATCACTTCTGATAAGTTTCCCTGACACCAAGAGAAAAAAGGTGACAGGGGAGGGGGCTCCAGCTGATTGACAACCACAGCTCTGTTCCTGTGTGCTGTGTGAAGGGGAGTTCCCTTCCCACCAATCAGCTGTCAGAGCTCTGCTTCCCAGGGTACGGCTCCTGATGACATACACAAGGAAGATGATCATACAGGACCCTGCATATGGCAGTGGAGTAGCAAATCACAGCAGGACAATGCTCCATTTGCTGAGTATGTGAGTATGTATTTCAAAGAAAACCCTGCAAAAAAAGGTAACAGGGGAAGGAAGAAAAAATAGGTAAAGGGGGTAAAGTTTCTCTCAATGTAATTTAAAGCTGTTTTCCAGGCTCCACATTTGTTTCTCCCAAAACCTTGCTGTCTCTCTCTAGACCAGACATTGCTAAGAATTTTTACTGGAGGCGTGGCTTGGCGCGAACGGGAACGGCCGCTTCAGACAGGAGCTCCGCACCCAAGTCCAGCAATCTGGAGAAATCCTCGTCACTGAGAAGAGGGTGAGAGACCCTGACACCCCAACACTTTCCCTACACTCTGGGCTACCCCCCCCCCGGCACCTGTATTATGCAGCAGAAGTGCCACGATCGTGCAGTGGTCTCAGACCGGCTTAGGCCTAGCACGTTTGGCACATCCACCAGCCCATCCGACCACGCCAGTGCATTGATATCTGCTCTGATCATCATCCGGGCGGATAGCAGACCAAGCACCCCCTCTCTGAGCCATGCTTCATCCCCGTCTCCATCCGTCATAAAATCGGGTGCAATATTCACGTGAGACCGGGGTCTCACTGCGGCCTACGGAAGCCGCCATATTGGGACTCCCATTACTCACGGCGCCACTCTTAAGGACAGCCTGGCCTACCAAAGATGCCCCTCCTGGACCACATAACTCTACCCTAAGTGCCTATACCCACACAGCATCGCCCACAGCAGGAACTCCTAAAACAAAGCACCTGGGCCTAGCTTAGGTGGCCATGTTGGCACTCCCACACCTCCACCAGCAACCTTCTACCCAGCTCAACAACCTCCTGCCTTTCTATAGTGTGCTTTATTCACCGAATATTATGGCTGCCTAATCCCCTTCTGCTCTGCCACAAGCCACATTTTCGGTTCTAGGGGGCTCTCTACACGCCTATTATGGGCAAAACAGACCTCAGCCCTTCAACCTCTCACTCTCGTTCACCACGGGTCCCCTCTTCACAGGCCACCAAGGGATTTCACAAACTGTTCCGTTCACAACCCCGGGACGCATCTTCACCCAGTCAGGCCACAGGAGCCGTGATGCAGTCCAGCAAGAGTCCTTCCAGAACGCCATGTGCAGTGTCCCCCGCCGGTCCCGCCGACCACGAGTGCTCTCTAAGCCTCGTGGACCTAAAAGCTGTACCTACTGACATTAAAGACTCCTTATTTGCTGCCATCTCTGACTTGCCCAAAGATATGCAAGTGGTGACATCTAGACTAGAGGAGGTGGAAGAACTAACTGACCGTCATGATACAGATATACATGAGGCACAGCAAGCCCTTAATGCCCACACCATGCAACTAAGAGACATACACCGACAGCTGGAGGACCTTGAAAACAGAAACCGCAGACATAATATCAGGATCAGAGGCCTCCCAGAATTGGTAGACCCTGCCCAGCTTACTCAGGCTGTCTCGTCCATATTCAACGAGCTCTTGGAAAGACCCCTTGAGACACAAATTGAAATGGACCGACTCCACCGAGCCCTCCGGCCGAGACGCAGAGACACAGACTCGCCTAGAGATGTTATTGGCCATATCAACAACTTCCAACTCAAGGAGGAGATCCTTCGCAAAGCCAGCACCAGAGACAGAATCCTTTACAATGGCACTGAAATCAAGCTATACCAGGATCTGTCGCAGATCACCTTACTAAAATGCAAAAACCTCCGCCCATTGCTGGATACGCTCCGAGAAAGAAACATTCCATACAGATGGAAGTTTCCATTTGGTCTCGCTGCAGACCCCCCTGGCCGCACGGCTCTATTACAAGTACCTGAAGATATGGAATGCTTCTGTGAAAGCCTCGACATCCCGTTTATTGACATACCAGACTGGGAACAAACACCACGACTCATGTCGCAAAATATCGAAGAACCGATGGAGTTCCAACAAACCGGCCCTGCGGCCCCTCTTCGTATAAGGCGTCTATCAGCACACAACTCTCCGCTACCTGCCAACTGACTGGGCATATCTTACCCATCTCTGGACATCCTGGCAAGTATTTAGGCCTTATTAAGTACTGTTACGAAATGTAGAAAATATCCTCTACGAAATGCACATTGTCCCGTTTAGAGGTTTTACATATTCTGTATGCTGGTGTGGGGCTATCCTTTCCGTCACCCATCACTGCTATTTGAGCACAAAGATGTTACAATCCCTGCGATACTCAGTCGCTACTCAAGGTGCATCAACAAGATGCACCCGTGTTTATATCAGGCTCTGCTCTCTCATCAGTAGATACCCTCTTTCCACCCATACTCAATCTGTTTCAGCCTGCCTGTCCCCTGTCCCTTAATTGGATGGGTGCCGGGGGGGATTGGTCCTACACCAGCAATAGGTCAGAAACTTACAGTTTATAGTTTACAGTTATCAGTTTAACACGGCTGTGCAAGTTTCTAAATGTTTCGCACTGTAAGCAAAGTTTACATTCCTGACTCTCCTAGCCAGCTTCCCGGAGGACCTACACATATTCCTCTCCCAGTGCCTCTCACACGCAGACTTTTTTCGAGAAATAGCCTAAACCCTAACTATTAGAGTTGAGCGAACCCGAACTGTAAAGTTCGGGTTTGTACCAAACTTTGGTGTGTCCGTGACCCGGACCCAAACCCGGACATTTAAAAAAAAAGTTTGGGTTCGAGTTCTGGGTTCGGGTATTTGATCACGCATGTTGAATAGCTGCAGGGCAGCCAATCAACAAGCGTGATTTTCCCTAGAAGCCATCACAGCCATGCCTACTAATGGCATGGCTGTGATTGGCCAGTGCATCATGTGACCCAGCCTCTATATGAGGCTGGAGTCATAGTGCTGCATGTCACATGCTCTCTGGGTAGTGTAGGGAGAGGATGCTGCCTGTGCTGTGAGGGACAGATTGCAGATAGATAGATAGGTAGAGAATAGAGCTTACAACTACTACTGCTTTTAGGCACAGATTGTAGATAGATAGATAGGAAAAGATTACTACTAATACTGCTTTTAGGGACAGATTGCAGATCTCATCCTGCATTACAGAAAGATCTGACTGGACTAGGTAGAGTCTACTGCTTAGAGGGACAGATTATTGTTCTAAAATCATCTCCTAGTTCTATAGGGTCAGGTTCCTGCTGTTGCTGTAAGGGACAGATTATTGTTCTAAAATCATTTTGCAGCCCTCTAGCACTTTCCAGAACTCTTTTACGGTCATTTTTGTGCCGAAAAGTTCGGGTCCCCATTGAATTAAATGGGGTTCGCGGTTCGGAATAAATTTCGGGTCAAGTTCGGTACCGAACCCGGACTTTTTTCCGAAGTTCGGCCCAACCCACCGAACCCGAACATCCACGGGTTCCATCAACTCTATTAACTATACTACGCAGCCTTCTTATCGCTCGATTAAACTGCTCTAGGTCTATGGGACAAATGGGATTCCCTCAACACGATGCTACCAATGTTCTGAATAGGTTCTATATGTGTTGTTTCTCAATGGTTCTCTGTTCTCGTTTCCTGTCTATTCAACTGGTAAGGACCCGGCTTCACCCTCTATCACTTGCTCCTGTTACCTGATAATGCAGTGACCAAACTGCACAAACACCACTGAGTGCCCCATTTTACACCCATAAAGCGAATGTGTCACGCACTTAACTTCTCCTACATGAGGGTTCCCCCTCACTTAATCCCTTTTTCTCAATGGGTATACTTCCACAGCACTGAGTGGCAGTACCCTGGAAGCCGGTTCTATATCAGTTTTATACATAGAGCCTTTTGTAATTATGCACAGGTTCTCGTCTTTTAAATTGTATTTAGACCTCCACTGAGTAAGCCTCGCTACCTTAAATGAGTATAGCCATGCCACTGAGGGATCCATCTACCTGTTTTCCCAACCTTGACTTTGCTAAGGTAGAAGCACCATTGTGCCTGGTTACCCCTAAAACTTACACCCTTCCTCATAACTTCTATTAGTCTTGGGACCTTCATTGAGCATGGTATACATTGCAGAATGTAAACATATTGTTTTACTTGACGTTTTTCTATATTGTGGATTCTACATGCCTGCCCGGTCTCGAGCTGGCCTCCCTGCCACCTCCCCCCAACACTTCTGTGCCCTTTCATTGTTTTGCCCTGGTATAATGCAAGGGGACCAAGGCCCAAATGCACATTATATGCAATAACAAACAGAGGGACCCCCTTCCCCCCTAGGTGAGTATCACCCTGCTTCCCCTATACATCCTAACTAATGCAACCACATTCCGCCACATGAGGAAGGCCGGGAGAGGTCAGTTCCACACCAAATACAACATAATAACTTGTATCGATAGCCCAACATAGTTAATTCCATATAGTGCCTATGAACCCTCACTCTGCTCATCCATTTTGACAACACCGACGAGTGGCGGAGCATTCGGCCCACTATATACATCCCTCACCCATAGTAGTCATATTCATTTCCACTCTTGCCCTTCCACGTCTCATCACAGTGTAGTTCCCCAAACTTCACTGACCACCCGACATACCCCACACACTAAGGTAGTATAGCAGGTCTATCCCTACTGTCGGTGCTCTAACCTCCCTGGCCACTATGCATACCTTCTTAGGTTCTCCGAACCCCGCCCCTATCTCCTACTGTTTCTTCTAAGGCCTCCTCCCCCCACCCCTTTTTTTTTTTTCCTCTCTCTCTCTCTCCAGTTCCTACCTTGACGTTGCTTAGTCAACAATGTCGGCCAAAAACACAGCTTCCAATAATGCAAACATCAAACTTGTCTCGCTAAATGCAAAAGGCCTTAACATACCAGAAAAGAGGTCACAACTGCTCCTATATTTGCACAAAATTAAAGCGGATTTTGTCCTTATTCAAAAAACCCACTTCAAAACGGGCCGCATCCCAAAACTATCTAATCACGCCTTCCCCACGTCTTTCTATGCAACCAATGACCTTGCTCCATTCTCATCTCTAAACATATACCTTTTATTATCACGGACACTTTAGCTGATGAGAATGGCCGATTCCTTTTCCTAAAAGGGACCCTGTGGGGCCGCCCATTGACAATTGCCAACATCTACAGCCCCAATTCCGCCCAGACATCCTTCTTCCGCTCTACTATACATCTACTGACACCCTTCCAATCAGGAATTCTCCTCCTAGCAGGGGACTTCAATGTTGTATTGAAACCCATTGAAGACACCTCCACGGGTTCTTCCTCTATGCCCTTCAGAGCTCTTCGGCAAATTAAAGTGCAACTTCAACACCTCCTTCTCCACGATGCCTGGCGTACCTTGCATCCAGGGGTGAAAGACTAAACTTTCTATTCATCTCCCCATAATTGATATTCCAGAATTGACTATTTTTTTATTTCACAAAAAGACCTGCCACTATTATCTAAAGCCTGCATCAAACCCCTCTTTTTTGTCAGACCCCCACCCGATAACCATAACCCTATCATGGACTGAAAAAACACTTACCACAGACCCGGAGGCTTGATACATCGCTATTGACAGACCCACTGCAAGCGAACGCAGTTAACAAACAAATTAAAGAATTCTTTGAATTAAATGATACACCTGATACGAGTCCTCTATCCCAGTGGGAAGCACATAAGTGTGTTGTCAGAGGCCTCTTACTGAAAATGGCAACGACACGTAAAAAACTCACACAAGAACATATGAATAAGCTTCTGACACAAATACACACGCTGGAACGAGCTCACAAGTTAACTAGGGACCAACAGACACTGAGGGAACTTGAAAAGCTACGCACCGGTCTTAAAGAGGAGTTAGGCCGGAAAGTCTGGAAAAGATTTACCTTAGCACAAAAAATTTTCTTTGAGCGTGGCAACAAATGTGGTAAATACTTAGCTAGGGCGCTTCAATCCAAGAAGGTCAACTTAACTATACATATTCTACGCACACCCTCTGGTCAAATGCTCTCAGCTAACGCAGACATCGCAAACCATTTTGCTAAATTCTACTCAGATCTGTACAACCTAAAACCCGACATGACAGGAGATAATCGCAGAGCTCCTCGGACAATACAGCCCCGCACCTTTATCCCCATAGCAAGCCAATGACCTAGACGGCCTGCTAACAGCCAATTAATTTAAAACTGTAGTCAAGCAAATGAAATAAGGCAAATGCCCTGGCCCTGACGGTTTTCCCCTGGCTTACTACAGATCTTTCTCCGAACCCTTGCTGACACCCTTCTTGAGGGCATATAACCAGCTTCCAGACCTTGTCATCCCCCACACGACGGTTCTCGCTGCACACATCTCGGTGATCCCCAAATCGGGGAAGGATCCCACTCTAGCCTCCAACTATAGCCCGATCTCATTTTTGAACACTGATTTAAAAATCTATGCAAAAATCCTGGCCAATTGTATTCTCCCCCTACTGCCTTTCCTCATTGATAACGACCAAGTAGGATTTGTCTCTGGCAGGGAAGCCAGAGACAACACCCTCAAAGCAATTAATATCCATTACCACCTTACGAAGTCGAAACAAGCAGGTTTCTTGCTATCCCTTGATGCTGAGAAGGTGTTTGACAGGTTGGCATGGGACTACTTGTTGGTGGTCCTTCGGGCCCTGGGCTCATTAACTCGACTCATTATGGCCCTTTACAGTGGCCACATGGCCAGAGTCCGGGCCAATGGCCTCCTGTCAACTGCCTTCTCCATCAATAATGGCACGCGCCAAGGTGGCCGCTTTCCCCTCTATTATTTGTTTTAACCGTTCCTGAGACGCATCCGGGAGAAAGCAGTATAAGTGCCGAGGATGTGTTACTATTTTTGACTGAGCCCCTTGTCACTCTACCAAATCTCCTGAAAGATCTACAGCAATTTAAATTTATAGCTCACTTCAAAATAAACTATCACCAATCTGAGGCGATGAATATTTAGCTTTCAAACACCACAGTGCAGGCTTGTACAGAGAATTTCCCCCTCACCTGGCGTAAAGATGCCATAACTTACCTAGGCATTCAACTCCCGGCACGTCTAAGAGACCTTTACACTAAAAATTTCTCTCACTTATTAAAGATTATAGGGAATGACTTAATCAATTGGAACAAAGCATATTTTTCATGGTTTGGCCGAGCGGCAATCATTAAAATGAATGTCCTTCAGGGTATCCTCTACATTTTCCAAACCATACCTATTGCTATCCCCAAGAATTTCTTCAAATCTATAAGATCCCTCTGCATGTCGTTCCTTTGGAAGCAAAAGAAGCCTAGAATCAGCTTCGCCCAGCTCACCAAACCCAAACTTATAGGAGGTATAGGCCTCCCCGACTTTAAACAATACTACACTTCCTGTCATCTTCAAAGGATCATTGACTGGCACATACATGCAAATAACAAAGACTGGGTTGACTTAGAAAAATCCCTCTCACAATTGCCATTATAAGGCATGCCATGGGCCCGTTACCACAATGAACGCCCCGACACACAAGACCATCCATGCATTGCCCCCACCCTCCGATGCTTTAAGGATAGAGTTGAGCGAACCTGGACTGTAAAGTTCGGGTCCGTACCGAACTTTGGGGTGTCCGGGACCCGGACCCGGACTTTTCAAAAAAAGTCCGGGTTCGGGTCCGGGGTTCTGGTAATTTTAATGAAAAATCATAAAAATGCTGTAAAAAAGCCCAGGAAGGTCCTAGAGGTCTGCAAAAGGAAGGAAAATGGAGGTAAGGGTGGGACAAGTGCCCTACAAAGAAATGGGGACAGGGAAATAACTTTAAATATTTTTTAAAAAATAAAAACATAAAAAATGCAAAAATGGAGATCATCTTCAAAATGGGTCTGAAAAGTATTAATTAACATTAGAGGCCATAGAACTGTTCTAAAATCATCTTCAAACTGTGTCAAAAAAGTATAAATAAGCCGGGAGTACCCATATCACTGTTCTGCAAAATGTGTGTATCACTTTAAATGAAACCGTCAATCATTGCACATCTCTTCTGCACAATTATTTCAAGTCGGTGTGTCACTTTAAATCAAACTGTCAATCATTGCACATCTTTTATTCACACTTCTTTTTAAAATGTGTGTATCACTTTAAATTTCTTCACACTTATTTTCTACACGTTACTAACTGCCA
>BLSH010009931.1:322308-354184 GCA_018402905.1 Glandirana rugosa | reverse complement strand
ACGTATTGAAACGACGAAACTAATTTCTGTACCGTTCACTAAACTTCATTCTGGAAAGCCACAAATACACTACTACGTTCTCCTTTAACCGTCCGCAGTCCAGATTACTCCACCATCACTAACGATGTCAAAAAACTACATGGTGAGAGGTCTTTAGGCGATACACCCCCGTAAAGGTGGTTTACACCTTCTCCAGAGGAAAAAGCTCCACCGTAGAGGTTGTATCCAGACTTCAACGTCACAACTTACACACTTCCTCACGACCACTCATCTCAACTCGCTTGAAGATCTTCAGGCCCAAGACGACCAAGCCGGCTCGGGGTCCGGGACAAAGTTCGGGTTCTGTCCGGACCCGAACCCGGACTTTGTCCCGCAGTTCGGCCGAACCAGCAGAACCCGGACTTCTAGAAGTTCGCTCAACTCTACTCACCAGCACTCCTTCACACATTCAACACTGCAACTTCAGACCTATGTTGGAGATGCCACCTCGAAAAAGGAGACCTCTTCCACATTTGGTGGAAATGCCCCCACATAGCGGATTTCTGGAGAGTGGTACATCAAAAAACTGTAGCAATCACTACCACCTCATTAGACCTGACGCCTGCCAATTTCCTCTTGCATCATCACATAAACACCGAAAGGTCTTACTTCAAATCACTTGCCATGTCTTTAATCAAAGCAGCAAAGTTATGCATCCCCAAATTATGGGGGGTCCCCTTCCCTCAAAGACGGGCACTTTAGAATTGATAAAATTGCAGAGATGGAAGAGCTTATAGCCATTACCCACGATGCACCCTCCACATTCTCCAATAAATGGGCCTGCTGGATTCACTTTCATTCATCATTAGAATACAACCAAACAATGGGTCAAATGTAAGAGGTCCGCCCTTATCAATTATTTAATTAGCTCTAAAACTGACTCATTAAACAAAGACATAAAGGATCTCCCTCTTTTTTTTTCTCCCCCCCCCCCCTCCCCATCCGTTCTTTCCCACACCCTTCACTTCCTATACTCTCCTAGAGAGCACGTGCTGGCCACACGCTCTCTAGCCTTCCAAGCTATCTGCCTCTAACTCCTTCAAAAGTACGTTGCAAAACTAGTCCTCAACCTTTTGGGTTTTATTGTTACAACGAATTCCTGCTTACTCACTGACAATTTGTTATGTATAATGCATGCCACTATGCAAACTACTGTTCATATGCAAACTGCTGTCATGTTTCCCTTTATGTTCACTGTTTTTCATGTATACCTTTGAATGCTGTATCTTTGTTCCCTTTTTCCACAATAAAACTTTTTTGGAATAAGAATTTTTACTATAAATTTCTCCTGCAATGAAAAAAAACATAGATTTGTCCCTAGTGATGTCATAATGATCATTAGAAGGTACTGTTATGGTGAGTGGAGAAGGGAGCTACAAGATGTCTATATCGCATGTGTTGATGGATACTTGGGAGTGTATGCAGAACAAGAGGAAAACTATCTTCTCATTGTTGTAGATGCTGGCATAGCTTTTCTACAATAAGAAGCCTTCATTATATTAAAATAATATACAATTAACCCTGGTACAGGCTTTGATCCTACTATCACATGGTTTATGTGATCAGTGCTGTACTGCCAATTCTACTTCTGTGAACAAAGCTTTGCCCCAATTATTTTCATATACAACATCCCTCCCAGAAGTCCAGGATAGCTCTGGTTAAAAAAATGAAAAAGGTGAAAAGCTCAAAGGATCTTATGCCCAATGACAAAGCCACTGGAACTGGAACACTCTGGTAGCAATTGGGGAGGGGTTATCCAAAGTAGATCAGTCTTCTAGAGAAGATGCATGCCTGACTGTCCGCACACTTGTTCTGACAGTGAAGGGCCTCTTACCTGGCTCATCAGGTGTGGCCTCTCTGAGCAAGGAGAGAGAAGCTGGAGAACTTAAGTTTCTTGGAGGTGTTCAGAAACACTGGGAGCTGTGGGAAATTAAGTTAAAGAGGTCTGCACCTGTATTTCAGCTTGTAGAGTAACTCCACTCCACCCCACTTGAGCTTGCCTTATGGGTCTCTCTGTGTGTCTAGATGGTTTGGAGAAGTTTAAAGTGTAACTGTTTCAATTTTCCTTGGGTTCCTTTTCTATGCATCGTGTAGATGAGTACACCTGGAAAAAGCTGTTGTAGGACAATTCTATAGGCAGTAATGTCTCCAAAAAGCTGTAATTCAACACACTTACAGGTGGTCAAAAAGTCACTTACCAATCCAAAATCCAACAAGATGTTCAGCTGGATGCAGTCTGTCTACTGATGATGGTTGGATGATGACAGATCAAAGGTAGGCCCATTCATCTCTTGCAGGATGCTGTCTCTGTCAGCTATCTACCTCAGGCTTGTGGTCACTTATACAATCCTATATGCACAATCCTAAACCCACAGTTGATCCAGAGGAAGGCAAAAAACACCCAAAAGAAAACATGATCCATTTTGCTCCAGCAGGGGGAAATAAATCCTTCCTGATCCCCCAAGAGGCAATCAGATATTCCCTGGATGAACTTTAGTTATAAATATTAGTATCCAGTTCTATAATGTGTATCTAGGAAAGAATCCGGGACTCTTTTTTTAAACAATCTACTGAGCTAGCCAGAACCAGCTCTTAAGGAGTCTATATCCCATTTCCACAGCTCTTACTGTGAAGAAGCCTTTCTGTATTTGGAGATTAAATCTCTTTTCCTCCAGATTTAAAGAGTGCCCCTTTGTCCTCTGTGATGATTTTAAAGTGAATAATGCAACACTAAGTTCACTATATGGACCACTTATGTATTTATAAATGTTGATCATATCCCCCCAATCTCCTTTTCTCTAGAAAAGAATAAATTCAGTTCCTCTAATCTTTCCTTATAACTGAGCTCCTCCATGCCTCTCATCAGTTTGATTGACCTTCTCTACACTTCTCCAGTTCCCCAGTTCCCCAATATCCTTTTTGTGAACTGGTGCCCAAAATTGAACTGCATAATCTATATGAGGTCTTACTAATGATTTGTACAAGGGCAAAATTATGTCTGTCTCTCTCAGTCCATACCTCTCTTAATACAAGAAAAGGATTTTGCTCACAGCTTGGTATTGCATGCTATTTATTAAGCCTCTGATCTACCAAACACTCCACCATTGACTCCCCCAGCTGTTCTCCTCCTAGTATGTAAGATGCATACATATTTTTAGCCCCCAAGTGCATAACTTTACATTTATCAACATTAAAACTCATTTGCCAGAGAGCTACCCAATTAAACAGTGCATTAAGGTTGGCTTGTAAGTTGGAGACATCCTTTAAGGACATTATTCCACTGCATAGCTTGGTGTCATCTGCAAATACTGAAATAGTACTTTTAATAACAGACACTATATCATTTATAAATATATTAAAAAGTAAGGGTCCCAACACTAAACCTTGGGGTACACCACTGATAACCTGAAATAGTCCACTCAGAGTATAGCGCTCAAACTACTCTCTGAATACAACGCTTTAGCCAGTTTTCTATCCATTTACAAACTAATTTTTCCAAGTCTGTAGACTTTACCTCACACATAAACTGTGCGGGGAACTGTGTCAAATGCTTTTGCAAAATATAAGTATACTACGTCCACAGACACATCTTTGTCAAAGTTTTTACTTACCTCCTCATAAAAAGAAATCAAATTTGTTTGACAACTTGAACTGAATCCATGCTGTATGTTGCTTAAAATATTTTTTCCTAGCAAGAACTTATCTATGTGATATTTTATTAAACTCTCAAGTAGCATCCCAACTATAGAAGTTAAACTAACAGGTCTATAGTTTCTTGGTAAAGACTTTGACCCCTTTTTTAAATATAGGCACCATGTTGGCCTTACGCCAATCCAGTGGTACTATGCCAATCATTAACCACTTGCCGACCAGCCACCGTCATTATACAGCGGCAGGTTGGCTCTCCTGCGCGAACCGACGTACCCAGTGATCGGGAACAGTGATCTCTGTCATGTCCCTGGCAGCCCCATCCCCCCTACAGCAAGAACATATCCAGGGAACGCAGTTAACCCCTTTCTCGCCCCCTAGTGTTAACCCCTTCCCTGCCAGTGTAATTTATACATTGATCAGTGCATTTTTATAGCACTGGTCAGTGTAATAATGTCACTGGTCCCGAAAAAAGTGTCATTTGGAGTCAGATTTGTCCCTGCAATGTCGTAGTCCCGCTAAAGATCGCAGATCACCGCCATTACCAGTAAAAAATAAATAAATAAACATATCCCATATTTGTAGATGCGATAACTTTTGTACAAACCAATCAATATACGGCCATTGCAATTTTTGTTTACCAAAAATATGTAGAAAAATACATATTTGCCTAAACTGATGAATGAATTTATTTTTTATAATTTTTTGGATATGTATTATAACAGACAGTAAAAAAAAAATGTTCAATTCTTTGAGTACAATTCTTTTCACTGCATAAGTAAATTATCAAGTTAACAAGCAACCTTTTTAATATTCACATTCTCTAATATTTGGTTACAAGTATATTAAGGGTCGAAGTACCCTCTACAAGCTCAATGTCAGGGCACAATCAATATGAGCTAGACTCCCCCAACTCAAGGCATCCCAAAATGGGAGCACGCTGTACCCAGAGAGGGGAGGGTCCGCCCATCCTACCAAAATTGAGAGGCTTATTTACAACTATACACCTTAGAGCAGCTGTGGGGTAGCAGTGAAAGACGGTAACCAACTATATACACATCTTGGACGACTTCTATAGGAGCATCTGCTAACGATCAGTGAAATCCTGGAAATAGTGCTGACCAAAATATCATATCTAAAGGAAAGAGAAGAGAGAGAGAAAAGAGAGAGTAGAGGGTAAAAAAAAAGAACCGACAAACACCTAAAAATCGCCAGATTTATCTGCATCTATGGACCATGAAAGACCCGGGATAAAAGAGATACCTATGAAAGTTGCCCAGGGTTCCCAGACAGCCTCGAACCTTTTTGTCGTATCCATTATAATGCTCGCTAATTTTTCTTGCAACATTATCCAGGATATTTTCTGGACGGCTGCTGCAAATGAGAGTTTTAGCTGTTTCCAAAACTTTGCAATAGTAAGCTTTGCCCCAAGCAGGACAACATGGATTAATCTTCTATTGGATTTGGACAGATTCGGGATATGGGCATTGAGCAGAGCTATCTCTGGGGACCTGGAGACTCGGGCATTGGTCAGCTTTTCAATGAGATTAAATATCTTCCTCCAGAATTGACAAATCCTTGGGCATTCCCACCAAATATGCGGCATGGAGCCCAATAGTAAGCAGCCTCTGAAGCATTGCGGGTCTACTGAAGGATAGATGTGGGCAAACTTAGCTGGGGTGAGGTACCACCTAGTGATAACCTTAACGCTGGCTTCCATGAGGGTTGTGTTCAAGATACCCCGAAACGATTTAGCAAAAGAACCATACCAGGTCTCCAAGTCCCAAGAGACTTTAAGGTCAGTCTCCCAAAGATTCATAAACGCAATTTTCGCGAGTGGAGAGGTGAGAGATGCATAGACTACCGAAATGCTCCCCTTTTTCTCCATGGCTTGTGCACACCATAGTTCATAAGCCGTGATCTTTGGTGGAAGATGTTTATCTTTCCAAATTTGCTGAAGGAAATGGGAAATTTGATGAAACTTGAACCTTTCAGAAACCGGAAGGTCAAGTCTCCCTATATGAATCTAACGATCTTACTCTGAAAGTTCTTCAGATGGTCTTTCCTGACTGCTATAGGTAATGCTCGAAATAAGTAGAGTACCCGAGGCAGGAGGGTCATTTTGATTGCATTAATTCTACCCAACCAAGAGAGCTTACATTTTGACTAGGATTTCAGGTCCTCCTCAAGTTTACGTTTTAAAGGGGGAAAATTACAGGCATAGAGATCCTCAATTTTTGCTGTTAGGTGAATGCCCAGGTATTTAAGCGAATTTGATTCCCATTTGAATGGGAATGAATGTTGTAGCGAAGCAACTGTTTCAGGCACAATGGAAATATTCATTGCATGCGATTTGGAAAAGTTTACTTTGATCCCAGAGATTTAGGTGAAACGATCTAGTGTGTTATTTAAGTTGGGAAGGGATGTGTGGGGGACGTGATAAACAAAAGAATATCATCGCGAAGAGACCGCATTTATGACACTGCGATCCGCGGGTTACCCCTTTGATATCCGGATTTTGATGAATCGCAATTGCCAAAGTTTCAATTGCGATAGCAAAAATAAGTGGTGAGAGGGGACAGCCTTGTCTCGTCCCTTGAGCTATATGTATTGTCTTTCAGTAATATCCCTGGATCCTTATGCGGGCATTAGGGGAGGAGTACAGAGCCCTGATGAGACCCATGAAGCCCTGCCCAAACCCCCATCTTTCCAATAGTAAAAATATGTAGGCCCAAGAGACAGAATCAAAGGCCTTCTGTAGATCCTGTGAAAGAACCATGCCTCGCTGTTTAGGGCCTCCCTCCCAGTTTGATTACAAAATAGAAATCAGGTCTACTGCCCTATGTATCTGGTCTGGGCCCTGTCTTCCTGGGATAAAACCTACCTGATCCTTGTTAATGTAAGAATTGATGAAGGAGGCCAGCCTGTTGGCCAAGATTTTGGTTAAAATTTTAATGTCATTGTTTATTAGAGAAATTGGTCTGTAGTTGCTCACTTCCTCTGGATTCCTATCCGGTTTAGGGATCACTGTAATAAAGGTAGAATTTAGCTGTGGATCCAGGGGACGCCCTGGGTTTTGTAGTTGAAAAATGTTGTTAAATGCGGGGATAGGGTCTCGGCACAGGCCTTATAGTAAGGCACCGAAAGTCCATCTGGGCCTGGGGCAGAACCCTTCCTTAATTCGCTGATGATCTCCAACACCTCCTCCTCTGAGATGGAGGCCTCCAAGATTTTTTTATGCTGTGCTGTCAACGAGGGGATGGGAAGGTCATCAAGGAAAGATTCAATAAGAGTCTTCTGGCTTAGTTTGGGGAACTGTAGAGGCTTGTGTAAAAACTGTAAAAGGTATCCAGGATTTTCGTTGGGTTGGAGGTTAGGCCCTGACCCAGGATTCGTATTTTGGGTAAAGCAAAATGGTGAGGGGGGATATCCTCGCTGCTAGCAAAGAACTATTTTTTCATTCTGCGTATAAAATTTCTGTCCACTCCAACAGATGGCCTTTTCTGCTTTGGTCGTTAAGGCCAAGTTTAGTTCCAGTCTGGCTTTAATTAATCGGGCAGCAAGGTCTTTGGAGGGATGCTTCTTATGCGCAGCCTGAAGAAATAGGTAAGACTTTTTGAATTTGACCAACTCCACGGCTCTCTCTTTCTTAATTTGAGAGGAAATCTGAATGAGCTTTCCTCTAATGAAAGCTTTGTGGGCTGCCCAGAGAGTTTCTGCCGAAGTGCCATCAATATTATTGAGATGGAAATATTCTTTAAGGGCTTTATTGATTTCTGTGACTTTAACGGAGTCTGAGAGCAGGGATTCATTCAGTCTCCAGTGAGACTGTCTAGCGAAATGAGGGTCGGATCGGATTTGGAGGGTCAATATTGAGTGGTCCGAAAGAGCTGTATCACTTATCCGGGAATTGATTATCAATGGTATCGTGTTTGTCTGGACTAACAAGTGGTCAATTTGCGCGTATGAATCATGAGGTAAGGAGTAGTGAGTGAAATCTCTCTTGGTTGGGTTGAATTCTCTCCAACGGTCTGTCAAATGAAATGAGTGGATCAATTTGGCAAGTGTGTGGCTCGCCTTGGAAGGGCGTGTTAATTGATCTCCCTGTGGTCTAGATTTATCCAGTCCCTGATCAAAAGGCGATATTAGAATCACAGCCTAAAATGACCCTGCCTTCTAAATGTGGTTGAATAGAGTCAAATAGAAGTTTGAAGAAATTCACTTGGGCCTTATTCGGGGTATAGTACGATACAAATGTGTAAAGGTTCCCTTCTATATCTCCCTTGATTAGTATAAATCTACCCTCAGGGTCTTTAAGTTCCTTGTGAAGTGTGAAACCAGACTTAGCGGAGAACAAGATCACTACCCCTTTTGTTTGTGTTTCCACTTTTGCTAAATAGAAAAGAGGGTAGTGGGTATGAAGGAAGTTGGGGCTGTACCGTGAAGGGAAGTGGGTCTTCTGAACCATTACCACATCTAGTTTGAGAGCTTTGTAGTGGTCAAAAACCTTCTTCCTTTTGATAGGGAAGTTGAGGCCCTGAGTGTTGTGTGTGGCTGTTTTAAGGAATTTTTGGGTATCAGTAGCCATGAAGCCTTTAGGAAAGCATGCTTGAGTCATTAACATCACTCACCCTTGACCTTGTGTCTTCCTTCACGAAGGGGGGGGATCGAGAACATCCGGAACCCGAGGCGCAGGAACTGCAAATCTGTGATCATTAGAAGCAAAGAGGAAAATTAGGTGCTTTGTCAGGGAAAAAGAGAAGGAGGAGAAGAGAGGAGAAAAGAGAATGCATATAGAATGAACATTACTCCTAATTAACGCTAGTGGGGGTGATGTCCGAGGGGTGAATTGACCCCTCCGACCCACGATCCCTACCCTCCGCAGAGGGAAGAAAGCCATACTCAAATGTATGGACAGAGGAAATGTCTGTCCCTTTCAGGGCAGACAACTTAACCCAGAGATTACCGAGAGGAGCCCGGGGGTAAGTGGAGGAGCAAGGGGACCCTCACAGACAGGGCGTTCCCTGGCTCTTCTTAATAAAAAGCTAAAACCAAGATAGACGTTCTGTCAATACAATATCATAACACCCAATGGTCTGAGTTAGGGAACATCTCCTAAGGCTCCCGACCAGTTGGTGAAAGCTCATGACCTAATGACATGAGCAAACGAGTGTTAAAACCCAGTTACTGGGTTAACGCTATGAGGTGATATTCATTTAACATTTGAAAATAACTAAGGAAAACTAGACTTATACCAGGACCCAGGCTGTCTGGGTCCTTCCAAACTCGAGTGAGTAACTGAATAGTCCATAGTAAGAAAAAAAAAAGAAAAAACTTTAACCCAAGACCAATCAAGAACTTATCCAAATAATTTAGGGCAAACAGGCAGCCTGAGTATAAGGAGATTCCAAATAAAAACTTCAGAGGAGACGAGTTAAGGAGGTCTATTTTCTTTGGATTTTTTGCTCTGTGATTTGGTCCAGAGCGGTGAGGCAGGGTTTGCAGGGAGAGGTCTCTTTGCTTGGATCCAGCCAGATCAGCGATATCCATTGGAGCTTCTTGGGAAATGAGTTTCAGTGATAAAATATTTTTTTCCCCCTCCTGTAGGCTTGAAAAGGAGAATGTTTTTCCTTTGTAGGCAAATTTGACACCAAACGGGAAGGCCCACCAATATTTAAGATCTGTTTGTTGGAGGACTTGTAAAAGTGGTTGGAGGGCTCTCCTCTTTTGGATGGTGGAGGGGGACAAGTATTTGTACACAAATATTTGTATTTGGTGACCCATGCAGGAGATGCTGGGGTTGGACCGAGACACTCTCATGAGCTCTTCTTTGATATTGTAGAAGTGTGGCTTAACTATTATATCCCTGGGAGAGCCATCCTTTCTAGGGAGGCCCAGGGCTCTATGGGCTCTATCCAGCTCCAGCTTATGCTTTGGTACGTTAGGAATTAACGATAGGATCAGGTCCTGGGCAGCGGGAGTGATTTCGGTAATAGACTCCGGAAGGCTTCTGATCCTGAAGTTGTAACGTCTCGATCTATTTTCGAGATTGTCGATTCTTGAAAGTGCAGTGTCCAGTTGTTCTTGCACGACTTGTATCTGAGAAGAGTTTTGATTGGTCCCTGAAACAGTAATGTCTAATTTTTGTTCTATTGCTTCCATTCTTGGGCCTAGATTGTGAAAGTCAGCTTTAATGTCTCCTGTGATCTTTGCGGCCGTGTTTGCCAGGCCTCTTTCCAGTAAGTTGGAAAATTTAAGAAACAAGTCTGCTGTATTAAGTGGGGTGTCCTGAATTACCGGACTAAGGGTAGGGGTCTCAGGTTGAATAGAGAGATGTCCCGCTGGCGGAGCTGTGAAATCCTCCATTGTGCGGCGAAGCAGCAACTCAGTGGAAGCTGGAGATACAGAAAGAGGCGGGATCGGAGTGTGGCTGGGGCCTGGCGTGAGTGTGAGAGTGGCTGGAGCTATAACTGGCCTGGGTTCTAATTGGGCCTCCTGGGCTTTAGCTTGAGAGTGAGCCCCCGTTGAGGCCATAGCCGAGGGGGAGACTTGGTTAGCCCCTGAAAAAAATTGCGTAAGCGACCTTCTGGTGTGTGTGGCCTGCATTCACGGGGGGGGGGTAGCATTGTAAAAAGGTGCCAGGGCCAGAGGAGTGGAGTCTCCTTTTGTTTTGGGTGAAATGTCTCCCAGGAAATTCCTTCTTCCACCTCTTACTTGTCCCCTTATTCTATGAGTCAGCCAAACCTGAGTGTCTTGGTAGCAGTCGGGGCCCCCTTGTCTCAACTTAAATACTTGTCTCCCCTGGGATCCTCTGATAGACTGCTGCAAATAGGCCCCTGAAGATTTAGCAGTCCTCCTGATGATAGGTACCCCATCTTGGTCCACCCGGCGGGGGTCCGGACTGAATGCAGAAGGCCTAAGTATACTGTTCTGAGCTACCCTGCAGCAGATTCCTATTTGGGGGAATGTTTGCACCTTCTCCCCTTCACCCTCCGTCAAACTCAGGAGGTAAATGAGGGAGTCGTTGCCTCCGTTTTTAGCTTAGGCCGCAACCGCAGCCATCTTGGTACTCTCTGATGTGGAGGAACGAGCGGCCGGTGAACTCCAGTTTCGGTGCCCGGGGAGATCCTGGTGCAGTCTTGGGGAGCCTGGGGTCCCGGAGAGCTGGGATGCCACTTCCCAGCCTATCCAAGCGTGCTCTATCAGGAGCCAGGGGCGCCGATGTCCGACGAGGGTGCAGAGCTCCTGGTTAAGCAGCCATCCAAGGGCTCTCGCACATGCGCGCTCTTTTTTCAAAATTTTTGGTCTTTTTTTGTTTATAGTGCAAAAAATAAAAACCGCAGGGGCGATTAAATACCACCAAAAGAAAATTATTTGTGGGGAAAAAAAGGATATCAATTTTGTTTGGGTACAGCATCGCATTCCTGCACAAGTGTCAGTTAAAGTAACGCAGTGCTGTATCACACAAAATGGCCTGGTCAGGAAGTGGTTAAATCCTTCCGGGCTGACGTGGTTAAAGAGTTGCTAAAAATCAGAAACAATGGCTTTGAAATGACAGGGCTCAATTATTTTAAGACATGTGGGTGTATTCCATCTGGTCCAGGTGCTTTATTCATCTTTATGCTGTTGAAATATTTCTGGACCATATCAATTTTAAGCCATAATGGTTTATTTGGGGCTGTGTCAATATCATACCCATTGACTTGAGCTTCTCCTGTTTGTATACACAGAGGTGAAGAAGGTATTTTTTAAGAGGTGTTTATTTAAGTTTTAAATTGTATAGCTGAAGGGACAAAACAAGAATTAAGAAATTTGGTTATATACACAACTCCATGAACTGAGCAGTAGAAGACATTCAAATGGTATAAACCATTTGGGCTATGCAGAGCCCTTACATCACAGAGAACAGCATTGACAATAGTATCAACAGATGACCCACAAAACTCAGAACCACACACATCAACACCACCTCTCCCCCTACATAAAAACCAGGAGAGTCATCAGGCCTGTATCCACAGCCCCAGGGTTATGGTAATATCTATAAACAGGTTACAATGATTGAGACAGCAGGGTATCCCCCCAAAAGGAGTCCAACATATCAAGCCAGGGGTGTCAGACTTTTGTAAACTTCTTGAGGCAGGCCTGGCCCTTATAGATCAGCTTAAATTTAGGTAGATCTGTATTGACCAGACGGTAAAAGTGTTGTATGGAAGGTGCAGCTGCATTTTTCCAGTACAGCAAAATTAATTTCCAAGCATAAAATAAAAGCATACTAATCAAAATATGAGCATGTGTCTGAGGTGCAAAGTCATTTAAGATGCCCAGCAATGCAACTTTTGGGGTGAGGGGTCTGGCAAATGAAGTGTGGTATCAAAAAAGAGAACAGATCCTGCCAATATGTAGACAGGTTAGGGCAATTCCAAAGTATATGTAAAATATCTGTGCCCCCAAGGCCACAATGAAGGACTTTCAGTTCCTCGAAAGACACAGAAATATTATTCATGAAATAATAAACATGGGTGGGGCCCCACCAAAAGGAGTTGGGGTAACCCAGGAGCTCTGAAATCTTTGAATTATGCCACAAAAGGGCAATTGGGGGACACTCTAAGAGCTGGAGACAGCACCTTGCCCCCTTTACGCCAGACCAATCAGCGGACATCTACCAGGGAGCTGTGTGAGCCGCGAAAGACAACAGATCTATAAAGTTCATTATTCAAGGAAGGTGTGGACCCATAGAATGCAGATAGAAGAATGGTAGAAGGATTTGGGGAGGAAGCTTGGAACAAGTCATATGCAAAGGTGCATTGCGATGCTATGAAATAGTTTTGAAAATTTGGACAGACCAGGTCACTGTCAGATTTAGGAGCTTGTAGGGATGATTTGGCTTGAACCCCGTCTGAAGAAGGTATTTAATAAATCTGCCTTCTCTTTGTCCCGAGTCGCACACTCTAGATTATTTTGTAAAGGGCCTGCATGCTCAGACCTGACCTTTTTACTATTAATATTTATGGAGAATTTTTGGGGATTTGTCCTATTTTCTTTTGCAGTCTGTGGTTCCTTTTACATTTTTATGGCCTTCATTTCCTTTCTACATATTCTGTTCCACGATGATAGTTTTCCTTCATTTTTGTATTTTTTAAAAGCACTTTTCTTATTATTTATAGCTTTTTAACCACTTCAATACCAGGCACTCTCCCCCCTTCCTGCCCAGGACAATTTGCAGCTTTCAGCTCTGGCACGCTTTGAATGACAATTGCATTGTCATGCAACACTGTACTCAAACTAAATCTTTATCATTTTCTTCCCACAAATAGAGCTTTCTTTTGGTGGTATTTGATCACCACTGGGGTTTTTATTTTTTGCTAAACAAACTAAAAAAGACTGTAATTTTTGAAAAATAAGTTTTTCTTTCTGTTAAAAAAATTTGTTTTCTCCTTCACTGATGGGCACTGACGAGGCTGTACTGATGGGCACTGATGAGGCAGCACTGATGGGCACTGATGAGTTGGTACTGATGAGGAGGTACTAATATGTAGAATTGATGGGCACTGATAGGCGGCACTGATATGCAGCACTGATGGGCACTGATAGGCAGCACAGATATGCAGCACTGATGTGCACTGATAGGCGGCACTGACGGGCACTGATAGGTGGCACTGATGGGCACTGATAGGTTGCACTGATGGGCACTGACAGACGGCACTGATGGGCAATGACAGGCAGCACTGATGGGCATTAATAGATGGCACTGATGGGCATTAATAGATGGCACTGATAGGCAGCACTGGTGAGGGGGTTCTGTGAGTCATTACTGATGGGAAAAAAACTAGATATTTGGGGGGGACACCCTGCCAATTGCATGGTGCTGCTCGTAACGACCAACAAACAAAAAATCTATAAGTTACAGTGCACACATGATACATACTCCTGTCAGGCTATTTTAAAAGCATCTAAACGTATATAGCAAAAAATGCAAAGTGTCCTCTGGTCTACCATAAAGAGAGGCGTTAGCTTCCATGGTTTAAGAGATATGAGCATTCACTCTAAGGTCAGTATAGGTTCCCACTGGTAACGGGGTACTTTGCAGCAGTCAGTGGGCTTAAGCACTTCATGGCCATTCGGTGTGACCAAACCCCCGTATCTTTGCATTTTTTGCTATTTACGTTTAGATGCTTTTAAAATAGCCATGTGTGCGCTGTAACTTATAGATTTTTCATTACTGATGGGCACTGATTGGCATCATTAAAGGGCATTGGCAGGCTGCACTGATAAGCACCGATTGACACTTTGATGGGCACTGATTGCCACTTTGGTGGGCACTGGCTGGCAGCTGATGGGCAGTGATTGGCATTGTGGTGGGCACCTCTGATGGGGGCTGAGCTGATAATCAATGTGCTGAAGCTGATTATCAGCACAGACCCTCTGACAGGAAAGCCCCCGATCAGCTCTCTCTGTCAGCGTGAACCGTAGAAAGCCGTTTACCGGCACTTCCTGGTTCACGCTGTGATCAGCTGTGATTGGTTACAGCTGATCACTTGGTAAAAAGCCTCCATCAGAGGCTCTTTACCACAATCAGAGTTGCAGTGTGTCAGGCTGACACACCACATCTGCAAACGTTGCGTTGTGCGCCCTCACAGGCGTGCGGTCACAGGTTATCCTGCTGGACATCATTCTGCTATAGACCGGGCAGGAAGTGGTTAACTTTGGACGTGAGCCACATAGGTTTTATTTTTAGCCCTTTAAACTTATTGTTCATGGGAATATACTCACATACAGTGTGTTCACATACAGTCTTTTTCAAGAATTTTTATTTCTCTTCTGTGTTCATTGAGGTCAATATTCCCTTCCAGTCTAAAGCCTCGTACACACGATGTGACGATCTACGACCAAATGGCCCAAATGGTATGTTGGCTGTTGTATCTTGCGTACTGACATGCACTAAGCGATCGTATGACCAAGCCGAACGTAGTGACATGTAATGAACATATAAAGAGGAAGTTCAGGTGCATGTAATTTGTGAATTAGGAACGAACTGACACTTCTGGGCGTTCCTGACTTCTGAGCATGCGTGTTTTGCACAGTACAACTTGTTGGACCAACTTCTCTGTACACACGGTACAACGGTCGTATGACCACTTGTTGGTACAACCAAAGTTTTCTAGTATGCTCATCCAACTTCTGTCGTACGATTGTCGTACGTCGGCTGTTCTAATCGCACATACTAACGTTCGGATGATCGTACAACAAGCGGTCATATGACCATTTTCATACGATCGTCGCATCGTGCGGACGAGACTCTAGTCTTGGAGAGCAGCCCTCATTCTTGGAAAATTTTCCCTCTTAAAGTTAAATATTGCTGTACCCAAATAAAATTGATGTCCTTTTTTTCCCACAAATAGAGCTTTCTCTTGGTGGTATTTGATCACCTCTGCAGTTTTGATTTTTTTTGTGCTATAAACAAAAAAAGACCTACAATTCTGAAAAAAAAACAATATTTTTTATTTTCTGCTATAAAACACATCCAATAAAAAAAATTAAAAAAAATTATTTCAAATTAGGCCAATATGTATTCTGCTACATATTTTTTATAAAAAAAATCATAATAAGTGTATATTGATTGGTTTACACAAAAGTTAAAGTGTCTACAAACTATCTGCGACTTATAATAGGACTGCGATATTGTAGTGGACAAATCAGACACTAAGTGCCACTTTCACTTTTTGGGGACCAGTGACACTAGTAAATTGACAGTACATTGACAGTGCATATTTTTTTTAGCACTGATCACTGTATTAATGACACTGGCTGGGAGGGGGTTAACATCAGGGGTGATCAAAGGACTAACTGTGTGCCTAGCCTGTGTTTCAGTACAGTGTGGGAAGTGCTTTTACTAGTGGAAGGCATGGATTGGTGTTCCTGCTTTACAGGAACACAGGATCCATGCCTTCTGTACTGGCAGAACAGAAATCTGCCAGTACAGCAGCCTGTTCAGTGCCCACCAACGCAGCCTTTTCAGTGCCCAGCAGCCTGTTCAGTGCTCACCAATGCAGCCTGTTCAATGCCCAGCAGCCTATTCTGTGCTCACCAATGCAGCCTGTTCAGTGCCCAGCAGCCTGTTCAGTGCTCACTAATGTAGCCTGTTCAGTGCCCACCAATGCAGCCTGTTCAGTGCCCAGCAGCCTGTTCAGAGCTCACCAATGCAGCCTGTTCAATGCCCAGCAGCCTATTCAGTGCTCACCAATGCAGCCTGTTCAGTGCCCAGGAGCTTGTTCAGTGCTCACTAATGTAGCCTGTTCAGTGCCCACCAATGCAGCCTGTTCAGTACCTCTTACAGGACCTCTTACCCCACCATGCACCCAGCAGCCTATTCAGTGTGCTGTCTATCATAGGAACCGGCTTAGGAGGAGGGACTTCGCCTGACAGCCGGGTAAGTGGGAGATCCCCGCTATGTGTAATCATCACCTTCCCTTCCCTTCAGAGACAGCCCAGCCACGGGACACGTGGTAGGGCCGGTCCTGGGCGCCGTCCTCTGCCCCAGCTCAAAACGGGGACTGTCCACGGAAACTGGGGCTGTCTGGTCACCCTATCCTAGTTTAAATACTCCTCCAACCTTCCCATAAACCTCTCCCTGAGCACAGCAGACCCCCTTCCATAGGTGCAAACCATCTTTAGCATATAGGTTGTACCCCAATGAAAAGTCAGCCCAGTGATCTAGAAACACAAATCCTTCCTTCTTACCCCAAGTTTTTAGCCATGTACTTAGTTCTCTAATGTCACGTACCTGGTAGATGAGCCTGAAGGTAGAGGAAGACCTCTCATACCACTCCGGCTTACGGGCCACTGGCAGTGATACAGTAGCCACAGGAGCACGGTGGGGTAAGAGGTCCTGTAATCAGTCCGGTAGCAGCAGTCAGCAGGCAGATAGCAGATGATCTGGTATGATGCTTGGCTGTAAGCAGGTGGCAGGTGTGCAGAGCTGGATGCTGTAGCAGGCTGGATGGACAGGATACAGGCTGCAGAACTGGAAGCTGTATCCGACTGGATGAGCAGGATGCAGGGTCAGACAATCTGGTTTGGCAACAATCGAGCAGAGCAGGTACAGATGGCAGACAGCAGGGAGGTCAGGTCACACACCAGGTTTGTTACCGGGAGATCATCAGACAGAATCAGCTGGCTGGAGAGAAGTCTAGGGGCAAGCTGCGGTCAGGGCAGGTAGCAGACAATCACAGGTAGAGACAGGCCAGATAAGGGTCACAGGTACACGGAATTAGGAACAACGCAGAAGCTGCAGACCAAACAGCAATGAGACTTCTGCACAGCCCAGTTTAAATAGGCCGCCTAGTGCCAGCATTACTGGTGGGTGCGCGCATTGATGCGCGAGTGCGCATGCACGTGCACCGATGCGCAGATGCGCGATTGCGCATGCGTGTGCACCATGCCAGTCTAATAGTACTTGCCTTTCCTGACATATAAGCGCCACCTGTCTTTCCTGTGTTGGGCATGGCACAGGAAATATTCCAGAGAATATAACCTTGTAGGTCCTTTCCTTGCAGCTTAGTTCTTTAAAGTGATTCTCAAGGACCCTCAATCTTCCATGTAGTCTGTCATTGGTTCCAACATGGACCAAGACAGCTGGATCATGCCCAGCCCCTCCCAGTAATTTATCAACTCGATCCCCCACATGCCAAACCCTGGACCAGGGAAACAGTAAACTATTCTAGCATCTTCCGCGGAGATCCACATGGGTCTTGCAGAGAGCAATTTATTGAGGTGGGCTGTGATATCTGGGGCTCCTTGGATGTTCCCCTCCATCTCTCTTGCAGAATTCACCTTCCTTCCCTACTGCCAGACTGTCTCTTTGCTCGTGTATCCCCTCAAGTTATTTTTTTTTCTCCCTCACACAGCAGCTGCACTGTATTTCACACCTTGTCCACTCTTCTCCTGCTGCCACTAGGCAGATTAATCCCTGGCTGTAGAGGTGGCCAATTATAACACCCTCTCCAGCCTGGTGGGCCAAGCTTAGTTCAAGGGCCACCAATGCAGCCAGTCATATTTCCCTCCACTCACTGCCACCTTGTCATATTAGCAGTAAAAAGGAAATGCAGTCTACACTGGTTGAATATAAATTTGATGAATGCATACCACATAGGGACACCTATTTAGGTTTATTATTTGTCTAAACAACACACAAAAGTTTATTTTTTAGTGTCAGAAGAGCCATTAGATCATTTTGACATCACAGCTTTGTGCCAATGCATGTCTCTAAGTGGTTTTTGGTACTGTTTAAGTTGTATATGTATGTAAATGCATCTACTTCCCCCCTAGCTTTTGATCCAGTGCTGAGCTGTTGGAGGAGAAGAGTGCATGCATGTCACAGTTGTGGTGTGTGTGCTACAAAGGACTTGAATTCCCATTAATCCAGGTATCAGCATATTGTTTTTTAAGCATGTTTGTAAGTTTAAACTGTGCTTTAAAAAAGGGGGCTATACCTCTTCAATGAAAATTTTATTGCATGCTGTTTTTGCATATAAGGATTCATATATGTGATTCAAGCTAGGATAGTTCAAGTTTCATATCAGAGGTACAGTGCAACAGCGCAGACATGTTTGACTGTCCAGTTTGCCTTAACCTCAACTACTAAAAATTATATAATAATTGCTCTTTGTATATCTTGTATATTTTTACATAATTAATTTACTCAAGTAACTTCTTATTAAACTTAAGTACATGATAATGTCATATTTTCATGTCACATTTTTTAACATTGCAAAAAATGCCTTTGTTTTTTTCAGATTCTATGTAGTTCTTTTTTTAACAGGTTACTTTATTGAGAGATGTCTTTATCAACTATTACTTTATCAACACTGCCACACATCAATGGATAGAATAGTAGAGCAGACACTATTAAATGAGACGTTTAATGGCTATCTCTCTCATCTTCTCTACAGCAGTAATTAGGTAAGATGGGAGGGCCTCGCTCACTGCAGCATTTAGAACCACTTATACAACAGGTATTGTTACACTGACTATTAATGCTACTGCCAAAACATCTCTAAATCATTTACTCTTAACAAAGGTCAATATACTAATTCAAGGCAGTGCAAAGTGTGTGCTAACTGAAATGTATCACGATTGATCCAACAATTGATGATGTCTGGAAATCAATTTGTGCTTTTTGAGGTTCATTTTCTAGAGGAGCTGCAACTATTCATTTGACAAAATAAGGCCTCATACACACAGATATATCAGGGGTCTACAGTGTAAAATTCTGGCTGTTTTCAATGTCTGGCATACCCAGGTGCTGAGTAAAGCCACCCATAGACATGAATGGCTGTATACGTGTGTATGCTTACTGTATATTTACATACACCCTCAGATAGCGTATTAACGCATTCTCCAAAAACAGACTTGAGTGTCCTTATTAAGGATCTGATTTCTTGTGATACTAAGGGTGTAGTATACATTGTGCACTGTCCATGTGGTTATCAATACATCAATCATACCTCTAGACTACTGGTCACCTGAATCAGGAAACATGTGTTCAAGGTGTTAGAAAGGGTTTCAAAAACATCTTCTTATACATCATATTATAGACCCTAGGGGTCTACAATTCTAGGATGTAGATAAAATTCAGAAACACGGAAGGAGAGAAAACTGGATAAGCAAGCTGTGAAAGAAAGAATCTTGGTGGATTTATGAGGCAAACATACTGGTTCCTAAGGCTTTTAAGATTGATTTCAATTTGACTTGTGATTATTAAGATCATAGGCATGTGCACGGGTGATGCCATCCTAATCACCTTGTGCGGCCCAGATTTCCTCTGCTGAAGGGGCATTTCCTCCCCTACAGTGCTGCCAGCTTCCCTCCTCTCCTCAACCGCCAGGAACCACGGGGAATGTTTCAGGATGGAGAATGGGGGATGGGGCCAGTAAATATGTAGCTCACCAGCCCCTTTCTTTTCTGAATGAACACAGTGAGTGATTGACGCCGATCACTCACTGTGTTCATTCATAACTGAGCCATAAAGAGCAAACCTGGGGCTGGCTACTCTCCTCTGACACCGTCCTATGCCCTACTGACAAAATCCACTGCCCTACTAAGACTGTCCACTGCTCTATTGACTGACACTATCCACTGTCCTACTGACGCCAACCTCTGCCCTGCTGACAGATCCACTGCTCTACTGATACCATCCACTGCTTTACTTACACTGTCCACAGCTCTATGGACACCATCCACTGCTTCACTGACACCCTCCATTGTCCTACTAACACAGTCCATGTTTTAATACATTTTAAAGTGCAAATCAATGTACAAATATTGTAATACATTAAAGTCCATAAATTGTGCGATATTTAAAGTCAATAAAGTTCATATGATGTGCAAACTTGAAGCGAAAAGACATAAAGTGCAAATGCTCAAAAAATTATGTGAAGCAGCGAAATAATTCATCAGCTGTGCTCAGTTGATTGAAGATAATCATATCACCATTTAGTGCAAAACATGCCAAACTCAAAGTGCATTGTGCTTATCCTCCACCGGTCACATTAGCAGCTCACCTCACATACGCATCAAAACAGCAGTATTCCCCCTGGGGGATCTGGTATGGTTACACTCTGGGAATGGGAAGACTCTCTGGTGTCCACTTCTCCACTGGTAAGGCTATCAAGCCTCTCAGCCCATATATGCAGATGACAAAAAAGGCAATATCTAGTGCTCTCTGCTAAAATCAGGTTTATTGTAAATAAAAGCAAGTGCACTTACATACGAGGCACATCAGCTGTGCTGGCTGTAACAGGCACTGTATACAAAGCGGGGATAACCACGATGTGACGTCTGGTCGCAGGCTCCTCCCCCTAGATGTGTGTTCGTCATCAACGTGACTTCATCAGGACATAATGTGCTTTGTACTCTGTTTATTGGAGCAGCTGTTGGAAATAAAAAGTTATCTTGACATTTAATTTTATACGATTTAAGAAAGGTTCCGTTTTTACGTTTAATTTTGCCATTGACATCAAGCTGTTTTTTTTTTTATACAAAGGCCTATAAACATTTGTATAATAGCATTTATTACTGCTTCCTGTGGGTATAATGGCTGCCTTTGTGGGATATTTAGCGATACTTGAGAGTGTCTATGAAAGTTGATGAATATGACAACATGTATACCAGAAGCAGATTAAATTATAGGCATTATGGGGGTCATTTACTATAGCGCGATTCTGCCTTGCGCAAATTTTAACGCGCAGAATCGCAAATTTGCGCGAAAATGGAATTCACTAAAGCCCTGAGGGAGAAAATACTCCCAGAATCAAATTCACTATAGCGCCCAGACAACAGTGACTGACTAAAAAACTAGTCGTGGTAGAAGCAAGGGAATTGCACATGGAAATAATGTTTAGAGCATGATATGATCACCTAAATTGTTCTTAGAAATGTAGTATCTTGTTAAATGATGATCTGCTTTTAAATTGTTTAAAAAAGTGATCTATAACCTGAAATATCATTGAAAGTCTGAAAAGAGCCAAATTGCCCCTTTTTTCCTGACTATTCATCAGCACAACTGAGCATGCTCAGACAAGAAAATTCCCTCATTTTATCTCCCATGCCTTTTTTAGAGGGCGCTATAGTAAATTTGCAAATTCGCACTTATCTATAATGCCTTCTTGAGAAGGCAAATTTGCGCTATATAGCCCAATGCAAGTTTCAGCCATTGATTCTAATGGTACAACTTCCCTAAATAAATTCCTTTCATGTTGAGATGAAATGTATCTTTCCCTCAAACAAATTGTCCCTGCAACAATGTTGCTATTTCATCATCTAATTTGTTTTTAAGAATGTTAGAATGTGTAATCTTCTCATGTTTTGTTAAAATATTTTTTTTCTGTCTCTCGCTTGTTGCTGTCCATCTCATTAAAATCTTTTCCCAAACTCACACAGGTATCTTCAAAACCACAAACAATATCATTGCTGTTGCAATAACATCACTGTTCTACACACCAAGCACCACCAACTAGCACAGAATAAACTCCAGACTAATGTAATTCCACCACCTATATGTCCAAAGAAATGCAGTATATGTGTATTTATGTGTAGGAGGGTTGCACACTTGGCAGACTGGTGGCTAACAGCTTAATGCTTCTACCTAGCGACATAGAGGTTCTGGGTTTGCATCCCGAGCATATCACTTCATGTAGAGAGGTTTTCTGTTCTCATAACGCATGTCCTTACCAAAGTTATGTCTAAATGTAGTATTTATGTGTAGGAGGTTTCCACCACTATTGCAAATTGTGTCACATGTTTTCTATGGACAAGGACTATAATCAGCCTTAGCATTTCCCATCCAGCAATAATTGCAGCTTCTTACCAAGTCAAATTCCCCAAAATGAGAGATGTTCACAGTACTGAGCCATAACAAACCTTCAAAACAGATGGCATATGCCAGAAACAGGTTGTTTAATGGTTATCCAGCCTTCAACAGTACATCTGCATTGGTTCATTTATTGCACCCCTGAGACTTAGGACTGTTTGACATCACAGCAATGGATGCTCCATGAATGTGGCTAAGGGCTTAGCTCTTCTGCTGAGCAAACTTGGGGTTCATAGGTTCAAATCCCAAAGATGCCACATCCTGTAGAAAGGCTGTCAGCTCTTCCTGTGTTCTTAAACATAACTCATGTCCTTACCCAAGTTTTATATAAATGTAGCCTTTATGTGGACAAGGGTTCCATCACCATTGCAAATCTTGCACAATCTGCGATCTTGCCAAAAGTATTGGGACGCCTGCCTTTATACACACATGAACTTTAATAGCATCCCATATTAGTCTGTAGGGTTCAAATTTGATTTAGCCAACCCTTTGCAGCTATAGCAGTGCAGGGACCTTTTTTCCCACACCAGAATTGGATCGCATTGCTGTTCTCACTCATGCGATCCGATTCCTTTCGGAATCCACAGTTAGCACTGCGATCTATGAACCAATCTGGGGGTGTCATTAATATTGTACTGACTCCCGCAGCGGTTCCCAGAAGGCAGTGTGAACTGCTTGTGGGAGAGGTGCGATGCAGGAACTGGTGCTGAAATTGTGCTGGTTCCTGCATCGCACCTATGTGAACCTGGGCTAAGGCCACTTTCACACTTTGTGTGACCTGAAAGTCGCATGAATTTACTGTGAGTTGCCACAATTTTTTGCTACAATTTTTTTTGCCGTGATTTTGACGTGACTTGAAGCAATAGCTGTGTAATTCTGAGGTCTATCGACCTCAAGTTGCTTCAAAGTCAGACCAAAGTAGTTCAGGGACTACTTTGAAGGCACACATATATGAATGGTGCTGTATTTTTTTTTTAAGAATGACTTTTTGTATTTTTGTATAATCTTGCAGCTAAACATTTGTTGGCGGTTGGGGTCTGTTGAGAGTAGTTGTGCTATGAAATATGTAGCCTGCTATACACTGTGAAATTAAAGCTATGTCCACTATAAGGCTTGGAAAAATCTTAGATTGTAAGCTCCTATGAGCAGAGCCATTAGATCCTAATTGCTAAATGTTTGTCTAAATGTATCACCTAATATACTAATGCCACTAAATGAATGTACATAATTGTGTTGCTGCTATGCACATAAATGTAAATTCTTGAGCTATTTTTTTTTTTAATTTGTTTTGGGGAGCTGGGTTTGGAGAAGTGAACTTGCTAATGACAAATTATAAGAAGGTGTAATTGTGGATTTAAAAAAAAACTAATATCTTCAGCACACCTGCAAGTAAATGATGAAGGTTGTTTAACCACTTCAGCCCCGGAAGGATTTCCCACATTAGGACCAGAGCACTTTTTGCGATTCGGCACTGCGTCGCTTTAACTGACAATTGCGCGGTCATGCGACGTTGTACCCAAATACATTTTCTTCCTTTTTTTCCCACAAATAGAGCTTTCTTTTGGTGGTATTTGATCACCTCTGCGTCATTTCTGATCGCCGCTATAAACAAAAAAAGTGCGACAATTTTGCAAAAAAAACCCAATTTTTCTTACTTTTTGCTAAAATACAAATCCAAAAACAAAATATAAAAAAACATTTTTTTTCATCGGTTTTGGCTGATTTATATTCTTCCTCATATTTTTGGTAAAAAAAATTGCAATCAGCATTTATTGATTGGTTTGCGCAAAAGTTGCCACATTTACGAATGATGAGAATTAATTTCTGGGGTTTTATTTATTTTTTTTACTAGTAATGGCGGCGATCTGCGATTTTTAGCGGTACTGCGATATTGGGGCTGACATGTCGGACATTTTTGACACTTTTTTGGGACCCATGACATTTATACAGCGATCAGAAATGTAAATGTCCACTGATTACTGTATAAATTCCATTGGCAGTGAAGGGGTTAACCTGCAGGGGGCAGTGAAGGGGTTAACAGTATTCCCTAGGCATGTTCTAACTGTGGGGCGGCTGGACTGTTATGGGCATAAGAGATCTAACTGATCCCAGTGACAGGGATCAGCAGATCTCTTAAGTCTCCACTGACAGAGCGGCGAACCGCCATGTTTACATCGGTGGTTCCCCACTCTTTGGCTCTGACAGCTCATCACGGCTCACCAGCGGACATCGGGTCCACCCGAGCCGCGGGCACACTCCTCCAGAGTGCATCCACACTGCCACAGTAAATATACAACGCGCGGTGTGGAACCGGTTAAGTGGAGTCTCTTCATTTAACAGGTCTGGAGAATTGCAGGTAAGTGCTGCTGCACTGTGCAAGATTGCGTCTGATTCACACCACAGTACAAGTCACATGTGCTGTCCATGCAATGCAATTTCAGGCATACAGATAGTATAGCTGAATTTGCATCGCATTCGGACCAAACTCGCACAGGACCCTTTTTTTTTTTTGGTCCGCACCAGAATTAGATTGCATGGGTGTTCACAACCATGCGATCCAATTAATGTCCAAACTGTTAGTTTGCACTGTGATATGTGAGCTGAAATTGGGGTGTCATTAACAATGCATTGACACTCCCAGCAGGTCACACATGGCAGTGTGAAATGTGATGGGGGAACCTGCAGTGGATTTGTATGTATGAACCGGCACTCATAATGAATTTAGCTGATGGATAAGCAGTGTTGTATGTCTCAAACTGAGCCTTTGTCTGTCATTCACCTGCCTATTACTAAAAAAAAAATGTGATTGTGATCAAATATTCGCAAGCAAGTGTGGCTTTGTCCTCTGACCCGGGAATGTCATTGTGTTCACCCGGAAGTGCCTTTGCTGGTCAGGATCTCTATATAGGTGGCTATAGCGAGGTCCCATTTTAGCAAAGAGGAGGTGCTACTCCATTTGATGGCTAAGTGTAGGAAATATACTTGTGCTTACACCGTGTGGGGGAGGATGTGGTAGCTATATTTTATGGGGATGGGGTTAATTTGTTTGTTCATGTGGGATCACCACACATTCACTTCCTGCCAGGGCAGCCATCAGAAATTTTGGGGCCCTTAAACAGCTTTAGACCTGCCCCCCCTCCTGACCACCAACATTCCCCAGGGCCTTCCCACTGGGCCATTCCACCACATCCGCCCACTGGCCAGGGGTGTACACATGTCGCAGCCCCAGTAGGCATTATACACCCTGTCACACTTACCAGCTGCAGCCTGCCAACATGACTCATTCAAGTGAAGTGTGCAATGCATGCTAGTGTGGGATCCAAGGGGTTAAAACAGTGCACGGGCAGCACAGCCTCACCCAATGCTTGCAATAAGGTGTGGTCCATGGGGCCCTCTCCATGTGACCCAAGTTTGGTATTTTTATTGCCTATGGAGAACAATGTCCCCAAACTGGGTGCCCCCCATAGACTCCAATGTTAAGTCTGAAGTTCACCTGACAATTGCCGGTCAATGACTGGTCACTTTGAGCACCTGGTACGACCAAACTATAAATTCCGGAGGTCCCAAACCTGGCCCAATTGTATATATATATATATCTTATATATAAGAGAGCTGCTTTTATATTTTATATATATATATATATATATATATCCAAGAGAGTTGCTTATATACACTCCTTTTACACTTGGCTGACTTTTCCTGAAACTATTCATATCTGTGCTAATTCAAGTGGCACCAACTTCAAAGTCCCTGTACTACTTTGGTTTGACTTGAGGTTCCTAACACTCAATATAACACAGGCATTCCCTGAAGTTGGGACAATGTCGTTGGCAAACTGCATTACTTTCAGGATAACACCATTGACTTAGACCCCATTCGCAATTGTGTGACTTGAAAGTCATGCAACTTTGATGTGACTTGAAGCAATGCCTATGTAATCTTGAGGTCTAGGGACCTCAAGTCATATCAAACTCGGACCAAAGTAGTTCAGGGACTAGTTTGAAGTTGATACCACTTGACGTCAGACAACTATGAATGCTACTCATTGGAAATCGGAGGGTCCAACTTGACAGGCGACTTTGCAGTCCCAAGTTGCAGGACAAGTTGCACAAGTGTGAAAGGGGCCTTAGATATCCACCCAAAAGTGGAAGCTCTGTTTATCTCTCTCCTCCCCCTTCTGATGCCACATTTGGCACCTTTTCGGGGGGGTGTGGGTACCTGTTTTGGACATTTACCTGTCCCCACTTCTGACAGACCTCACTGCAGCGAGGTATGGCAGAAATTTGTCACCCCTCCTCCTTCTCTGATTCCAGGCCATTCAGAAAGCACAGTGTTCTTTGTGCATGAGCAGTAGGGAATCGGCAATGGAGACAACAGCACCTGAGAGCCAATGGAAACATGGGCTGGGGTGCCAACATCACTAGCTTCCAGGACAGTGTCCTAATAATTAAAGTCAGCAGTTGCAGGATGTGTGGCTGCTGACTTGTACATTTTCTGTGGTGGGGGGCTGAGGCACCACTTTAATATCAGCTTGGTTACCTAGATTGGTGAGCTGGGATTGAGCCCCAGCTATCACATGGTACTTGGGCTTATCTCAACAACCTGTACCATGTGAATAGCTTCAGCTAATCCCAGATCAATAGTAATCCCAGCTGACATGAATGCCAAACAATTCTGACTGTTCAAAGTTTGGCTGGTACCATGATTTGTATGGTATCAGCAAGCCTACATGATACATTTCAACAAGGTTATCTAACTCACAGAGTAGTTCAATGGTATGGATGGTATGACCTTCTGAAAGCTTGCATGTACTCAGCATTAGATGCTGAAAATATGCGAACGCATATTCACCAATTATCCAATGCACATCAGTTTGATTGCTTCCATACTATGAATTCTTTAAATGCATGCAATGGTATGTACATATTCATTAATATTATGATGTGGAATTGGAATAATCACACACTAGTTAACGTGCCAGCACTTAGTTTGTAGAGAATTTACAGAATAGAAGATTAATACATGTATTTTCTATGGCTGGTTGTGGTCAAGTCTATAGTGTAGTGGTTCCTTCTGATACCTTTAAAGCTTACAGCTACAGGTTCGGATCTTACTGGTGTCGACACTACACCTTGCATTGTACTTGGCATTATATTCTGAAAATATATGAAGGCATATTCGCCAATGCCCATCAGTTTGATTGCTTCCATACTATGAACTTATGCAATGGTATGTACATATTCAATAATATTATCGTGTGGAATTGGAATAATCACACACTAGTTAACGTGCCAGCAGTTAGTTTGTAGAGAATTAACAGAATCCAAGATTAGTAAATGTATTTTCTATGGCTGGGTGTGTTCAAGTCTAAAGTGTAGTGGTTCCTTCTGATACCTTCAAAGCTTACAGCTACAGGTTCTAATCCTACCAGTGTTTATATTTGCCAATGGTTTCCATTTTGCTGCGGTAGTTCCCATACACTTTTTCAAGCAAATCATGTTCATACAAACCTTCAGGTCACTCTGCAGGTTCAAGCCCAATTGACATCAGCTATTCCCACATATGCCGATTAAGAAGGCATATTCGTGGCAATAGTGCGATTTTGCGCTCGCATGATCACCCAGTTTATATGCTAATTGACTTGAATGGGCGTTATTTTAAGGTGTTGCGTGATCGCATATTCACGATATAGTGAATTAGCCCCTATGTGTCTATCTCCCCTCATGAAGTCTTATGAAGTCTACATGACGTAACACGTAGTGCCCAGTTTGGTGATGTAATCCAGAAGACAGATTTTGACATGCACCCAAGCATGAATAATGGTGACGTCAATTTGCTGTATTTGATATGTATCTTGGACATGATCTGGATGCACTGATAAATGTGATTTTTTTTTAAGAGTGCTTTTCATAAAGCTAATCCATGTTTTTAATGTAAAACTTAATGAGGTTTTCTTATGTTCTTTCTGCCTGAGTGAAAATTAAGTTAATAATTAAGTTAAGAACTTTGAGGGAAATTTCAAATGGTCCTCAAGTGCTATCAAAGGTTCATATTGACCTTTCATATTTTTAAGGTCTAACACAGTAAGTCAGGTTTTGTCCACCTGGGTGTATTTTTACTAAAGGAAAATAGACTCTGTAAGAGAAGTTGCATTCATTTTCCTTATTAAATCTAATATGGTAAACATAGGTGTGCTCATGGAGTGCACTGGATGTGCACACCTTAATCCCGGGTCGGCAACTCATTTATCGCGATCTACTCGTCGATCACAGGCATGTGATGTGTAGACTGGGATCCTTCCTTGCTAATCCCCAGAACCTGCACAAGAGGGGCGGAGGGGCGATGTGGGAGGCACTTACTGGAAATAATCTGTATTTTCATCCTGCACCAGCTGAAAGTAGGCTTCTCCCCCTCTCCCTCCTGACGGAATTCTACTACCCGGGCCCCCCTGTGTACTCCCCTGGTCCCCCCCGCAGTGAATGAACACAGTGAATGATCGGTATCGGTGTTCATTCAGAAAAGAAATAGGCCTATAAATGATATATTTACATATCCCTTCCTCATTCTCCATCCTGAAAAATCCCCCCCAGCTTCCCCTCCTCTCCTGCCGGCTGCTGTGGGGGATGTTTCAGGATGGAGAATGAGGAAGGGAGTAGTAAACATGTAATTTATTGGCCTATTTCTTTTCTGAATGAACACTGATACTGATCATTCAGTCTGTTCATTCATAATGGAAGCATAGTAAACTGTGCTTACTATACTTTAGTTTGTGAATGAACAGGAACCAGCAATAAATGACACCAATTGTGCATGTGCAATACGTGTTTATTTAATTAAACAATATTTTAATACATTTTAAAATGTTTGTTTACATTTATTTATAAGAGTGTGCATGTCTGTGTATGTATAGATACAGTATACACATGTGAATTTGAGATATGGGGTGCACACCCTAATGAAATGAGCTGCATACATCTATGGTGGTAAGGCTTCACTTTGTAAATAATACCCAATCTGGTGTAAGAAAAATTAAAAAATATATTGTTCTTTGCGCATGATTGGATGATGGAAATCAGCTGAGCTTTATCACAAAAACTATGCTCTGGGGAAAATAAGTGTGACTGCACTTGCAGTCGGTTTGCCTTTAGTAAATCCCCAAGGTTTATTGATGCGCAATCTTTCACTGACAAATACATTTGGAGATTCATATTGGGACATTTATTGTGCTATACAAACAGCTACACTTCTTTGGCATTGTATTTGAATTGTAAGGCAAAATAAGGCCACATTTTTGACAAATATGTCATTGACATTTTATTTTTTATGAATGTAGCATCATTGATGGTCCATTGATAATGGATGCCCATTTAATTTTATTTTCCTTAATAAAGGATCTTATCTGTCATGTCCATTTTTCTCTGAGTAATTATTGCTGCCAACCCCAAATATACATGGGCACTCGAACCAAGATCATTAGCAGTATTACATAGCCAATGCCAGGAAGAAATATCAAGTGTATAAAAGACATAGTGGTTAACATCTGGCGTATAAAAGATATAATACTAAATATCTAGAGTAAAATGTATCAAAACTGTAGTAGACATCTGGAGCAGCTGTGCATGGCAACCATCCAGCTTCTATATTATATTTTATTTTCAAAGCTCAACTTAACAGGCTGAAGATAGAAGCTGATTGGTTGCAATGCACAGCTGCTCCAGATTCTGGCTGCTCCCTATTGATAAACTCTCATCCAGTGTATAAAAGACAAAACAGTAAACCCCTATGACTTCAACAGTGGTTTGAGTTAACATTCCCAAGTTACAGACATTTTGATCAGTTCAGCAAAAATCAAGTGAATCAAACCCAGGCATATTCAGAGTACCCCTATTAATACATAAAGGGATATCAGAGCGTGATCTGGGCCTGGGCAACCCAAATAATTGGCTTAACCACTTGACCACTGGGCACTTAAACCCCCTTCCTAACCAGACCAATTTTCAGCTTTCAGTACTCTCACATTTTGAATGACAATTACTCACTCATGCAACACTGTACCCATATGAAATGTTCGTCCTTTTTTTCCCACAAACAGAGGTTTCTTTTGGTGGTATTTAATCATCATTGGGTGTTTATTTTTTGAGCAATAAATGGAAAAATACCGAAAATTTTGTAAAAAAAATGCATTTTTCTTTATTTCTGTTATAACATTTTGCAAATTAGCAACTTTTCTTCATAAATTTTGGCCAAAATTTATACTGCTATATGTCTTTGGTAAAAAATAACTCAAATTAGTGGATATTATTTAGTCTTTGTGAAAGTTATAGAGTCTACAAGCTATGGTGCCAATCACTGAATATTGGTCACACCTGATGCACTGACAGCCTATCTCATTTCTTGAGGCTCTAACAAGACAGAAAAGTACAAATACCCCCCAAATGACCCCTTTTTGGAAAGTAGACAGTCCAGCGTATTTAGTAAGAGGCATGGCAAGTTTTTTCACAAAATTGTCATATTAACACGTTATCTCTCACACCCAGCATATGCATACCACCAATTACACCCCAAAACACATTCTGCTACTCCTCCAGAGTATGGTGATGCCACATGTGTGAGACTTTTACACAGCCTGGCCACATACACAGTTCATCTTTTCCACAAGTTTTTGGAAAATGTGAAAAGAAAATGAAAACGCATTTTTTTTTACACAAGGTTGTCCATTTATACAATATTTCTAACACACAGCATGTACCCAGCAAACATGACACCCTAAAATATATTCTGCTACTCGTCCGGAGTATGGGAATACCACATGAGTGACACTTTTACACAGCCTGGCCACATACAGAGACCCAACATGCAGGGTGCACCATCAGGCTTTCTAGGGGCATACATTTCAAATCTAATTTGACTACCTATTACATTATTGTGAGGCACTGTGGTGGCACTGATGGGCACTGTAGTGGCACTGATGGGTGCTGTAGTGGCATGGATGTGTCATTGATGAGAACTGATGTGGTATGGATGAACATGAATGAGGCATAAATGAGCACGAATGGGGGTGAATAAGCCATAGATGGGGATGACTGCGCACGGATGGATGGGTGAGCACGGATGCATTCATGAGTACGGATGGATGGCTGAGCATGGATGGATGGCTGAGCATGGATGGATGGCGGAGCACGGCTGGATTGATGCATGGGTGAACACGGATGAGGCTGGATGGGTGAGCACGGCTGGATTGGTGAGCATGGATGAAGCTGCATGGGTGAGCATGACTGGATTGGTGAGCACAGATGCAAGGGTGAGCATAGATGGATGGCGGAGCAGGGATGCATGGGTGAGCATGCATGCATGGGTGAGCACAGATGGATGGCAGAGCACGGATGCATGGCTGAGCATGGATGCATGGGTGAACATGAATGCATGGGTGAGCACGAATGCAAGGGTGAGCACGGATGGATGGCTGAGCACGGATGCATGGGTCAACACGGATGCATGGGTGAACACGGATGAGGCTGGATGGGTGAGCATGGATGAGGCTGCATGGATGAGCATCATTGGATTGGTGAGCACGGATGCATGGGTGAGCATGGCTGGATGGGTGAGCACGGATGCATGGATGATGGATGAGTGAGCACAGATGGGTGAGCACGGATGCATGGGTGACAGATGCATGAGCACGGATGCATGGGTGACAGATGAGTGAGCACGGATGGGTGAGCATGGGTGATGGATGAGTGAGCATGGGTGCATGGGTGACGGGTGAGTATGGATGGGTGAGCATGGATGGGTGGGCATGGATGCATGGGTGATGGATGGGTG
>BLSH010009931.1:305252-316481 GCA_018402905.1 Glandirana rugosa | reverse complement strand
GAGCACGGATGCATGGGTGACAGATGCGTGAGCACGGATGCATGGGTGACAGATGAGTGAGCACGGATGGGTGAGCATGGGTGATGGATGAGTGAGCATGGGTGCATGGGTGACGGGTGAGTACGCATGGGTGAGCATGGATGGGTGGGCATGGATGCATGGGTGATGGATGGGTGAGCACGGATGCAAGGGTGACGGATGGGTGAGCACAGATGCATGGGTGAGCACGGATGGGCGAGCACGGATGAATGGGTGACGGATGAGTGAGCACGGATGCATAGGTGACAGATGGGTGAGCACGGACGCATGGGTGAGCACGGATGCATGGGTGATGGATGGGTGAGCACAGATGCATGGGTGAGCATGGATGGGTGAGCACGGACGCATGGGTGATGGATGGGTGAGCACAGATGCATGGGTGACGGATGGGTGGGCACGGATGGGTGAGCACGGATGGATGGGTGACGGATGTGTGAGCACGGATGGGTGAGCACGGATGCATGGGTGACGGATGTGTGAGCACGAATGCATGGGTGACAGATGAGTGAGTCAAGGCAACTTGAGAAGTTTCTGGATGATAGTTGTGCAGCTAAGCAGATAGCAGGATGAATATTCATACAGCCCCAGCCTATCCCAGGGAGACAGGCTCTGAAGGCAGGCTGGTAGACTGTATTTTTTTCTTAGAGAACACAGAGCTCTGGGTCTTGTCTCAGAGTGGAGGAGCCCAGTCTGGGGGGGGCACAATGCCCTCTCAGGCACAGGCTTCCATGTGGAGGCTTTAGAAGGGTGAACTGAGGGAGGAATGCAGAGACCTGGGTGTTTAGAAGAAGCTGACTAAAGGGAGCTGTATGCCACAGATCTGTCTAGTACCACTGGAGGACATCACTTGGAAGATTGGAGATTGGGAGGAGGAATCCATCTGTCCTTGGGCCTTGTGAGCACAGGCAATGGATCTTGTGCTCTAGCTACCCCTCTAGTGCCTAGTTATACACAGCTGTGGGTCTGTTAAAGGGGACACCGACTGCTGTCCTGAAGAGCTCTGTCCAGATATTTGTAAACTAAAGAAAAGGGACTTTGCTCTAATGCCACTCCTCAGTTGTACATAGTTCTCATCTTAAAGTATACCACCACTTCCCTCATCCCTATCCAAGTTCTCCAAGAATAAAAACAACAAAAACTAATATCCCCTAGATTGGTTTTTGGAGAAAGAATGAATGAGCCTGTTGTATGCCTGGCTGTGGAGCTGAAGTTGGGAAGACCTGGACAAATAAGTTCTGCGGCTCCTACAGGAGTAGCGCTACACCTACAGTACATACTGTACCTACCTTACATCCCTATATACAATTTATAGGGCTTAATAAACAGCCTAACATTTTATAAAACAGCCTATTTTGTCTAACATACAAGACAACATAGACTAATCTAGATTTCAATCACTGATAACATTGCAGCATGGTGAAACCATACATCATAGTATGTGCGCAGGCTTATTCATTCACATCAGCGATTTTAGAGTCTACATGTGCTGTTCAGCTAATTTTCAATATAAAGTTCACTCACATGCAGTTTAGGCTCCAAGCAGCTTGTATAACAGTGTAAATTTGCTGTCCCCTAAAATAACTGCACACACAGCCATTAATGTCTAAACCGCTGGCAACAAAAGTGAGTACACCCCTAAATGAAAGTGGCCACCATTATTTTCCAGCACAGCCTTAACCCTCTTGGGCATGGAGTTCACCAGAGCTTCATAGGTTGCCACTGGAGTCCTCTTCCACTCCTCCATGACGACATCATGGAGCTGGTGGATGTTAGAGACCTTGTGCTCCTCCACCTTCCGTTTGAGGGTGCCCCACAAATGCTCAATAAGGTTTAGGTCTGGAGACATGCTTGGCCAAACCATCACCTTTACCCTCAGCTTCTTTAGCAAGGCAGTGGTCATGTTGGAGGTGTGTTTGGGGTCATTGTCATGTTGGAATATTGTCTTGCGGCCCAGTCTCCGAAGCGAGGGGATCGTGCTCTACTTCAGTATGTCACAGTTCATGACTTCCTTCTGGGATGACAACCATGCAGACCAATTTGATGCAGTGTTCGACATATGGTCTAAGCACTGACAGGCTGACCCCCCACTCCTTCAAACTCTGCAGCAACGCTAGAAGCACTCATATGTCTATTTCTCAAAGACAACTTCTGGATATGATGCTAAGCATGCGCACTGAACTTCTTTGGTCGACCATGGTGAGGCTTGTTCTGAGTAGAACCTGCCCTGTTAAACTGCTGTATGGTCTTGACCACCATGCTGCAGCTCAGTTTCAAGGTCTTGACAAACTTCTTATAGCGTAGGCCATTTTTATCTAGAGCAACAATTCTTTTTTTCAGATCCTCAGAGAGTTCTTTGCCATGAGGTGCCATGTTCAACTTCCAGTGACCAGTATGATAGAGTGAGAGCGATAACACCAAACTTAACACACCTGCTCCCAATTCACACCTGAGACCTTGTAACACTAACGAGTCACATGACACCGGGGAGGGAAAATGGCTAATTGGGCCCAATTTGGACATTTTCACTTAGGGGTGTACTCACTTTTGTTGCCCGCGGTTTAGACATTAATGGCTGTGTGTTGAATTATTTTGAGGCGACAGCAAATTTACACTGTTATACAAGCTGTACACTCACTACTTTATATTGTAGTGCCATTTCTTCAGTGTTGTCACATGAAAAGATATTTCATCTTAATAAAATATTTTAAAAAATGTGAGGGGTGTACTCACTTTTGTAAGATACTGTAAATATGAAAATGGAATAGGGAGAATATTCTTATAGAGCCTTACCATTTCAAAAGCTGCACTGAGGGAACTAAACCATATTCAGAGTATAAAGAGATTTTATTATAACATTTTAAGAAAAAGAAAATGTTGAGTATATAATGTAATTTACAACCAGTTTTAAAGATATTAATGAAAACATTAATGAAAGCATTAACACCCAAAGTATGTTTTTCCTGATGAGTAAATTGGTATAGACCCAATGCTTCCCTTGCAGATACAGTTCAAGAATAATTTGTGAGCATTGTGGGAGATTAGCTTGTGGGGATCACTTTTCAGATGCAAACATTCGACATGGAGGGCAGTTTCTTAAAAATCTGGTAGCTTGCCAGGTTTATTATTTCAGGTTTGCAAATTCCAAAACACAAATAAAAACAGAAAACAAAACCTTGCCGTCTGTCGCTAAACTAAACAAGCAGGTTCCTCTCTATGCAGTATGGGGCTGTCCCCAACACCCACAAAACATAAGCACAGTCCAAACCTTGTTCTTAGAGTCCAATATCACACAGAGCTCTCTCAGCCTTCTCCCTCTGAGATCCAGGATAGAGCTCTCCTCTGTTCTCTTCCTGGTCATTAAATGAAGGTGGAGAGGGGTTTGAGTGGACCATAAAGACCGGGCCGGAACCAGCTCTGCCACAGTGGCCAGCAAAATCCAGGTCGGACTCCCGCTAGTTGCCTCAAAATGATTGCATGCAAGGCGACAAGTATCGCCCGTCCATTGTGGTGCCTCACATAAGTCACAACATTCATATGTGCAAGTTCACTATGTTACACCAGTTTACGATAGCCAGAGAGAAGGAACCCAAGAAAAACCCAGATGCCTACACTGTAACCTCTAACCCACAGAAACTCACAGAGATGCCCATAAGGGTTCTTTGAAGAACTTGTCCAGGTTTGAGAGCCACAAATGTCTCTGCTACCAGAGGTTCAATGGTGGCTACCTCCTGCTCTTCCATACTTATCTCCAAGAACCCCTTGGAGAAGCTGTGGATCCTGACAATATTACATAACCCAATGGTCACACCACTCAGGTCCATGCTCTGGCTGTAAAACCCACTGAACCACCATCTACTGATGTGCCAGACATAGACTGAGACATGTTGCCTCTTGTCCAAGACCTGAGGTGCTCCCAGAGACCGAACTTCAACCTTTTGTTTTGTAGGATGAATTTGAACAGTCTGCAAACTTGCCAGAGACAGTTCAAGTAGGGTGGAGTGTAGCAGAGTGCCCATTTGCTCGCCATGCTCAGATTCAGACACAGGCCCCTCTAACTCCTTCCCTCCTTAACTCCTACATTGTAGAACAGTGATATGATATCACTGTTCTACAATTATCTTCTAACTGTGTGTGAAAACTATCAATTTGCGGGGAGAAGCAGATCACTGTTCTAAGAACAGTGATATGAGATATCACTGTTCTTAGAACAGTGATCTGGCTTCTCCCCGCTAATTGATAGTTTTCACACACAGTTTGCAGATGTTCTAAGAACAGGGATATGGCTTCTCCCGGCTAATGTATACTTTTCTCACAGAGCTTTAAGATGATTGTAGAATGTACAATCATCTTAAAACTGTGTGATAAAAGTATAAATTAGCTGGGAGAAGCCATATCACTGTTCTTAGAACAGTGATATGGCTTCTCCCCGCTAATTTATACTTTTCTCACACAGTTTTAAGATAGTCCACATCCACCTCCATTTTTGATTTTTTTATGTTTTTTTTTTTTTAATTATTTTAAGTTATTTCCCTATCCCCATTTCTTTATAGGGCACTTGTCTGACCCTTACCCCCATTTTCCTTCCTTTTGCAGACCTCTAGGACTTTCCAGGGCTTTCTTACAGCCATTTTTGTCCCTAAAAGTTCGGGTCCCCATTGATTTCAATGGGGTTCGGGGTCCGGGTCAAAGTTCAGGTTCTGTCCGGACCCGAACCCGGACTTTGTCCCGAAGTTCGGCAGAACCTGAACTTTTAGAGGTTCGATCAACTCTAACCATAATGGCAGAGCTGAATTTTTAATGAAGTATAGGCATGCCTGGTACCAGGGCAGAGAAGTTCTTGAAAAGGAGCATAATGGCGTCATGTTACCTGATAGATGCGGTCGGTGTGAATGTGAGCTGCATAGCAGCACTAAAATACCGACCTGGCTATATGTGAAGGTGTCTCTCCCCAGGTAGCCAATCCGAAGGGAAGAGAACAGGTGCTGGCCATTCTTCTGATAGAGGCTGAGAAGCCTATGTTGCGAATGCCGAGGGTCCCTCGGGAGGAGCGGCGTGTGGCGTCGCCCCGCCTGGGGGGGCGGGATGACGTCACGCTTCGGACCTCCACCGGCGGGTGTGTCGAGGCGAACGGAAGTCCGCCTGGACAAAAAGCTTGCTTCGACAAGGAGGGGCCGAGACGGTCGTTGGACCGTGTTGGCGCCCTCCAGCGGAGCCTACCCGCCGGGTGGTGCACATGACGCCTGACCCAGGGGACCGGTGCGACTTCCAGCGGTCAACGGTATGGGCAATGAAATAGAAAGAACGGTGTATGGATGCAAGTACAGAGAGTGTGTAAAAAATGGTGAGGGATAGAAGTGAAGGAAGGGGGAAGGGAAAATGAAAAGAAAAAGAAGAAAGAGATGGGGAAAATGAAAAGAGGGAAGGAGAAGGGGGAAAAAAGGAAGAGGGGAAAGTGGGAAAGAAAAAAGGGGAGGAAATAAAGAAAAAATAATGAAAAAAGGGGATGGAATGAAGAGGAATAAAATAAATAAAATAAAATGAAATAAAATAAAATTTTTAGAATGATTTGAATTCGGATTGGTCAAAAAATGTTCAACCAATATGAATTCTGTGTGAAGAATAGCTGGTTGTTAAGGAAAGCCAGCCGCCGCATCCTTAACAACTGATGACTCATCAACTGTCAGTGGGCTTTAACACTGACAGCTGAAATGTAAACCAAAGAATGCCGGCAATACAAAATGCAGAAAAAAACAGAGTGGGGTCCCCCCAAATCCATACTAAGCCCTTTGGGTTTGGTGTGGATTTTAAGGGGAACCCAATGCCAAAATGAAAAGAAAAATAGCCCCATGTTGATGGGGACAAGTGCCTCTTCCTCACAACCCTGGCTGGTGGTTGTGGGGGTGTGCGGATAGGGGACTTATCAGAATCTGGAAGCCGTCTGTACGCCATACTCATTCTCATGGGGGGTGGCTTGGGATCTGGGGGGGTAGAGCACCTTCTGCCTCAAAGCACCCTCCCACGTTGAGGGCATGTACCTGGTATGGTTTGGGGGGGCGCTCACTTATCCCCTCCCTTTCCTGATCTGGCAGGCTGCATGCTCAGATCTGGTATGGATTTTGGGGGGCCCGCACCGTTTTTTTTTTTTTTGGTGTGGGGTTCCCCTTAAATATGTGCGGAAAAAATTGTTTTGGATAGATTTGTTATGTTATTAATTTTGTTTTGTTGTTTTGTTTTGGAATTTGTTTCATTTAGTTTATTAATTTTCTTACAAATTACAAATTTTTAGAATGATTTGAATTCGGATTGGTCAAAAATTTTTCAACCAATATGAATTCAGTGTGAAGAATAGCTGGTTGTTAAGGAGTGGGCCGGAAAGCCAGCCACCATGTCCTTAACAACTGATGACTCATCAACTGTAAGTGGGCTTCACCACTGACAGCTGAAATGTAAACCAAAGAATGCCGGCAATGCAAAATGCAGAAAAAAACAGTGGGGTCCCCCCAAATCCATACTAGGCCCTTTGGGTTTGGTGTGGATTTTAAGGGGAACCCAATGCCAAAATGAAAAGAAAAATAGCTAGGGGGGCCCCAAAATACATAGCAGACCCTTATTCGAGCATGCAGCCTGGCAGGCTAGGAAAGGGGGGGACAAGCAAGCGCTTCCCCCCTCCTGAATCATACCAGGCCCCATGCCCTCAAACTGGGGGGTGCTTTGGTGCAGGGAGGTTCTGCCCCCCGAAAGCACCTTGTCCCAATGCTGATGGGGACAAGGGCCTCTTCCTCACAACCCTGGCTGGTGGTTGTGGGGGTGTACGGATAGGGGACTTATCAGAATCTGGAAGCCGTTTGTACCCCATACTCATTCACATGGGAGGGTGGCTTGGGATCCCTTGTTAAAAGGGGCTTCCAGATTCAGATAAGCCCCCCTGCACCCCAGACCCCAACAACCACCAGCCAGGGATGTGGGGAAGAGGCCCTTGTCCCCATCAACATGGGGGCAGAGTGCTTTGAGGGGTAGAGCCCCTTCTGCCTCAAAGCACCCTCCCATGTTGAGGGCATGTACCTGGTATGGTTCGGGGGGCGCTCGCTCAGATCTGGTATGGATTTTGGGGGGCCAACGCCATTTTGTTTATTTTGGTGTGGGGTTCCCCTTAAAATCCATACCAGACCCAAAGGGTCTGGTATGGATTGGGGGGACCCCAAGCTGTTTTTTTCTGCATTTTTCACTGCTGGGATTCTTTTTGTTTTCATTCATCTGTCAGCGGGTAACCCACTGACAGCTAATGAGTCAGCTCCTTAAAATCCATCTATTTTTCACACAGAATTCAAATCGGTCAATCATTTTTCGACTGGTCCGAATTCTAATTGTTCTGTAAATTTAGAATTCATTAGAAAACGAATATATGAAACAAAATTCAACAAATTTCAATGAAATTTGTTACTATTTCATTCGGAGATTCGGATACATCTGAATCTCCAAATAACCAAAAATTTGTAAGATTTATACTCGGACCAAAACTAATTACACATGTCCACTCAGCTGCTCAGAGGGGCAACACCTGATAAGATCAAGGTAGCTAGGCAAGTAATCTACAGCCAGGTGAGGGGCACTTCACTGTCAGAACAGACATGCACGAAGCTGGGCAGGAGCCTAGAAGCCTGCAACTTCTCCAGAATACCCATGTACTGTAGGGAACACCCCTCCAATTGCTACCAGAGTACTCTAGTTTCTGTGGTGTGGACCCCTGTGTTCTCAATCCTTGGATCCCTCCAGATGTTCAACTGTGTTACCAGAGCTACCCTGGACTTTACTAAGAGAATGAAATTTATGATGATATTTGCTGTTTGTGTTTTGAACTGTTTTACTCAAGTAGGGATTCAAGCTTGACTCTCTCTTATTATAGTGTCTTCTACAGATAACACTATGCAGCCACATATTTTCCTGATTGAGCCACAGAGGCATTGCTGTGAAATGTCAGTATTTGTGCAGCTTTCATTATTCTGCAGTGTATGTATGTTTTTTGGGTTTTTTTGCCATGCTGGACTTGTTTTGTATTACAGGCTCTCCTCATTTAATGATCTAGTCCCATTCCTATGACTAGGGCATTAAATGAATGTCAGGAACCATGAATCCGACAGAGACAGAAAATGCAGTTAAAATCCCACCGTTTAATATAATGGTAAAAATTTTACAAATAGTAACATAGTCAAAACATAGCCAGGGTACGGTGGCAAAGTGAGTAGTTGGAAAAAGTCAGCAAATCAGGAAGCCAGAGATCAGTGTAGATGGGATCAGGAACCAGAAGGGACGTCAGCCAGGCAAGTCTTCAACAGGAACACAACAGAGAGTTTCCAGATATGTTTGACCAAGGTGAAGGCAACCAATAAATTACCCAGGCACTTTAAATAACCAGAAGGGGTGGACTGTAGGCTGGACTGACGAGCAGGAAATGATCACCAGGTGAACCACTGTGGAACGATGAGCTGGCAATTATCTGACAGCTGAGAAACCTGAGCACTGAGAAGAGAGGGCTGAGAGCCCAGACCTGACAGTGAATTAGTCACTAAGTGAAAAGCAGCCCCTTACCGATATTTCAAGCATACTGGACTGGTAGAGGTAGAGGTTTGTGTCAACCATCTTTCAAAATTGTTTTAATTTCACCTTTGCACCATTTATAACACTTTTTTGCATATTTATAAATGTTTATATAGTAGTGTACTGTGTACTGCTATTTTAATGACCAAAGTTCGCATACAATACCGACTAGTCGGAGAGCTGAATAGTCAATAAACACGTAAGTTGGAGTATCTGTATTGCTTTCAACTTTATACCTGTTTAGTAAACTGCAAGTTACAGGTACTCCCTGTCTGATTATTTGGCAGATAACCTATTCTGTTAAAAGTGCTCATACTATTGCTATTGTAATGTAATACATTAGTTTAGTTGAAACTCCCTAGTTTTGTTTAATGAGAAGATCCCTTCTGTTGCTGTATGATGTAATGTGGATCAGTCTTTAAAGGTCTTCCAAAATATGAAAGATGTTTATATTCTATTAATTCAAAACTCCTGCAAGGGATTTCAATAACTTGTATTAATGTTTTAATGGTAGACAAATCCAACATTCTGGTGAAGAATCAGATGCCAACTAACATGGAAGTTGTCCTTTGTAGTATTCCTTTATTTTGTTTCAACTGGTCTAGTCTGTTTGAAAAGAGAATGTTACAAATAAAAATGTGACATATGTAGCTCAAGCACTGTCAGTAGCTCTTACTAATTCATCTGGTGTCTTCAAACGGATAACAGGCTGCTCAGTAAGATAATGTTTCCTGCTTGGGCCCAGATAATGCTTCCATTCTATTTAATGGCCTTAGGGAAATGATATGGAAATGTCTGAAGCTTTCCTATCATTCTAATTACAACAATAAAATATAATATATGTGTTTGCCTTCAGTTATTAATAATATATGGGGACTTTCAGTGTTTTCATAAGCACAAAATGAAACTTAAATTTAGTGCCTCACAAGCTTTTACCATGTCAAGAAGGGCAAGCAAAAGTTCAGTATGGACTTAAAATAATATCTAAGAAATGTACAATTCCATAGTAAACAGTTAAATTTCTATAGCATTTTTCTCCCTAGGGACTCAAAATGCTTGTCTGCTGTTAGGGCAGATGACGAGGCAGCCATCTTGGGCATCTCCTGTGACATATCATACTCAGGTGAATTTTTTTAGAAAGGCACCAAACTGACCTACCAGCACATCTTTACAGTGCGGGAGGAAACAGCCACAAGCACAGGGAGAACACACAAATTCTATGCAGCTAGTATCCTGATCAGGACTCGAACAGAAGATCACAGTGCCTCAAGGAACTAAACTACTATGCTTTTATCTTCCTCTTGGCTGTAGCTAAATAAAAATAATAATTATTATTATTATTGGTCTTTATAAGATTTTAAAGAGATCATTAGACTGTATATGGTAAATTTTGGAGAAGGAGAGCAAACTTACCACTTCTGGTGTGGGGTGCAATAGCATCTTGTACTAGAACATCAAATTCATTTTTGTCATTGTCTAAAAATGATCGACCACCCCGTAACAGGGTGTCACAACAAATCTATTCTACCTATGTCACTTTTCTAGTTTATGCAATCCAATCTAATATAAGTGTTGTTGGAAAATACTATTGCCAGTGGGACATTCTAATTATATTATCATATAGCACAATAAACTATATTTATTTAAAGAGGAGTTCCAGTCAGGGGCGTACCTAGAACATTTGGCACCCGGGGCGGATCGTATATCTGGCACCCTCCCATGACAAAATCGCAGCACGTGAAGCTTGTTGCTCAAAAAGGAGCGGGGGCTTCTTTTGGGTGACAGCGTAGCACGCAGCAGCAAGAAGTGGATGTGACTAAATTATGCTACCCATTGGGTGTGTTTTTTAGTCTAAACACAATCATAAATTGATTCCAAACTAAATTCAACCCCTGTACTCACTGTCCTGCCCTCTCTACACACAGCCTCCCACCCCTCCCCATATACACTGACCCCCTATATACACTGAGTCTCTTTTTCCTTGTAAAAACTGTTCCCACTCCTTTTTTACACTATCTTCCCTATCTTATAAATGCCCATTTACAGTAGTATGTCTGTACACAGCACAGAGTGGGCAGGATGACCCAGTACAGGGGAGGTCAGGAGGGTACAGTATAGGGTGCAGTAATGTATAGTGTCAGGTAGGGCAGTAAAATGGTAGTACAGTGGCAGGTTAGGGTACTAAAGGGCAGCAAAGATATATGAAGGGGACATGACCCAGTAGGACGGGTGAGACACGACACATGTCTGTATGATGACATTTACCCGTAAATATTCTATCCCTTCTATCACATTTTTTCCTCACCCTTGTCAAAAATGTTCCTTTTTCTCTGAGTCACATATATCCCCCAGTCACATATACCCCTCCCCACCCTCCGACACACATCTCTCCCGTCCTGTCACTCATGTCCCCAACTTAAATCAAACCTTAGTTAAATACTAACACAAATCTGATTTTTTGTGTGGGTTACCCATCGTATTAAATCAGTGTAGGTGAAGAACGACGACGCACGATGCGACAGTGGGTTTTCTTCGGGGGCGAGGAAAAACTCGTTGTTCGAAGTGCACGACGCTAAAACAGTACCCTCCCACGGT
>BLSH010009931.1:274315-288522 GCA_018402905.1 Glandirana rugosa | reverse complement strand
GTGTTCGTGGATGATGTGTGGAGGTTTGACCGGCAGTCCGGCGGCAGCGTTGTGGGCGCAAAATTTAGCCCGGGGATCCTATCGCGGCCTACCTCGCCGCGGGTAGGGGCGGGTTGGCTATGTCCCTTGTGTGTAGGGTTGATGTGGATCCCTCCAGGAGGTTGCCGAGGGTGGGGTTTGGTGTGGCACCGAGGTGGGTGCGCTGTTGCGGCCGCAAATTTAGGCCGAGGATCGAGCCGCGGCCTACACCTTCGCGGGCGGGGACGATGGAATGTGCCCAAACAGGTATCAAAATGATGTGCGTGCCCTAAGGATGCTAGTGGAGGTGTTTTTACCTCGGTTTGGTGCCTCAGGAGCTTGGATGGAGGAGGATTAGTGGTCGGTCTGGCGGAGCTCTGTCTCTGCACGTCCGCTCGCTTCCCTGGTCAAGCCACGCCCCAACCCAGAGGTTCTTAAATACCACCAAAAGAAAGCTCTATTTGTGTGAAAAAATGATAAAAATTTTGTTTGGGTGCAGTGTAGCATGAGAGAGTAATTGTCATTCAAAGTGTGAGAGCGCTGAAAATTGGACTGGGCAGTAAGGGGGTATAAACGTCCGGTATTGAAGTGGTTAACCATACGAAAATTCTCATACGACCAAACTCAATGTCAGAAGTGGCGTAATGTGTTGAATAGTTTTGTAGGTTTTTATTAGTTTCTGAGCATGCGTAGTCTTGCTCTTACGATTTTTTTTGGACGAAAACTGTACTAATTGAATGAAAAGGAGTTTGAGTTCATGTACGGCATTTGATGGTCAGCACATCAGGATTTTTTCGTCCGAAAAGTCAGAATCCCCTGTCGAAAGGACCATACTAACGGTAAGATTTTTGGATGATTGGTCATCGAACGAACATTACAGTACGAATTTCACATTGTGTGTACGGGCCTAGTATGAACCTTCATCCATTTTGGAAATATCCATGTTTGTTTGACCTGCTTATTGAGAGAAGGGGTCAATAAATCTTGGTGTGTTCATCCCTGCAAAGGGGCCTCTTGGATATTCACTGAAAGCACAAAAGAATTAAAGAAGACTGTGTTTTGACACATCTTTAATTTATTGGACTTGCCACTTATATACAGTGTGTATATATATACATATATACATATACAGGCCAGGACTGGCCATTGGGCCGGGGCCGCCGGGCCTCTTGTCGGCCTGGCTGTGACATCCGACATGCAGAGCAGGCCACGGGTTCTGATATGCAGGGTCAGCCACTAGTGCTCTGCATATGCTGGAGGGTGGTGGGAGGAGTGGAAGAAGTCTCTTCATTCTCCACCAACCATGCCATTCCATGGCAACCCAGGCCGTCGCAGAACTGAACGTCAAAAGCAGAGCGCACACCACACGGAGGACACAGAAGACAGCGCTGAGCGCTGTATTCCGTAGCCAGCTAACAGAGGGTGGCAGGGCAAAAGTAAAAGCAGGAATCAGAGTGGCAGCCCTGCCTCCAGATCAGTGTATGCCCCAGCCAGTAGAGAGGGGGTGGGGCTGGGAGCTTCACTGATGCTCTGACCCCGCCCCATTCAGCCCGTGTGCTCGGGAGGGAGCAGCTGTAAAGATCGCAGAGATCGAAGTGGGAATCCCACCCCCTGGACCTCTGGAAGTGTACGGTGAGCAGGCTGGCCAGGTATGTCCTTACACCCACAGAATGGTTGACTGCTCTTCCTGAAACTCTGAGCTGTGTTATTCAATTGTAAACTTGTGCACTGTTGAAAGTTATCTGACCATCTCCTGTACCATGCTGCAGTCTCTGGTAATTTCATGTACCATGCCGCAGTCTCTGGTAATCTCATGTACCATGCCGCAGTCTCTGGTAATCTAATGTACCATGCCGCAGTCTCTGGTAATCTTATGTACCATGCCGCAGTCTCCGGTAATCTCATGTACCATGCCGCAGTCTCCGGTAATCTCCTGTACCACATTGCAGTCTCTGGTAATCTCATGTATCATGCTGCAGTCTCTGGTAATCTCCTATATAATGCCAAAGTCTCTGGTAATCTCATGTACCATGCCGCAGTCTCTGGTTATATCCTGTACCATGCCGCAGTCTCTGGTAATCTCATGTACCACGCCCCAGTCTCTGGTAATCTCATGTTCCATGCCACAGTCTCTGGTAATCTTATGTACCACGCTGCAGTCTCTGGTAATCTCCTGTACCATGCCACAGTCTCTGGTAATCTCATGTACCATGCCGCAGTCTCTGGTAATCTCCTGTACCATGCCGCAGTCTCTGGTAATCTCTTGTACCATGCCGCAGTCTCTGGTAATCTCATGTACAATGCCACAGTCTATGGTAATCTCATGTACCATGCTGGGGTGACGGGGAGTGGGGAACTTTACCAATTATCCTGGATATCTCAGATTAGGTATTTTTTTGTCTTTAATCTGCATTAAGCGGTTTTTCATATTTAATGGCTGTGTCCTCGCTTTCACTGACTCAGATGGTCTTTTAATTTTCCCTTACAAATGTTCTTGTTCATTCTCTTGTGAAAAATCGCAGTCTCTGCTAATCTCATGTACCATGCCGCAGTCTCTGGTAATCTCATGTACCATGCCACAGTCTCTGGTAATCTCATGCACCGTGCCACAGTCTCTGGTAATCTCATGAACCCCAGCTGGGAACAAACTGTAACGTGGGAGAATGGGATAGATATATCCTTATACACGTCCACAACCTATAATTTACCATATCAAAGCTGAGGCAAAGTGCTAAAGTTGTCTATTTCTATCTGAACAGGCTATAAGTGAGGCCATTAGGCATACGCAAATATGTGCAAATGACAAAGTAGACCCATTCGCTTTAAGTGTCTATTTTAAAAATGAATGAGAGCTGAACTGTGGCAAAATGCATATTATCAGAACTCCTGTAACTGGAGCAGGTCCAGATGTTCCATTTCAACTAGAGACCATATTTGTATTTTTTTAAAAAAAGAAAGGAAGTAAGAGAATTAAAAGGAAAGAAAAGTAACCAGGAAAGAGGAGGGTAACTATAGAGGGAATGGCACCAAGGAGTTATGCATGCTATGGTTCTGCTGTCCAATTTAAATAGGCTTTTGTATATATGTCATCCACATGTCATCCTATCCTTTCCTGGTTCATGATCCACAATATTTTTCTCTTGGCTGCATTAAAGGATACGCCTGTCTTCTTCCAGGCATGGGCAATTGTGATTTTGGCCCCAAGAAGAATAAAGTGGATAAGGGTTCGAGTACATTTAGAGCACCCGCTAGGCCTGTTGTTCAAAAGGGCAACCTCTGGTGTTTAGGGAACGGCGAAGCCTGTCACCCTATGCACCAGGTGGAAAATCCTGTTCAAAAAGCCCCGAATATGGGGACATTCCCACCATATATGAATGAATCAGCCAGACAGCCCACAGCCTCTGAAACATAGATGTGATGTGCCAGGGAAAATCTTAGCCAAACGTAAAGGGACAACATGATACCACCGAGTGTTAATTTTGATATTTGATTCAATAACAGAGATATTCATTATGCCTTTGAAGGATCTCTGAAAATGAGTGAACCACATTTCTGCTTCCCATTTAACTGCAATGTCTTGCTCCAAGCTTATGGCGTAAGAAGGTTTATCGGGTGTCTCCATCAGTGAAGCATATATCAATGATATTCCGCGCTTTAGGTCCATATAATTTGAGCACCATTTTTCATACTTAGTGATTTTCAGGGGGTTAGATTCTGAGACCATTTAGCAGTAAATGAAGTGTCTAATTTGATGGAGTCAAAACCTTTCAGATTGTGGCATATCTAGTTTGCTTATACAATGGGATACTGTGAGAGGGCCTAACGAGGACAGGAAAGGTCCAATCCTGTACAGGCCCTTGTCCGTCCACCATTGAAACGCTCAAATGTTTTGACCAGGCGGAATTTTGGGGTTGTGGAAGATATGGGATAGGGGGTGTAACTCAGAAATTAGGTGAGGGGATCTAGGTATAATATCACTGAGGGACATGGAGTGTGAAAAAGTAGGAGCCATGATGGGGGGGGTCTATTTTTAAAAGGAATCCATACTAAATAATCTATGGTGTGTCTAGGGATTGCCTGCCTCTACATCTCGACCCAATCTGGCTTGCCTCCCTGAGAGTGAATAATGAAGAATTGTGTCAGCTGGGCTGCTAGATAATACTTCCAGGAGTCAGGCAAGCCCAAGTCGTCTTGAGTGTGTTTTCTAAGTAATGTGTTGTTTGGGCACCAATAGCCTCTGTTATTCCGTATAAATCAAGTTATCTGTGATTGAAATTTACGCAAGTGTTGTCTGACGATTGGGATGGGGAGAGACCGAAACAAGTATAAAAGCCAGGGCAGAAGGGTCATTTTTACGGAGTTTACCCTCCCCAGCCAAGAGAGGTCCCCTCGACCCCAGTTGGACATTTCAGCGTTCAATCTTTTATACATGGGGGGATAATTTGCATCATATAGTTGGTCAACACTAGCCGTTAGGTTTACTCCTAAATAGGGGATCGAGTTGGGATTCCAGATGAAGTCAAAGTGGGTTTTAAGTTGCGCTACTAGGGGTGATGGTGTGTTGATGTTTAGAGCCACTGACTTATTCATATTTACTCTAAGTCAAGATATTTTTCCAAATTCCTGTAGAAGTTTATGTATATTTGGGGTGGAGATAAGGGGGAGGTTAGAAACAATAGCAGTTCATCTGCGAATAAGGCACATTAGTGTATTCGGGAGCCGCATGTTACCCCATGTATATTCGGGTTATTCCTAATTGCTATTGCTAATGTTTCGATTGCTATGGCAAATATAATTAGGGACAAGGGACAACCTTGTCTCGTGCCTCTGTGTATTGGAAAAGGGTGAGAATAATGACCCTGGAGTTTAACTTTGGTGCTTGGTTTTGAATAAAGGGTTCTCAAGATCTGCAAGAAGTGGGGGCCAAACCCCCATCTCTTGAAGACTTGGAACAGATAGGACCAATCCACCATGTCAAAGGCTTTGTGTAAGTCTACCAAAAGCAAATAACTCTCCTGCTGTGGGCCTCCATCCCACTGTGTCTGCAGGAGAGATATTACATCAATGGCTCAGCGTATCTGGTCGGGCCCCTGTCTTCCAGGGATAAATATCACCTGGTCCTTGTGAATATAAATATGGAGAATCTATTGGCAAGAGTTTTGGTTAAGATTTTAAGATCATTATTGATCAAAGAGATAGGTCTGTAGTTGATCTGCCTTTCCCTGGTTTAGGGATGACAGACACATATGCAAGGTTGGAGTCACTGTCTAAATTCGAATGTTCCCGAAGGGTGTTGTAGAAACGAGTCAAGTATGGGGAAAGGGTTGAGGCAAAGGTTTGATAACTCCAACGTAACACCATTACATCAGGGTTATAGGTTGGCCAGAAAGAGTGACACTAAAAACCTGTTATGGGGGAAACTCCTTATTATGCCTAATGCATCCTGACTGCGGCATGTAAAACGCCGTCATCTGCTGCCTAATGGAGCTTAAGGGAGGCCAATGGTGGGTGCCAAAAACATGTATACTGCACATTTTTACCACCCAACTTGCACATCTAAACAAAGCTTTAGTGACATTGTAAATAACATACAAAAAAAAGGTGAAAAGTATTCCAGTGCTGCTGATCTTCTGCTGCCTCTTTGCAGCCACTTCCTGCCTACATGTGTGTCCCCCACAGTGACTTTTCATTGCTCTGGTGGGTTTCCGGTCACCATGAAATACTGGAGCCCAGCTGCACATAGAGTGGTAATTGTTGATGGTACACAGGGCTTTATCACAATTTTGTTGCTTGGAATAAAGATCACGTTTCTCACGGTGTAACATTTATCCCATTATACAAAAATAAAAAATGGGCTAACTTTACTGTTTAGTTTTTTTTTATTCATTAAAAGTGTATTTTTTCAAAAAAATTGCGCTTGAAAGACCGCTGCGCAAATACCATGTGACATAAAATATTGCAGCAACCACCATTTTATTCTCTAGGGTCTCTGCTAAAAAATAATATATAATGTTTGGGGGTTCTCAGTTATTTTCTAGCAGAAAACACTGGATCTTTAATTTTAAGCCACTAATGTGAGAGAGGGTTTAGTCTTTAAATGGTTAAACTTTCCTGATACAGTCCGGGAGATAATTGCTTTGAAAGAAGAAGATACATTGTTGCATGTTTATTCTTCTAACTCTCAACAAACATTCCAGGCAGACAGCCAAGTTTAAAAGCTGTTACATTAAGCAGAGAAACGGCTCTCGGCTCTCGCTGAATCTGATACGCTGTTTTACCATAGTGATAGAAGGAACGGCTGTCACTCGCCAGGACGCGATTTCTGGTCGCCATGGCGACCTGGCGCCCGGGGTTTGTCGAGGCCTGCCTTATGTTATAGAAAAAACTGAAGCAATACCTCCCTCTTCCTTACCCATGGGGCATCCCAGGAAGGGAAGTAATCAAGAGCTGAGCACCACCCCCAATTCGGGAAATGACACCCGATCACCCCCTGACCTTGAACCCAAAGGGCCTTAACCCTTGGAGTAATGTTTAAATACATTCTGAGCTAATTTCCCTTGAACCTGTAGAATTTTTTGTATTTGTTATTAGAGAAACCAGTCAGATTATTTCATTGGAATATGAACCAAGCTAGCTTAGGAATGTTCCTTAACGAGAGTTCCAGGGCCATGAAATCCATAGGCGAACAGGTAAACAATAGGAAACGGTTCCAAGGATGAGTACTTAAAGTACTTAAAAACTAAAACCCCTAATTAGGGGAGGTCCATATGGATTAATCATCCACAAATTGAAAGGGATTAGCAACATAAAGTTCCAGTTCGATCAGGGTGGATTCGATTCCTTCGATCGCTTGGGTTGCTGCTTTCTCCAAACAGGGTTTATTGGGCTCTGAGGTGAAGGATGTTTAGCAGAGCTGGCATTCTTGTGACCAAGAGATGTTGAGGGATCTAGTGAGATGAGCCCTAGATGTACCATCAATTTCTCTCCTTCATGAAGTGTGGAAAATCCGTATGTTTTGTTTGTGAATGAAAATGAGAGGCGGAATGGGAAAGACCACCAGTACTTTACTTTTTGGGATAACACTTACAGCAGGGGTTTCAGCGCTCTCCTCCGCTGGATGGTGAAAGCGGAAATATCCGAAAATATTTGTATAGGATAGCCTTGGATAGAGAGGTGGTTTGTGTCTCTGGCCAGTTGCATAATACCTTCCTTTACCCTGTAAATGTGTGACTTTACTATTACATCCCGGGGGATTCCTTCTACTCGAGGAGGTTGGAAGGCTCTATGGGCCCTATCCAGTTCCAGTCGATGTTCTGAGATATCAGGATTGGAATCTTTGATGAAGTTTTGTACAGTGGTTTAGATGTCTTTTACCGTTTAAGGGAGCCCCCTGATTCGGAAGTTGTAAGGCCTGGAACGATTTTGCAGGTCATTAATTTTGGCATTCGCTGAGTCCAGTTGGTCTTGTAAATCTTTTATGTGGGCCATATTCTGGTTAACCCTGGAATTCGTTTGTTCCACCTTATGTTCTGTTGCCTGAGGAAGCCATTTGTGCCAGGCTCCTAGATAACATTTTAGAGAAGGTAGCCATTAAAGATGTGAAGTCCAGAGGGCCTACAGGGGTTTGTAGGCTAATCATGGAGGACAGCGTAGGGTTGGCTGCATGTTCACCCATAGGAGTTATAAGTAAATCATCCAGTGTCTTTTCCAGGAGGGACTCTGTGGATGCAGGAGATAGGATGTTGGGAAGGGGGTCACTCACTTGTTGCTGTGTGGTATTGATTTGTTTGTGAGGGCCCATGGTTGTTGTCGCCTCCATTTCTTCCTCCACTCCGTCCTCTGGGAGCAGTGTGCCAGAAACCATCTTGGCTGCCTCCGCGCTGTCAGCAAGGCCGAAACCTGGTTGACGGGAGAGGTCCCTTCATACCGAACCCGTGGCCATGGGGTTGTTCCCAGGGATCTCCCCTACTGATTGTGCCCTGTGTGAGCGGGATCTGCTCGTTCTATTGGCGACGGTGGTTTGTGAGAGACCGAAGCAGGACGGAGCTCCGAGACTAAGCGTTCATTTTTCAATACATTTTTAAGTGCAGCAATTCTTGGACTTATTTGTATACATGGCCCTTGAGAAGGCCTAATTATACTGATTATATGAACTAGAAAGAGTACCATTTGTGCCATCTACCTCAACTGTGAACATATATATATATATATATATATATATATATATATATATATATATATATACACATACACACTGTATATATTGTGGGAGATTAGCTCGTGGGGATCACCTTTCCTGGGAAAAAAGGTAGCGGGAATACCAACTTTCTAAAGTCTGGCTGGTTGCCAGTTTTATTTAGCAAAAAGGCTGCTAAAATAAACAGAAATCAAAACAAAACCTTGCTATCCAGCACTAAACTAATACAGCAGGATGAACCTAAACAAAGTTGTCCCACAGAGGACTTAGAGGCCACAGAGGACTTAGAGGATAATTACAGAGGAATGGGCAATATAGACTAATGAATATAAATATAAAAATTCCCTTTAACCACTTCCACACCGCCTACCGTATATTCATGGCGGCAGTGTGGATGCTTAGCGCGAATCGCCGTAAAAAAGAGGCGATCTGCGAGTGGCCGCTAGGGGGCGCGTGCCCGCCGCACTCCTGAGGAGTTTGCCCGCGGCTCGGGTGGACCCGATATCCACCAGCAAGCCACGATGAGTGGCCACAGCCAAAGAACGGGGAACCGCCGATGTAAACACGGTGGTTCCCCGCTCTGTTAGTGGGGGCATAGGAGATCTACTGATCCCTGTCACTGGGATCAGTTAGATCTCTTATGCCCATGGTAGCCCAGTCCCCCCACAGTTAGAACACACCCAGGGAACACAGTTAACCCCTAGATCTCCCCCTGCAGGTTAACCCCTTCACTGCTAATGACATTTATACAGTAATCAGTGGACATATTTCTGATCGCTGTATAAATGTCATTGGTCCCAAAAAAGTGTCAAAATGGTCCAACATGTCCGCTGCAATATCGCAGTACCGCTAAAAATCGCAGATCACCACCATTACTAGTAAAAAAAAATAAAAACCCCAGAAATTAATTCTCATCATGCGTAAATGCGGCCACTTTTGCGCAAACCAATCAATAAATGCAGATTGCGATTTTTTTTAACCAAAAATATGAGGAAGAATATAAATCGGCCAAAACTGATGAAAAAAATGTTTTTTATATATTTTTTTTTGGATTTGTATTTTAGCAAAAAGTAAAAAATTTGAGTTTTTTTGCAAAATTGTTGCTCTTCTTTTGTTTATAGCGCTGATCATAAATGACGCAGAGGTGATCAAATACCACCAAAATAAAGCTCTATTTGTGGGAAAAAAAGGAAGCAAATTTTGTTTGGGTACAATGTCGCACGACCGCGCAATTGTCAGTTAAAGCGACGCAGTGCAGAATCGCAAATAGTGCTCTGGTCCTAACCTGGGAAATCCTTCCGGGGCTGAAGTGGTTAATGGTTAATCGCATTAAAACACAATGCAGTGATATTCTGTGTGAAGTATAAAAAAAACTCTGGTAAGTGAAGGCTCCAGACTGTGCTTGGCCCTGGGGAAAATCCTGATCTGTGTTGAGGAGGCCCAGATCCAAGTGCAGAGCTTGGATGATGGCAGGGTACTAGGTGGGGTCCATCCACTAGGTCCTAGGAAGGGCCATCTAGTGTGAGGAGGAGAGGGAGGCTCATTGGGGTATGGAGGCTTTTGCCAAGGGGGGCTGGAAATGGATCCTGGAAAAGGCCTGGACAGCTTGAAAGGGGTAGCACCACCAAAATATAGACCAGGTAGTGTTGCCTCTGCTGGGTAAGTAAAGTATCTATGAAGGCAGTATCATGTGTCACCCTTGACTGTTTGGCATCCACAGGAGTTAGAGTGGGACATGCCGATCCTGCTGGCGGCTATCGTAAGCGTGTGTAATCACAGTGGCAGCATAGGGTCAATGGAGTGACACTCCTGATAAACACAGAAGTATGTATACACTAGAAATAATCAGAATGGTGGAGCAGGTCAGGCATAGAGGTAAAAAGGCACAGGTCATGTTACCCAGTCCATACGGTCTTCCCCTGCCTTCCGCTCAGATAGATGAGGTGTAGCCAGCGATCACCTTACCGCACAGTGCCCCGGGACTGCAGAGCTCAGTCACGTCCTGGTGGTCCAGTAAAGTGGAATGTCCCCTGCGGCCACTGCTGTAGCGGTGATGAATCCGGGAGGCTGAATGCTAAATGCGCTGCAAGCCTCATTCTGGGTCATAACCAGCCAATCACCAGGGCATTCCTTCCTCCGTCTGTGCAGTCAAGTGACGCCCGTGACCTCAACGTGTTTCTCTAACGCATAGCATAGCTTCGTCTGGACATTCTGATTGGGCGGCAGCCTCTCCTCCCATTTATGTCCATCATTTTCTCGGGAGGTGACGCCCAACACACTATATTTACATATGGAATTGTCAGTATGGTAGATGTCCACTTTGCAATAAATGACAACTTCCAATAGGCAAATCTATTTGACGAATGTAAAGTAATAGGGATGGCTATTAAGGGGGGGTGGTTGGAGGAAGAAAAGGCAGACATCAAACACATATAGATGCAGCGTATTAAGAACCTTAAGCTGGCTATAGATTGCTGGGTATGAGGTTCTCCAGCAATTACTTTTGTGGTAGTCTCTATACCACCATAGCTTCAGAATATCTTAACTTAAGACCCTTTCCAGCTCCAAATAGTGACCTCTTATGGATATGGGAATAATAAGCCCCTTTCCTGGCTACTTGTAAACCAAGAAAAGGAAGTTGGTAAGTCACGTAATATGTGTCAGATTGTCTCACACTACGAATTTACGTTATAGCTATAAGGTAGTCGGGGGGATAAAATAAAAAGGAATGAATGGGAGAACAACCCGGCTCATGACAGAAGCATCTTGAGATCCTAGGGATTAACAGCCAATTTGGCTACTGAGAATAGACAGAAATCCCGCAATGTGTGCCAACCAGCCACACACCACGAAATTAGGCTATGACAGCACAGCAGTCAGGGGGATTCCAAAAGGAGCAGTCCTGCTTAGGGCAATAGCATCTTGTAATTGTCAAAGTTAGCAGTCCCTTTGCCTGCTCATAATGAGCAAGAATAGGTAGGTCCCCAAGTATCTACCAAACTGCTGTACATTGCATTGTAATTTATACCACAAGATGAATAGATTGAACAGTTAGAGGATACCGTGAGGGCCAAAGCCCTCACTGGTTACCCCAGGGTTTAAAAGGAGGGGAGGAAGGGGGAGGGTGTGGTGGTGGGGTATAGTGGGAAAGGCGAGTACACCCACCGATGATACCCTAGTGACCGTGGCGAATCGCCATCTATCTCGACAGGAAAGCCTGGAGATTTAGCTCGGTATTTAAACCTGTAGGGTGGAGGGATCTCAATTGGTAGATCCACCATTTCTCTTTTTGGAGTAATATCTGGTTGAAATCCCCCCTTCTCATGGGTAATTTTAAAGTGTAGATGCCTTTTACCTTCATCCCCTCTGGGCTCCTGTTGTGGTGGGTAAAGAAATGTTTGGCCAATGGTTTAGTTGGTTCCTTTTCATTAAATTCCCTGAGGTGCTCACCTAGACGTACCTTTAGAGGTCTCTTGGTTTTCCCAAATAAATCTTGGGGCAGGTACAGGTGATCATATAGATCACTTGTGTTGTTGAACAGTTAATCAAGTCCCTTATTACATAATTTCCCTGTCCTAGAGCATCTTTGAAAGTATTGGTCCTTTCCACGTAGGGGCATATTTGGCAGCGGCCACAAGGATACATTCCTTTTGTACGAGAGTAGTCAGTTAGCCAATTGCTGCTTGGTTCCTTTACGAACTCAGATTTAATCAACATGTCGTCTAGATTCTTGGAACATCGAGTCACCATTTTGGGTGCCAGGCCTACTATGGATGCAATTTTGGGGGTGGCTGTTAGGACATTCCAGTGTTTTTCCATTACCTTTCGCACTTGGTTCCATTGTGAGCCATAGTTTGTTAATACCATCACATATTCATTGTTTGCCCTGGGCTTTAAAGGTCCCAAATCTGGGGGCGTGGCTGGCCACGGACGGAGATGGCAGCTTAGGAGAGGAGCTCCGTGATCCAAAGCAGACCAGCGGCACGCAACAAGCTTCAGGAGCAGCCATCGATCTCCTACAGCAGGCGTTCGGGTACCCAACAACCCAGGGGCGATGACCAAGAAACGCAAGGAGGACAGAAGCAGAAAAAACAACTTAAAAATCAGGGGGATCCCTGAGTCAGTACAACAGCCTGACCTCCGGGCTTATGCTACAGACCTCTTTAAAGGTATAATACCAGAGCTTACAGACCTAGATGTGACCATTGACAGGATACATCGCTTACCAAAGCCAGCATTTTTACCTGAGCAAGTCCCCAGAGATGTTATTTTACGCTTACACTTTTACCACATCAAGGAAAAATTGATGACTACAATGAGGAAGGGTGAAAATGTCCCTCCACAGTTTCATAATCTCCAATTCTTCAGAGGTCTCACAGTACACATTACAAAAAAGGAAAAGCCTCACTACTATCACCAAAGCACTTAGAAATCACAACATTGGATATAAATGGGGATATCCAACCAAAATAACTAAAGACAAGGACGGGAACACACATGTGGTAGACTCATTGGAAAAAGGACTGCTGTTATTGAAAAAATGGCAAATTGTCCCAGAAACAAGCAAAAACCACCCACAGCACCATAACATTCCTGCAGTGGAACAAGAATGGAGAGTAGTCACGCCCAAAAATGCCAAAAGCCATGTTTAATATTGAAGCTTTGATTGATATCTCTGAGGATCACGGAGGGAAAGAACCCTCCCATACAACAGAACTTCCCCCTATTACTCATGAGCAGCAAGCAGCTGCACCCGGGCTCTAGAAGCCCTTTTTTGACTGGTTATTGTTATTATGTGAACTGTTATCTTTATAGTTCTTCTTTCTTTTTATTATGTTGCACCTTTCAACATTTGCCTAACACGGAGAATTCCCATCATTGCCAAATTCGCCGAAAGAGAGAGATGTGGAGACCCAGACCAGTCTCGACTCCAGTCGCTACACCACAGGAAAACAACACCCGCTCGGCGAACTGTGAGACAACTTACACCTGCTTACAAGACACCAAACAAGGAGAGGCAATACCCTTCCTATCCACTAGATGGAGTGCTCACCATATAAAGTGATAAGAATGGAATTTAGTATCACCCCTGAGACACCGCCATGAGTTTACACTTCATCACAATTAATGCAAAAGGGCTCAATCACCCGGCCAAAAGGAGATCAATGTGGGATGAAGCCTTTCGGTTTAGGTGTGATGTACTGTGCGCACAGGAAACTCATTTTGACAGCAGGGCTCCACCTAAATGTACACATAAGAACTTTCCATATGTGTTCACAGCAAGTGCAGAGGAGAAGAAGAGAGGCGTTCTAATTGCAGTAAGGGACACAGTCCTTCACCCTTCATGGGCTTATCCAAGACCCCCAGGGAAGATATATCATTTTGCAATGTGACATCAACTCTAACACATATACAATTGTCAATGTTTACGTGCCCAACACGCATCAGATACGCTTTCTAAACAAAGTAATCAAGAAAGTCTGTCAACATCAAAAAGGAGCTCTGATTATTTGCGGAGACCTGAACATCACATCAGACCCAATTATAGATACCACAACGCCTCCCAACAGAAAACGTCCACACCTGCAGAACTGGACACATCACAACTAGTGTTGAGCGAACCCGGACTGTAACGTTCGGGTCCGTACCGAACTTTCGGGTGTCCGTGGCACGGACCCGGACCCGGACATTTCAAAAATCGTTCGGGTTCAAGACGTCCACACCTGCAAAAGACAACCCTCCGCAACACCATAGATATTAACCCAGACTACACTACAAGTCCAGAGGCGTTTATTAGTCTCGAGGAAAAACTACAACTGTCTGAAAGAACTAATGAAACAAATCTTTCGCATAGACTACGCACAACCCGTGCATTTGTAACTGTTAACATATACACAATCTCAACTACAGTGTAACGTTTTACTATATAGAAGGGACCCCCAGAACCTATTCGGGTACTTCCCACTTCCTGACACAGGGAATGACGTTAATC
>BLSH010009931.1:255653-267079 GCA_018402905.1 Glandirana rugosa | reverse complement strand
GCTATCTGTCCTCAGAGCAACAGCACAGACAGCAGTAGTAAAGTAATCTATCTCAGGATGCAGGATCAGGTCTTAAAATGGCTAAAATCTGTCCCTCATGCCGTCAGCTACCTTTCCCTATACTAACCCAAGGAGCATGTGACTGCAGCACTGTGACTCCAGCTTATAAAGAGGCTGGGTCACATGATGCACCGGCCAATCACAGCCATGCCATTAGTAGGCATGGCTGTGATGGCTTCTAAGGGCAAACCAGTGAAACGCTTGTTGATTGGCTGCCCTGCAGCTTCTCAACACGTGGAGTAAAATAGCAGAACCCCGGACCGAACCCGAACGATTTTTGAAATGTCCGGGTCCGGGTCCGTGCCACGGACACCCGAAAGTTCGGTACGGACCCGAACGTTACAGTCCGGGTTCGCTCAACACTAGTAGGGACATTCCTTTTTGTAATAGTTTAACGTGTCGTTCTTCCAAAGTGATGTTCGACAAGTTGATGACTTTCATATCAGTTACACGGGATGGTCAGAATCAGCTATTAATGTGTCTTCTGACTCTGAGTTCTCAGTCGTTCTTCTCCTGACTTTGGGGGCTTGGGTCCCTGATTGGTTTTTAATGATTGAGATTTTGAGATTTAGTTGGACCTTTTCTATTTCTTTTTTGAGGATATCGTTCTGCTTCTGAAACTCCTCTATTTCCTTTGATTTATCTAATTCTTTTGCATTTTGCTCAATTTGTGTTTTTAATTCTTCTAACTGTATTTTCTCCTCTTCAATTATGAGGCCCATCACCGCCAATCCATGATTTATACAGAGTTCCTTCCATTTAGGAAGGAATCGGTCATTATGAAGGTGTTCAGCTGGGACTGTCTTATCCCTCAGCCCACGTGGGATGATCCTGTGTTGTATATAGGTTTCTAAGAACGTCACATTCCATTTCCTGTTTAAGTGTTTGATTAATACTTTTTTGTGTTCTTTAAATGTATTTTTTAAGTCTGCCTCTTTATACAGCAGGGTGCCTCTCGATGTTGGGCTTGTCCCTGACACCCCCAAACAAACAAACGCAAACCTTCGCCTTTTGTAGTCCTTTGAGCAACCACCAACTCTAGGTGTTAGCTCTCTCAGCGTAAACATAGTCCCAGGGTGAGCTCCCTTGTGATCTCTTCCTATTTATTTAACTGCACCTGCGAGTGGACTCAAGAGAGTCACAAAATCCATTCTGGAACCAAGCCTGTCAAGGTGGCTGGTAACACCTGGAACGGATTCCATCTTGGTCCCTTCAAAATGAACGTATGTAGGGGACAAATAGCATCCGTCCACTACTGTGCCTCACATAACGTAACATATCCCCCCTTTGCTCAAGCCCCTGGGGTTGAGCAATTGTCCCAACCAAACAGTGGACCCAGGAAAGGGCATCCGCGTTATTTTGGAGCCTTCCCACCCGTTGTTTCACTGTGCATTAAACGGCTGTAAGGCCAGGAACCACCTAGTCACCCGACTATTTTTCTGCCTGTTGTCACACATCCACATTCAGGGGGGCATGGTCGGTAACTAACCTAAAACGTCTTCCCAGCAGATAGTACCTCAGGGCCTCCAAGAACCATTTGATGGCCAAGCATTCTTTTTCTATGAAGGCATAATTTTTTCATGCTTGTTGAGCTTTCTGCTCAGGTACACAACCAGGTGCTACTCTCCGTCTCTGACCTGGGACAGTACGGCCCCAAGTCCCACCTCAGAGGCGTCTTTCTGTTACATCACCGGGCAGCCCCGCCCTTGCCTATATAAGAGCTGTTAAACCAAAGAAAGACCATTCGGCAAGTCGCCTCTGAAAGAGGTGGATGCATTTTTTTTTTCAGTCCGTCTGTGGCGTGATTGACTATGGATGTACATTACGGGACACTTTTTTTATTTTTTATTTTTTTAATAAAGGAATTGTCAAAAACTGTCTCCTGTGGTTTTTACTTTTTTGACACTTTTTTGGTAAATGGGTATGGATACAATGTGCCCGATATACATTTACATGGGGAGGCGGGATCTGGGGGCCCCCTTGTTAAAGGGGGCTTCCAGATTCCGATAAGCCACGCACCCGCAGACCCAGACAGCCACTGACCAGGGTTGTGGGAAGAGGCCCTTGTCCCCATCAACATGGGGACAAGGTGCTTTGGGGGGGACCCCAAAGCATGCTCCCTATGTTGAGGGCATGTGGCCTGGTATGGATTTTGAGGGGACCCCATGCCAGTTTTTTCTAAAATTTTGGCGTGGAGTTTCTCTTAACCACTTCAATACACTGTGTTATATATACCACACTGACTGTAATATACAGTATATTCTCCACTGTATTATATATTCTAAAATTACTGCACTATATACTCTGAACTGATATACAGTCAGGTCCATAAATATTGGGACATTGACACAATTCTAATCTTTTTGGCTCTATACACCACCACAATGGATTTGAAATGAAACAAACAAGATGTGCTTTAACTGCAGACTTTCAGCTTTAATTCAAGGGTATTTACATCCAAATCAGGTGAACGGTGTAGGAATTACAACAGTTTGTATATGTGCCTCCCACTTTTTAAGGGACCAAAAGTAATGGGACAATTGGCTGCTCATCTGTTCCATGGCCAGGTGTATGTTATTCCCTCATTATCCCATTTACAAGGAGCAGATAAAAGGTCCAGAGTTCATTTCAAGTGTGCTATTTGCATTTGAAATCTGTTGCTGTCAACTCTCAATATGAGATCCAAAGAGCTGTCACTATCAGTGAAGCAAGCCATCATTAGGCTGAAAAAACAAAACAAACCCATCAGAGAGATAGCAAAAACATTAGGTGTGGCCAAATCAACTGTTTGGAACATCCTTAAAAAGAAAGAAAGCACCGGCGAGCTCAGCAACACCAAAAGATCCGGAAGACCTCGGAAAACAACTGTGGTGGATGACCGAAGAATTCTTTCCCTGGTGAAGAAAACACCCTTCACAACAGTTGGCCAGATCAAGAACACTCTCCAGGTAGGTGTATGTATGTCAAAGTCAACAATCAAGAGAAGACTTCGACAGAGTGAATACAGAGGGTTCACCACAAGATGTAAACCATTGATGAGCCTCAAAAACAGGAAGGCCAGTATAGAGTTTGCCAAACATCTAAAAAAGCCTTCACAGTTCTGGAACAACATCCTATGGACAGATGAGACCAAGATCAACTTGTACCACAGTGATGGAAAGAGAAGAGTATGGAGAAGGAAAGGAACTGCTCATGATCCAAAGCATACCACCTCATCAGTGAAGCATGGTGGTGGTAGTGTCATGGCATGGGCATGCATGGCTGCCAATGGAACTGGTTCTCTTGTATTTATTGATGATGTGACTGCTGACAAAAGCAGCAGGATGAATTCTGAAGTGTTTTGGGCAATATTATCTGCTCATATGCAGCCAAATGCTTCAGAACTCATTGAACAGCGCTTCACAGTGCAGATGGACAATGATCCGAAGCATACTGCGAAAGCAACCAAAGAGTTTTTTAAGGAAAAGAAGTGGAATGTTATGCAATGGCCAAGTCAATCACCTGATCTGAATCCGATTGAGCATGCATTTCACTTGCTGAAGACAAAACTGAAGGGAAAATGCCCCAAAAACAAGCAGGAACTGAAGGCAGTTGCAGTAGAGGCCTGGCAAAGCATCACCAGGGATAAAACCCAGTGCCTGATGATGTCTATGCGTTCCAGACTTCAGGCTGTAATTGACTGAAAAGGATTTGCAACCAAGTATTAAAAAGTGAAAGTTTGATTTATGATTGTTAATCTGTCCCATTACTTTTGGTCCCTTAAAAAATGGGAGGCACATATACAAACTGTTATAATTTCTACACCGTTCACCTGATTTGGATGTAAATACCCTCAAATTAAAGCTGAAAGTCTGCAGTTAAAGCACATTTGTTCGTTTTATTTCAAATCCATTGTGGTGGTGTATAGAGCCAAAAAGATTAGAATTGTGTCGATGTCCCAATATTTATGGACCTGACTGTATATATACTTACTATACGGACTGCGGTATATACTTTGAACTGCAATATATATATACTATGCGGACTAGACTATATACTCTGAACTGCAATATATATACTATACTGACTGCACTATATACTCTGAACTGATATATATATATATATATATATATATATATATACTTACTATACGGTATGCATTATATACTCTGACCTGCAATATATATACTATATGGACTGCACTACAGTTGTGCTCATAAGTTTACATATCCTGGCAGAATTTATGATTTATTGGCCATTTTTCAGAAAATATGAATGAGAACACAAAAATATTTCTTTCACTCATGGTTAGTGTTTGGCTGAAGCCATTTATTATCAATCAATTAAATCATAATGACAACAGATACTACCCAAATGACTCTGATCAAAAGTTTACATACCCCAGTTCTTAACACCGTGTATTGCCCCCTTTAACATCAACGGCAGCTTGAAGTCTCTTGTGGTATTTGTGGATGAGGTTCTTTGTCTTCTCAGATGGTAAAGCTGCCCTTTCCTCTTGGCAAAAAACCTCCAGTTCCAGGAAATTCTTGGGCTGTCTTGCATGAACTGCACGTTTGAGATCTCCCCAGAGTGGCTTAATGATATTGAGGTCAGGAGACTGAGATGGCCATTCCAGAACCTTCAGTTTAGTCTGCTGTAGCCAGTTACAGGTCTACTTGGCCTTGTGTTTTGGATCATTGTCATGTTGGAATGTCCAAGTACGTCCCATGCACAGCTTCCTGGGTGATGAATGCAAATGTTCATCCAGTATTTTTGATAAGATACTGCATTCATCTTGCCATCAATTTTGACCAAATTGTAGCTCACACATCCCCAAAATGGATCCACCCTCCATGTTTCACAGGTCTTGTTGACTCCTCTCCAAATGTAGAGTTTATGGTTGTGGCCAAAAAGCTAAATTTTGGTCTCATCACTCCAAATGACTTTGTGCCTGAAGGTTTGAGGCTTGTCTCTGTGCTTTTTGGGGTATAGTAAGCGAGATACTTTGTGGCATTTGTATAGTAATGGCTTTCTTCTGGCCACTCAACCATGCAGCCCATCTTTCTTCAAGTGCCTCCTTATTGTGTATCTTGAAACAGTTTCACCACATGTTTTCAGAGAATGCTTAAATTATTTGTGAGGTTTTTTTTGCATCCCAAACAATTTTCCTGGCAGTTGTGGCTGAAATTTTAGTTGGTCTACCTGACCGTGGTTTGGTTTCAACAGAACTACTCATTTTCCACTTCTTGATTAGAGTTTGAACACTGCTGATTGGCATTCTAAATTCCTTGGATATCTTTTTATATCCCTTTCCTGTTTTATACAGTTCAACTACCCTTTCCCGCAGATCCCTTGACAATTCTTTTGCTTTCCCCATGACTCAGAATCCAGAAACGTCAGTGCAGCACTGGATGAAAGATGCAAGGGTCTGTCAGGAGTCCAGAAACTTATTGACCTTTTATACACACACACTAATTACAAGAGAACAGATCACAGATGAGGATGGTTACCTTTGATAGCCCTTCAAACCCCTTTGTGTCAACTTGTGTGCCTTTTGATCAGGGTCATTTGGGTACATTCCATTGTCATTATGATTTAAAAAGAGTAAACACAGTTGTTTGATAATAAATGGCTTCAGCCAAACACTAACCATAAGTAAAAGAAATGTTTTTGTGCTATCATTCATATTTTCTGAAAAATGGCCAAGAAATCATAAATTCTGCCAGGGTATGTAAACTTATGAGCACAACTGTGTATACTCTGAGCTGATATATATATATATATATATATATATATATATACACACAGTATCTCACAAAAGTGAGTACACCCCTCACATTTTTGTAAATATTTTATTACATCTTTTCATGTGTCAACACTGAAGTTTTGCTGCAATGTAAAGTAGTGAGTGTACAGCTTGTATAACAGTGTAAATTCGCTGTACCCTCAAAATAACTCAACACACAGCCATTAATGCCTAAACAGCTGGCAACAAAAGTGAGTTCACCCCTAAGTGAAAATGTCCAAATTGGGCCCAATTAGCCATTTTCTCTCCCCGGTGTCATGTGACTCATTAGTGTTACAAGGTCTCAGGTGTGAATGGGGAGCAAGTGTGTTAAATTTGGTGTTATCGCTCTCACTCTCTCATACTGGTCACTGGAAGTTCAACATGTCACCTCATGGCCAAGAACTCTCTGAGGATCTGAAAAAATTATTGTTGCTCTACATAAAGATGGCCTGGGCTATAAGAAGATTGCCAAGACCCTGAAACAGAGCTGCAGCATGGTGGCCAAGACCATACAGCAGTTTAACAGGACAGGTTACACTCAGAACAGGCCTTGCCATGTTCGACCAAAGGAGTTGAGTGCACGTGCTCCTTGTCATATCCAGAGGTTGTCTTTGAAGAAATTACACTTTGCTACAATGTAAAGTAGTGAGTGTACAGCTTGTATAACAGTGTAAAATTGCTGACCCCTCAAAATAACTCAATTGCTGCCAGCATTGCTGCAGAGGTTGAAGGGGTGGGGTGTCAGCCTGTCAGTGCTCAGATAATACGCCACACACTGCATCAAATTGGTCTGCATGGCTGTCATCCCAGAGGGAAGCCTCTTCTAAAGATGATGCACAAGAAAGCCTGCAAACAGTTTGCTGAAGGCAAGCAGACTAAGGACATGGATTACTGAAACCATGTCCTGTGGTCTGATGAGACCCAGATAAACTTATTTGGTTCAGATGGTGTCAAGCGTGTGTGGCGGCAAACAGTTAAGGAGTACAAAGACAGGTGTGTCTTGCCTACAGTCAAGCATGGTGGTGGGAGTGTTATGGATTGGGGCTGCATGAGTGCTGCCGGCACTGGGGAGCTACAGCTCATTGAGGGAACCATGAATGCCAACATGTACTGTGACATACTGAAGCAGACCATGATCCCCTCCCTTTGGAGACTGGGCCGCAGGGCAGTATTCCAACATAACGACCCCAAACACACCTCTTAGACGACCCCTGCCTTGCTAAAGAAGCTGAGGGTAAAGGTGAAGGACTGGCCAGGCATGTCTCCAGACCTAAACCCTATTGAGCATCTGTGGGGCATCCTCAAATGGAAGGTGGAGGAGAGCAAGGTCTCTAACATCCATCAGCTCCATGATATCATCATGGAGGAGTGGAAGAGGACTCCAGTGGCAACCTGTGAAGCTCTGGTGAACTCCATACCCAAGAGCGTTAAGGCAGTGCTGGAAAATAATGGTGTCCACACAAAATATTGACACTTTGGGCCCCGTTTGAACATTTTCCCTTAGGGGTGTACTCACTTTTCTTGCCAGCATTTTAGACATTAATGGCTGTGTGTTGAGTTATTTTGAGGGGTCAGCAATTTTACACTGTTATACAAGCTGTACACTCACTACTTTACATTGTAGCAAAGTGTAATTTCTTCAGTGTAGTCACATGAAAAGATATAATAAATTTATAAAAATGTGAGGGGTGTACTCACTTTTGTGAGATACTGTATATATATATATATATATATATATATATATATATATATATATACTATACGGACTGCACTATATACTCTGAACTGCAATATATATACTATACGGACTGCACTATCTACTCTGAACTGTATTATATATACTACGGGAGTGTATTATATAAAATTGTAATTACATGCCCCAGTCAAACAGGTGCAGAAAAATTGGGCCTTGGGTGTTGGTGGTGCCTGAACACTATAACCCCTCACAGTTACTCTTGTTGGGCGCAGGAATGGGACCTGCTGTAAACAATTATTTAAAAGATTAAAATTACATGCCCCTGTCAAACAGGTGCAGAAAAAATGGGCCTTGGGTGTTGGTGGTGCCCTAAACCAAAAATATTGTTGGAAGTTAGCATTATCAAGATTTAGGAATAAGATAGGCACTTAGGCAGCATAGGCAGTCTTCAAGGGATCCCAGATCCCTAGCAAATTCAATCAGTTACATCAGCATCAGGGGCTTGATAGCTGCTGATCCAGGACTGATTCATTTTTATAAATGTGAGCCTACCAATGGAGTCTGTGGACAAACCCACTCTTTGATCCATTACAAACCCTCCAGCAGCACTAAATGTCCCTTCAGAAAGCATGCTGGATGCAGGACAAGCCAGAAGCTCAATTGCATATTGAGCTAGTTCTGGCCAGTGGTCCATCCTCAAGACCCAGTAACCCAGTGGATGCTCTGCTGGAAAGGTCCCCAAGTCTTCTCTTGCCCCTAGATATGCCTGCACCATATAATGCAGATGCTGGCGATGGTTGCTTGAACCTATCAGGACTTGGCGCTGAGGACTGAAAAATTGTTTAAAGGCATCGGTCAGCTGGCCAGCTTCTCCACCGCTCTTCCTCTGACTGAACAATGCCTCAGAAACACATTGTCCAGCACCAGGAAATGGTAACCTCCCAGGGTCTGGAAAGGCATTACACAAACATTTCTTCAAGGCCTCCCAAAGATCTTTCATCCTCTGCTCCCTTTGCAAAGGCAATATGAGTTCTACAACTTTACCCTTGTAACATGAATCAAGAAGGGTTGCCAGTCAGTAATGAGCACTCTCCTTAATACCACGAATCCTAGGGTCCTTTCGCAGGCTTTGCAGAATCAGGAAGCCCATGCAGCATAAGTTTGCAGAGGCATGAGATTCTGAGTCCTCTGGGTCACTGAGGATGACATTGTCAGGAACCACCTCCAACCAGCAGGAAGACTAGAGGGACAGTGTCACTGATGCATGCATTGTCGCTGCTCTCCATCCTTGTGGCTTCCTCAAATGGTGACAGGATGGTGCATGCATCCTTGATCAGTAGCCACTAGCATGGGGAAAAGAAGTCAAGCTCCCATGAGCCTGTCCTGGTGCCCTACTCACAGAGGTACTGTCAAAAATGAGGCGGTTGGTGGGCAGGTTAAATTCTGTTGAGTGGAACCTGCCACTGTGGTACAGCACATTCCACAAATTCACTAAAGGGTACAGAGTCTGTTTTTTTTTTTAGACGCTGAGCATGTGGATAGCTGGGACGGTTTTTTTTTTTATGGTTCAGCAACAGGGGTAGGGAAGTTTGCCTACTGAAATCAACTGGTGGTGTACTGCTAGCAGATTGGCTGCAAGAACTTGTGGCACCCATTGCTATACCTTCATTCCTCTCAGTGCAGGCTTTTGAGAGGCGCATGCCGGATCTGAAGTACATGTATGCCACAAATTTTAAACCATTACTGCAGTCTATCAACAAAAATATTGACAGGTGGACCCTGAAAGATTTTTCATGGTTTGGTAGGGCAGTGATAATAAAAATGCAATCCTACCTAGGGTGCTGTATCCAAACCATGCCGATATCTATTCTGGCGAATTTCTTTCAAACACTTCAATCAATGCTTAGAAGATTAATTTGGGCCTCAAAGAAGCCCCTCATCAAACTTCAACTACTCACACAAAATAAACAAAATGGAGGAATGGGTTTCCCAAACTTTAAACATTATTATTATGCCTCTGCAACCAGTGCTGTCCATTATACAGCGTCTAGTGTACCTGTGAGCCCCAGCTCTGTTCCTGTTTACTTGTTCCTGTTTCCTGAAGATCTGGCTTGACCTGACCTGCTTGATATCCACCTGCACCGACCCCCAGCTACCCACAACCATTCTCCTGTCTGATCCTTTGTACCTCCGCTGCCCGTCTGATTACGAACTGTGCTTGGACCTGACCATTCTTCTGCCTACTCCTTTGTACGGCACCACCCGCCAGTTGCCGACCCAGCTTGTACCACCTTCTTTCATATCTGCACAAGCCAATCTGGGACTTCTTACACCATCATCAGAGACTACCCTCGTGCCATCCTGCACTCTCGGACCTCCTGTCTGCTCTACCAGGGGTCCCTAAAAGAGGTGCGCAAGAGTGGTTGTTCCCTGCATAAGGCAGACTCCACCACCAGGTGTGTGGCAGCTACTCTGTTACTGATACTGAATACAAAATAGCCCATTATCCATGATGGGCCTTTCATCACCTATTTCAAAATGTGGCTGCTATTGCATGGTTTAAATTTTCTTAAGTTTTTACTCAAGTCACTATCCCAACATTGCATAGCTGTAAATAACCCTCTCAAATATTTACCCTAAAGTCCATCACTAAGGGGGACCATATTCTTATAAGAACGGGTGCAAAGACGATTCATTATTTAGTCCCCATGGGGACAATGTGTTCAGCATAAATATCCATTTGGCCTTCTTCTGTAGTAATATCTTATCTTTATCTCCTCTCTTATCTGATAAATTGAACTGATAAATCACTGCACACCCTAGCCACCTGGGTGACAAACATTTCAAAGATATATTCATACCATTTTGACTATCTATGCAGAATTGACATACACATCATTATAATCAGCCATATCCACTTATGTAACATCATAGACATCAAAACTCCCGTGAATTTCCAGAAGACACTTATCTCTTACCCATAACAAGCTGGCTAGGTACAGGACAATTTGGCATTTCTCAGGTCTATTCCCATAAACAACTAAAACCTTCACATGTTCACACATTCTTGTTTATTAACTCTCTACAAGGCTGGAGGTGCCAGGGATGGGGAGGGGGAGCACAAGACTACAGTCATCAAGCCTGTGTACGTGAATCTGGTGCAGCTGTGCGTGTTAGCCAATTAGCTGTGGGGGGTTACCTCAATGGGGATCACCTTCCCTGGAAAAAGGCAGTCCAAACGGCAGGTTTGCTTAAAATCTGGCTTGTAGCCAGGTTTATTAAAAAGGTTGCATGTAGACATCAAATAAACAAAACAGAAAAAAAATCCTTGCCATCCAGGCACTAACTAAACATTTCAGGTTTTCCTAACTGAGTGATGCAGGATTTCTCCCAGACACCCACAAAACATAGACAGTGCAAACCTGTTTGTCTCAGTCCAGCTCTCTCAGTCTGATGGCTCCTGAGTCCCAGGCCAGAGCAAAACTTTCCTCTCTTCCTGGTTATTTAACCACTTCCCGACCGCGCTATAGACAAAAGACGTCCACAGCGCGGTCGGGTTATTCTGAATGGACGTCCATGGACGTCCTCCAGAATCTCGCTTCCCGCGCGCCACACCCACAGACCCTCTTTAGGACGTAGTGAGTCAATCCTTTTGGACTTTACAAATCAATCACGGACCTACCGTTCCTAAAAAAAAGACAAAACAAATAAACTACAGATGTACGTTGGAAAAATTATTTGGACCGATGTTCGGTCTAAAATTCGTTTGGACGGCAAACCTGACGGAAAAAGGTCCCTTCCACTAGGGGTAACTCCATTGGGGGGTGTCGATTAACCGATTGTGCGTGTCGACGTGGTCTAAGTGCATGTGTCCGAACTACTGACATCAGAACACGAGGGGGA
>BLSH010009931.1:242404-253681 GCA_018402905.1 Glandirana rugosa | reverse complement strand
TCTATAACTTTCGCAAAGACCAAATAATATCCACTATTTTTTTTTTTTTTTACCAAAGATAGGTAGCAGTATAAATTTTGGCCAAAATTTATGAAGAAAAATTACTAATTTGCAAAATTTTATAACAGAAACGAAGAAAAATTCATTTTTTTACAAAATTTTCGGTCTTTTTTTAATTATAGCGCAAAAAATAAAAAACCCAGAGATGATTAAATACCACCAAAAGAAAGCTCTATTTGTGTGAAAAAAAGGACGCAAATTTCATATGGGTACAGTGTTGCATGACTGAGTAATTGTCATTCAAAGTGTGAGAGCGCTGAAAGCTGAAAATTGGTCTGGTTAGGAAGGGGGTTTAAGTGCCCAGTTGTCAAGTGGTTAAATCACCTGATGGTGGGCTTCAGTGGACCCCAAAATCTGGTCTGGAACCAACCCTGCCAAGGTGGCTGGTAAAACCCAGATAGGATTCCACCTTAGTCCACTCCAAATGAACGCATGCGAGGCGACACATATCGTCCATTGATCATCCCGCTTCACATAATGTCACATATCCCCAGGGCAGCTGTTAGAAATGACGGTGCCCTGTACAGCCTACCTGACAGGGCCCCCAGCCCGCAAAATATCAAATTACATTTTTGCTAAAATGCCATGGTCACTATGCTGTTTTGCAGCCATGGCAGAAATTATACCCTTGTTACCGTTGCCTCCTGACACCTGTATTTTGTCATACTTTTTAAAATTGCTGAATGGTAATTTTACATTGCGAGACTGCACTGCAACTGTGAGCCAAGTGTTTGGCTTGCAGTTGCAGAGCAACCCCATTGAACTCAACGGGGAGGTTGATAGGTGATGCTACATGCCTGCATTAAAAATTGTGTAGTAAAACATTGCAGCCACAGCATGTATACAGCCCTGTCTGACTAAATTATTAGGATTTGAGTGTGCAGCCAGGGATAGTGGTAAATACATGGCTCATTCCCCCATGTGAAAGAGTCCTTAGGCCGCAATCCCTGAATGTGTGACGGGAAACGCATGCTCTGCACACATTTTAGAAATTGCACTTGCGGTACCATTAATTTTTAATGGCACCCTAAAAACCTTTAGCAGACTTGTGTTTTGTCATGTGGCAAATTTTCAAAGCTACACTCCTGAAAATGTTCTAGACCTTCCATGGTGTGTTTGTCAAACGTAGGGCAGCCCATTCAAGTAAATGGGCTGCCCTATGTATGAAAAACAAGCTAAAAAAAATGTGAGCAGGAACATGCGTTCCTACTATGCTAAGCTTGAATGGAGCCTCAGGGGTAGCATATAGAAATGGCTTCTGCATTGTGGCTGGTGGAGATGTCTGTCAGGTGGAATTCTGAAGTCACTGCTGGTTACAATGCACATAGAGCCCAGTGTGGAGGTCAGGAGAGCAGAGATCAGTACTCAGGGAGGAGATGGAGCAGGCAGAAAACTTCTTACCTCCACTATCTTTCTTCCTTGCAAGATAACACTGACGATGACAGGGGGAGGGGAGGGGGAGTTTCAGGACCTGGCAGTGTAATGATTTCAAGTCAAAAGCAGAGAGAGACAGTCTGCAGCTGTCCCTGCTGCTTCAAAATCAGGATGCAGCCTGAGAACATGGGGCAGCTTGCTAAATAAGGGGACTGTAGGCAAGTAGGTAGAATGGAGGGAGAAAGCTAGCAGCAGTGCAGAGGTTTCACAGGAGTCACAAGGCAGAACAGCTGGCTCTCCTCTCCTGCAGGTGCACCCCCTTCTGGACTGATAAGGCTGGGGACCCCTACAGGAGGGCCGGCTGTATTGCCTTATCAGGGGCCCTGCATATCCCCCCTCTGCTCAAGCCCCTGAGGCTGAGCAACTGTCCCAAATAGACAGTGGACCAGGGAAAGGGCATCTGCATCATTTTGGAGTTTCCCCGCTCTATGCTCCACTGTGAACTTGAATGCTTGCAGAGCAAGCAACCACCTTGTCACCCAACTTTTTTTCTCCTTGTTATCACACATCCACAAGAGGGGCATGGTCAGTTACCAATTTGAATGGTCTCCCCAATAGGTAATATTTCAGGGCAACTAAGACCCATTTAATGGCTAAACATTTCTTCTCAAAAATGGCATAGTTTTTCTCATGTCTGTTGAGCTTTCTGCTAAGGTAGACCACTGGGTGCTCCTCCCCGTCTCTGACCTGGGGCAGTACAGCACCCAGTCCCACATCAGAGGCGCCTGTCTGTACCACAAATTCCTTTGTGAAATCTGGGGTCACGAGCACAGGCTGTGCACAACGGGCTTGCTTCAACATTTGAAATGCCTTCTCTGCCTCCAGATTCCACTTGATCATGACAGATCCTCTACCCTTCATCAGATCTGCCAGTGGGGCTGCAATGGTAGTGAAATTAGGACAAAGTGCCTGTAGTATCCTGTGATCCCATGAAATGCACAAACATGTATAGCCCAATTTATGCTAAAAAACAGGGTTGTATAAGGCAGAAGTTGTCTTGCAGCTTGTGAGTGCTTCGTGTCAATGGCCCGACATGTTTCAGGATCAATAATTCCCTTCCTCAGGGGCATTCATTTAGACAACACAAGATACATGCTGCAAGATATAATATATATACAAATGAATGGCTTTCCCCCCAAGTACACACATCTCCCATGGACCTAATTCTCAAAGAGCAGTAGCATACATTTCTTTCCATGTAACAATACAAGAAAGGATTACCTTGTTAAGCCATGTTCCAAACCTGTCCTGGGTAGGTACCAACCCTACAACGTACGCCGCCAGCAGAAATTGCTGAGGGAACTCCCCCAGGCACTAGGGGAGTGCCAAGATGGTAGGTGGGCGGGATGCCCAATTGCCCACTGAACTTCCAAATTCGGCCCGTAAGTGGACTGACCAAAGCAGAAGCAAACCAGGTAACCTTTAGCATATACGCACTATGGATAGTGCATCTCTATAGGGAAATATATAAAACAGAAATGTAATCAAACTTAATATCGGACAACTAAAGCGTCCAATTTCAGCCATTTAAATAGTGTCAGGTCTTGAACTGATCTATCAGAATTTCAAATCCTCCTAAGAGGAAATTGATACATACATGTTTAAGCAAATAGCCTAATTATCCCGGGTATAATCTGAAGTGCACATAGTTACAAAAATTTCCCCAATCTATTGTATTGCCAAACCAAGCTATACTGGACTGACCCGCATGGAGAGGTTGAATAACAAGGTGCAACCCAGTCCCATGCCCCGTCAGTATCTCCAGATAGCCTGTCCAAATTTCGAATATAATAATTCTATTGGCACTCGTTCAGTCGGATAAATGGTGCCGACATAGGACAAGTACTCGCCATGAATATGTAAGGAGTAATCCAAGAAATATTACCGTAGCAAATGTAATGGAAAGAGTGCAGTCTGCATCCAATGGCGGCGTATAAGTTGAATGCTGAGACGCCGTCATTATAAATACCCTCGTGTATAGGGTAGGCGTCATACGTCTCCCCAACATCACGGGGAGGAGACGGACGGCAGGCAAAGAAGCCGTAACATGGACAAGAGGAGTTGCCTCCTCCCCCATGTGCGTGCGCATCTCCGCCACACAGAATCTCGCCCATGTGTGGGCTAAACACCCATTGTAGCAGCAGGCATCGCCAGCTCCACAGAAAGGGTAACCACACAAATACATGGGCAAAAATTATATAGGAGTATGTGTTTGGAACGACAAATTGTTATGAACAGAAATGGACCCTAAGGAGCTTACACACGGCAAGCAATGGTCAGCCTAAATATTACCATGGCTAGAACCAGCCAAAAGAAGTCCCCGAAATGCCTGTGCGCGGCCCACCTGCCCCACACCAAGACTCCAAGAAGGGGGGATGCGGGGAGGGCGGGTCCCGCACGTTCAAATCCCCGGCGCATCAAAGTGGTCGGGGAGGGGACCAGCACCCAAGAGGCAACAGATCTGACCCGGCCCAGCAGATGCCACCCCCCTGGGCAGGGAAAGGACCCAGAGGAGACGTTTGTGCACCGGGTGGAACGACGGAGCACCCCACCCCCATTGGCAACGTTGATATGGGCAGACCCACCCTAGAAAGGGGACCGGTCGGAACAAGGACAAGGAAATCCGAGCATCGGGCATATGCAAATCAGTTGATATGCTCAAAAACTTTGACTGACCACATGTTACATGACCAACATACATGACCCATCAGGAAAATGACATACATAGGTTATTCACAAAAATTCCCATATCATATGTCCTTGATAGAGCAACCCCTAATCAATATTGACTAAACAGAGAGGGGGAGATTGATATCTGTTGGTGCACAACAATTGCTGCCATTCCCCAAACCAAATTGTGGGTAACTTACAAAAATTCTATATATATGGCGTTAATACTGTGGAGCAAGACTGGATTGCTCACAGTTTACTCATAAGGAGAGGGGCAGACCACTGCAAGCACAGTATTCACAAGAAATACAGCAGCACCGCTGATCTTTCACCGATGGTCGCAAAAGGCTTAGGGATAAAAATATCCACTTTAGCCTAATATATCCCAGCAGAGTGGGTGGTTGATTATGGAGAACGGGCTTGTTTTTTTTTTTGATGCTCCGGAAGCAGCCATGCTCTGGCTAGATTCCCATTAAAATTAATTATGAATCTCTCTTCATTTTTTTTTCTCAATACTGGAACTCCAACGGACTGAATGATATTTGGACTAGCTTTTCCCTTTTCATTTTCCTCTTCCTTTTTTTTTTTTTCGGCTCCCTCTTTTGGAGCCTCAGCAGACTGGAAGATATGTGTGGACTTGTTCCCTTTTTTTTTCTCCTAATATACTGACTCTGGCCAGGTTGCTATAGTCGGTTAAGACAGTCAGGGGACTATTCTCTTTTTTTTTGGGGGGGGGGGGACTGAGGTTTATATCCACACTCTCTTTTTTTTTTTGGGATATGAACACGGTAATTGTATATATGGTATTGGGGAATTTATGTTGGAAGTATCTATGTGTTGTCATATTCAGGTGCTGTTCAGAATTGACATCCTTCTTTAGCATGGTATAATTTCTTACTGTGGAGTTAGATTTTGAATGTCATATGATATATTTTATATATGACAAAGCATAACAATGATCTTTCACAGTTCTCTCATTGAATATCAAGAGACTCAACTCAAAATTTAAAAGGGAATTAATGTTCCAATATCTAAAATCTTATTCTCCCCAACGTATTTTTTTGCAGGAGACTCAATTAGTGGGTAATAAACTCAACGCCTTAAAAAAACCATGGATACAAAAATTATATCATGCTACTTATTTCACTTTCTCTAGGGGGGTCTCAGTTTTGATACATAAGAATTTCCCGTGTCAGACTGAAGCAATGTACTCTGACCACCATGGAAAATTTGTGTTACTAGTCTTTACACTGGGGTCAGAACAATATGTTGTAGTTAATATATATGACCCTCCTCCTTTTTCATCCACAGTTTTGTACTCAGTTAGTGAGAAAATGACATTGTTTTGTCCTGCAAAGGTATTGGTTATGGGAGACTTTAATGCCATCCTATCACTAGAACTGGATCGGCCTATCCCTCCCAGGTGTTACTCATCAGACTTGTCTGCCTGGGCCCAGGCAACAGGCCTGACAGAGACCTGGAGATGGAAGCATCCAGGTATTAGATCATACTCCTGCTGTTCAGCAACATACAAAACAGCATCCCGTATTCATTTAGCATTTACTAATCTATCACTCAGCGGATATTATAGAAGCTAAATATTTACTCAGAGGTCTGTCTGACCATTCTCCATTGGCCATAGAGCTGCGCTCCTACAGTTCTTGGAATGCAGCTCTGTGGCGTCTAAATCCTCATTGGATCTCCCATCCTGACCTGATTGATAAAATTCCCCCTCTGATAGCCGAGTTTTGGAAATACAATACAGGATCTGCTTCACCTGAAAATATATGGGATGCATTTAAGGCATTTATGAGAGGACAGTACATCTCTCTCATCGCTGCTATCAAAAAGAAGCAGAGGGTTACTGTTGTCTCCCTCCAATGGTTGGTGTCAGAATCCACGGCGGGATATGCCTCAGATCCTACCCCCACTAACTTTGATTTAATGAAGGCTGCCCAGAGAGATCTACAATTATGTCTCGCTGAGGCCACTAGACTAGATATATAAAAACAAACAATTCGCTTTTGAACAAGAAGATAAAAATGGTCGATTACTAGCTATGATGGCCCAACATGACAATCTTTTTACACTTATCCCTGAACTTGTTACTTCTGACGGCAGGAGGGTGGCTTCCCTATAGATGTATTAGAGACTTTCCAAAAGTTCTATGAGACATTATACACATCAGGACTGGAGGATGACTGTCAAATGCATGACCTACAAGCTCTTTTAGATCCTTTGGCATTAGGTTGGCTTTCGGATGGGGAAAGAGAAGCGTTGGTACAGCCATTTTCAGAGCTGGAAGTCTCAAATGCTATACAATCTTTCCCTTCGGGAAAAGCCCCAGGCCCCGACAGGCTTCCTGTGGACTTTTATAAAGCTTACAGTAAGATATTGTCACCACTTCTGGCATCTCTATATACTCATTGCCTGAAAGCTGGAAAACTGCCCGCCTCTATGTATCATTTGCATGTTATTCTTATTTATAAATCCCCTAAGGACCCTAGACTATGTGCCTCCTACAGACCTATCGCATTACTGAACAGTGACCTTAAAATCCTTACAAAATTACTGGCCCTTACATTACATCCAATATTATCTTCATTAATAGATCCAGACCAAATGGGCTTTATGCCTGGCAGAGCCACAGATTTAACTCTGTGTAGACTATATACCAATATCCAAGCTAAACATCTAAACGTAGGTACTCAAACGGTGGTTTCATTAGATATCAAAAAAACCTTTGACACTATAGAATAGCCTTTTCTTTGGGAAATACTCAGTAGAATGTGATTCCCAATGGTCATTACTAAATGGCTACAGACGATTTATAGTTGCCCAACATCATCAGTAAGAGTGGGCGGGGGGCTTTCTTCTCCTTTTCAACTGCAAAGAGGCCCTCTCTCTCCGGCTTTATTTGCGCTAGCTATTGAACCGCTGGCTGAGGCACTTCATACATTGCCACTTATCAGAGGTCTATGCATTGGACTGCTGGAGGAGAAGGGTAGCCCTGTACTCTGACGACATGCTGCTGTTCCTCAATGATGCAGGATCATCATTACAGGGGGCACTCTCAGTACTAAACTAATTTGCCAAAATCAGTGGACTCAAGGTAAACTGGTCAAAGTCACTGTTATTTCCAATTGATCAAGGTGCCAAAGATACAGATCTATCAGATCAGGGTATAGTATTGAGGGAATTGGCGCTGTCTAATTACATTTAATGAGTGTGTATGTGTGCTCACTCACATAAGCAAGATTAACTATATGTGTTCAGATAAATTGAGCATAGACTTCTAAACAAGAGTCTGTATTACCAGTGCATGAGCTTGGTATCAAACTGTGCAAAAAAATGTTTTTACAATCACTGTGCAACATCTAAAAATTACGAATTGAAGAAATTATAAAAATAGAAAAAAAAATAGAAATAAAAATAAAGACACCTGGGGCACCTTCTAAACCAACATTGCCCCAATTAAATATATTTTATAAAAAGCAATATAAACCAATGAAACCAATAGTCCAAAAAGGTAAGATGTGTACAAATATGTGCAAAATATTGCACATATTAATATTATATTAGATAATAGATACATTTGGAAACATGGATGTAGGACAGTGAGGGAGACCTACACTGGGACATCAGGATACGGGCTTTGGAGATTGCATATGCGGGTTACCCCTGCAGGGGTGCTTGCCTCTGGTGATTAGGAAAATTGAGGGGGAGCACGAGGGATGCACTAAAGTCACTTTATGGATTGATGCACTGGAGTCACTTTGGAGTCACTTTAGAATTATCACCAGATCAACGTTTGAATATAGAGACATTTATTTTCAGAGTCTATGAAGAGAACTGGGTTTAAAAAAAGCTAATTTGCACAATTTCATCTTTTGCACATATTTGTACACATCTTACCTTTTTGGACTATTGGCTTCATTGGTTTACTTTCAATATTTTTTATTGGAATAACTGCATTTGTCAACAGGGAATACATACATTTTTAAAGTTCATCATGAGCTTGAGTCAAGCATCATAGAACGAGAAGAAAAAACAAGATTCACTATTGTCAGTGTTAACAGGACCCTCTGTATCATCCGACAAAATCTTAAGTTATATTTTAAACACATCATTGATCACTTGAGGTATAGGGGCATAGTTGACCGGGTATGGGAAATGGTCCCGGCACCCCATAGGGGATCAAACTGTGCCGCTGGGAACCAAACCCCACTCCCAATCATATTGGGTAAGTTCAAGATATGAGTGAGCCCACTATAGGAGACTCTTTAAACCGGGTCCCAAATTTCCAACTTATTTAGTTAAAGTGAGTGTCAGTCAAAGTGTAGGATAAGAATAACAGGGCTCCTGGGAGTCCAAGCCCCGAAGAAAGACAAGAGAAGGATAAAATAGAGAAAAGGGGTCCATCAAGCCAAACCTCAGAATCAAATTGTTACCTTATTTGGAAGTTATTCTGGGAATTAATGAAATGCCCACATAGATCGCCCAGGGTTCCCAAACTGCTTCAAATTTCAGGGAAGTATATTTGAGTGTGCTGCAAATTTTTTCTTGTATCATTATCCATGAGACTTTGTGTTTAACCGCCGTAAAGGAAACTCTTGATTGCTTCCAAGCCTTGGCTATAGTCATTTTAGCTCCTAAAAGAATAAAGTGGATTAGGTGTCTTGTGACTTTTGGCATTTTGGGTATGTCTGCGTTCAGGAGGGCAATGCTCGGGGAGCTGTATATTTGTCTGCTTATCATTTTGGAAATCATTTAAAGAATTTTCTTCCAGAAAGATCTGATTCTGGGACATTCCCACCAAATGTGGGCCATCGTTCCCCTCAATCTGCACCCCCGAAAACAACAGGGGTCCGCCGAGGGGAACATGATAGCCAATCTAGAAGGAGTTAAATACCATCTAGTTAGTACTTTGACGCTAGCCTCCATGAGGGAGACGTTATTCATACCTTGGAATGATCGGAAGAAGGTAGAGTGCCATTTTTCCAGGTCCCAGTCTATTTTGAGGTCTTCTTCCCAAGCTTGCATGTATGCAGCTTTGCTTGTTGGAAGGGCAAGTGAATGGTAGATAACAGAAATCCCTCCTCTCTATCCATGGCTTGACCGCACCAGCTTTCATAAGCCGTCACTGAGCGTGTATTTATGTTATCTTTCCAGACTTTTTGCAAGAAATTGAAAATTTGCCTGAATCTGAAATGTTCAGTATCTGGTAGTTCTTGTTTGCTGATCCAATGTCCTAAGAGGAGAGGTTTCCTATAGGAAGAGAAAGTGTCCTATCCGGTACAGTCCTTTGTCCAGCCACCACTGGAAGGCTTTAATATCCCTACCTGGTGGGAAATCAGGGTTATGGAAGATGTGAGACAGAGGAATGCAACCTGAGACTAGTTCTCTTGATTTGCGAAGTTTGTCCCACATGGCTAACGATTGGGAGAGAACAGGGGAGAGGATTACCGGGTAATCTCTGGTTGGGACCCAAAGGAGATAATTGATAGTGTAGGAGGGCACTGCTTGTCTTTCTATCTGAGTCCAGTCCGGTTTTTCTGTTTTAAAATAAATCGTCGAAAGCTGTGCTAATCTTGCTGCTTTGGTTTCATTGGTTTATATTGCTTTTTATAAAATATATTTAATTGGGCCAATGTTGGTTTAGAAGGTGCCCCACGTGTCTTTATTTTTATTTATATTTTTATAATTTCTGCAATTCGTAATTTTTAGATGTTGCACGGTGATTGTAAAAACATTTTTTTGCACAGTTTGATACAAAGTTTGGGCACTGGTAATACAAACTCCTGTTTAGAGGTCTATGCTCAATTTATCTGAACACATATAGTTAATCTTGCATATGTGAGTGAGCACACATACGCACTCATTAAATGTAATTAGACAGCACCAATTCCCTCAATGCTATACCCTGATCTACCAACTCCACCTAGTAGAGGCTCTGGGGAGGCAGCAGTCTCATTCACTTTGAATAGTGATATTAATACAAAACCTATATCCTAAGCGTGGAATATATACTCTAACAGATCTATCAGATACCTCCCTACAGTGGGTAGACACATTTAAATATCTGGGGGCAGTGATATCTCTTAAAGCTACAGATTTTCTCTCATTAAATTTGACCCCTGTAGTACAGGAGATCAAGACCAGGTTGAAGGCGTGGGGAAATCTGCCTCTGTCTTTATTAGGCCGTAGACATGTGCAGAATGAAAAAATTAGTTTAGTTCAGTTTAGTTTTGATTCGTTATTTAACTAAATTAGTTTAGTTAAATTAGTTGCATTCATTACATTCATTTTCGGGATTAGTTTCGTTTCGTATTTGAATTCGAAAAAATTCGACCGAATTCGAAAAAATTCGAAAAAAATCGGCCGCATTCGAAAAAAATTCTACCGCATTCAAAAAAAATTCTACCGCATTCTAAAAATTTCTACCGGATTCGAAAACATTCAAAATTCGAATTTCGGAAGATTGTTATATATTATATTCTTTATATCTTATTATATTCTTCTATATTGTTTTTCTAATCTATTCTTTTCCATTCTATTGTGTTCTGTTATGTTCTATTCTATTATTTTCTATTCTAATCTTCTTCTATTCAAATTCAAATTTATTCTATTTAAAATTCGAATTTCGGAAGATGTTTATATATCCTATTTTAATCTTCTGTTCTATTGTTTTTCTAATCTATTCTTTCCTATCTTATTCTCTTATTTTATATTCTATTATCTTTTCTATTAGAATTCAGATTCAGTCTATTTGAAATTCGGAAGATAGCATAGATTATTCTATGTTAATCTATTCTGTTCTATTATTTTTCTCTTATTTTCTATCTTATTCTATTATTTTCTATCTTATTCTATTATTTTCTATTCTATTATAAACTTTTCTATTCTAATTTAAATCCAGTCTATTCAATATTGGAATTCATATTGTATTCGAATTAATGTAATGTTAATATAATGTATTCTGTATTTTTTTCTATTCGAATTCAGATTCAGTCTATTCGAAATTCAAATTCATTGTATTCGAAATTGGAATTTCGGAAGATTGTTAATATATATATATATATATATACTATCTTTTATTATCTTATTCTATCT
>BLSH010009931.1:203513-218303 GCA_018402905.1 Glandirana rugosa | reverse complement strand
CCTGGATTTAGGCTGGTCTCCTAATCTACTTTATTATGGGTTCATATCTTTTTTGTTACATTGTAATATGCCTATAACATTATAAGATTTTAAATTCAAATTTTAAAATTAATTTTTAATCCAAGTTGGTGACTTGTTTTTACTGATTTGTTTACATCTACACTCTAAGAGGGATAGTGGTATCACCTTCCGCCATAATCCAGGTGTGTTGATTACTGCTCCCTCTTAGCTTGATGTGTGTTTAACACTGTCTGATTAGTTTTATTAATTTGTTATTCTGTTTATGTTAACTTAATATAATAATATTTCTATTCGTTTTCATACAATTCGATGGCATATTGTCAATAATCTGTATGCTGAGTGTCTTGTATTTGGTATACATTTGGGAGATAAACTACTTCCCTTTGGAGGACGGAACTTTCCATTTGTGGACGGCCTATTGGCCAAATACATGGGTTCCGGTCTCCAATAAGATGGCGGCCGACTCTCAGAGCGAGGTCTGGTGCGCTGTAATTAGTACAAATAGTGGTGCGTCAGTACGTTGCCCGTGCCCCTTGAAGACGTCACGTGTGACGAAACATGTAGGGCGGAGCCACGACTGACGTCATCACGCCTTTACGTTTGAGAGGAACGGGAACGCTTTTTTAAAGTTTATGCCGGCTTATTTGAATGCTTTTAAATGATCGACCTATGTGAGTACCCACTTTGTTATTTGGAATAAATCTTTATCTTAATGGAATTACGCTATGTGAGTTCTCTCCTTTCCATGATGCTATATGCGTAACTTGCGAGCTGTGTGACTGGAGAGAGGCTGCTTCTACTGCAGTTACCCTACCATTAGGAAGAGACGAACCAACCTGGTGTTATACCCCGCAGAGGGTTATTTTCTGCCAGCGCTGATGACTCACTAGAAATAGTGAGTCCACTCCCTCCGGTAAGGGTACCCTTTATTCACCTAGAGGTGTACATATCATCGGTGGCGGCTCATCTCTCTCTTTTTTGGTGGATCTGAATGCCATAATCATTATCCCACATACATCATTTCACTACTACATGGTGCTGGACTTTTTATTCTGTTTTTTTTTCGTTTTTTGGGACTATTATGTCATCAGTTTTTTCTTTCTTGTTTTAGTGTGTGGTTATTCACTAAGGAAATATTCCACTTGCTGCACATGTATTTATTGTTGGACTTTATGCATATTTATTTTTTCACCTATATCATTTGGTCACATATATGATTGCTTATTTTATTTTATTTCACTTTATCACTCATAAGCGCAACTGTTTTTGATTTTATTTAAAGTAATGTATGCAAGAAATTTTCTATACCATTTATATATATTTGCTCTACATGTTTCGCGGTCATGTTCACCACTTCTTCAGGAGTTTATATAGGGAGGTATAGTATAATAGAGCATATGTCACCAAACTACAAATAAAGAAAGAGAGTATTAATCATCACATGATACAACCACCAATATAATTAGTGTGTTTTACAAACAGATAATGTAACAGATAGTCATGCATGGCTGTCAGTCCTGCCCGTCTCCTTACCTGGGATGGAGGCACATGGACCTGAGGATGTACCACTGGCAGGAACTTGCTTAAATTGCAAGCAAGCTACTGGCCTGTCCTGCATCCAGCGTGCTTTCTAAACGGACATTCAGTGCAGCTGGAGGGTTCTTAATGGATCAAGGAGTGCACTAGTCCACAGACTCAGTTGATAGGCTTACATTTATAAAAATGAATCAGTTCTGGTTCAGCAGCTATCAAGCCCCTGATGCTGATGCAACTGATTGAATTTGCTAGGGATCTGGGATCCCTTGAGGAGTGCCTATGCTGCCTATCCTATTCCTCCTGTCCTGAATCCTGATGATGCTAGCTTCCAACAATATTTTGTGTTTAGGGCACCACCAGCACCCAAGGCCCAATTTTTCAGCACTGGTTTTACAGGGGCATGTCATGACAATTAAAAAAAAAAATTAACAGCAGGTCCCGTTCCTGCACCCAACAAGAGTAACTGCGAGGGGTTACAGTGTTCTGCCACCAACACCCAAGGCCAAATTTGTATGCACCTGTTTTACAGGGGCATGTCATTATAATTTTTAAAATAATTTTTAACTGCAGGGCCCATTCCTGCACCCAACAAGAGTAACTGCAAGGGTTTACAGTGTTCTGCCACCACCAACACCCAAGGCCCAATTTTTCTGCACTTGTTTGACTGTGGCATGCCATTACAATTTTTAAAATAAATTACAACTGCAGGACCTGTTCCGGGGCATGTCATTACAATTTTATAGAGTGCAGTCCCCATTGGATATAGTTCAGACTATATAGTGCAGTCAGTCTAGTATATATAGCACAGTGTATTGAAGTGGTTAAGGGTGGGGTGGCACAGTGATGTAGTGGTTAGCACTTTCACCTAGCAGCAAAAGGGTCGTTGGTTCAAATCACAACCACGACACTACTTGCCTGGAGTTTGCATGTTCTCCCTGTGCCTGCGTGGGTTTCCCCCGGGTATTCCTGTTTCCTCCCACACTCCAAAGACATGCTGGTAGGTTAATTGGATCCTGTCTAAGTTCACAATAGTAGGTGTATGTATGAATGTGAGTTAGGGACCTTAGATTGTAAGGTCCTTGAGGGTGCGGACTAATGTCAATGTACACTGTATATGTAAAAGCGCTGCGTAAATTCACTGCGCTATATAAGTGCGTGAAACAAATAAATAAAATAAATAAATAAACCCCCCTGCCAAATTTTTTTTAAAAAAGGGCCTGGTTTGGATTTTGGCATGACCCCCAAATTTTTCCATTGTTTTATGATCTATATTGCTGGGAATCGGCAATGCATTATAGCCGTGAGCGATTTTGAATGACAATTTTTCCTTTACAAATGTCATTTTGCTGTGGCACTGCTCTAAACATCATACTGGTGCACACTTTACAGGCAGACCAAGGGGACCCCCCCAGGCACAATATTTAAAGGAATATTTTTTTTTTCACTTTAATCATTATTAAAATCATTGCTCCTAAAAAAACAATCTTTTTTAACCACTTGACCACTGGGCACTTAAACCCCCTTCCTAACCAGACCAATTTTCAGTTTTCAGTGCTCTCACATTTTGAATGACAATTACTCAGTCATACTACACTGTACCCATATGACATTTTTGTCCTTCTTTCACACAAATAGAGCTTTCTTTTGGTGGTATTTAATTATTTTTATTTTGCACTATAAATGGAAAAAGACCAAAAATTTTGTAAAAAAAATGCATTTTTCTTTGTTTCTGTTATAAAATTTAGCAAATTAGTAATTTTTCTTCATACATTTTGGCCAAAATGTATACTGCTACATATCTTTGGTAAAAATAACCGGCTTCAAGGTTTTACTGTCAAAGCTTGATTGAACAAGCTGAGGTTAGAAGCTGATTGGCTAGCGTGCACATCTGCACCAGTTTTTGCACTCTCTATCTTTAGTAAATCAACCCCATAGAGTCTACAATCTACGATGCCATTCACTGAAAATTGATTACACCTGATGTACTAACGGCCTATCTCATTTCTTGAGACCCTAAAAAGCCAGGAAAGTACAAATACCCCCAAATTACCCCTTTTTAGAAAGTAGACATTCCAAAGTATTTAGTAAGAGGCATAGTGAGTTTTTTGAAGTTGTCATTTTTTCCCACAATTCTTTGCAAAATTAAGATTTTTTTTCTGTTTTTTTTTTCTCTCAAAATTGTCATATTAAGTAGTGGTGCACTGAATGGAAATTTTGGTGCCGAAACCAATACCGAAAATGAAGGATGCACTAGGCCGAAAACCGAAACCGATACCAAAAATGACAGTTTTTAGAAAAAAATTATAAAAATAAATGACTTATTATTTAAAAAAAAACTGTCATTAAATAATAAATAAATGTTTTCTTTTTTGATATAGAATATTAGAATTGTATTACTATATTTTACTTTTTAATTACCATGAAGTTAATAAAAAAATACAATCCAGTAACGTAAAGTAAGTAAGCACTTTAATAAAGTAAAGTAAGTTACCCACATAACAGACACTGAGACACAGAAAATAAATTAAATTAAATACAATAATAATAATTAGAAACTTACAGTGCATAAGCTGCACAATAAAAAATAAATAAATAAAAACTAAATAAAATAACACAAAAACAGGCATAATATAAAATGCCAACTTGAAGCACATTGCAAGGACTAAGAGCCTCTATGCTTGTGTAGACATATTTTTTTTCACATATTTTTTTCACGGTTTATTGTTCAAAAATAGAAGAAGCGTAAAACAAGACAGAGGGTGCATGGGCTAGTACAAACCATCAGGTGTATCAACAAAGCTTGTTGTCAAAATAAAACATCAGCTTCTAGTCCACGATACATTATCACATCACATAATGGGACAACTGGAAAACCTAACAGGCTAACGAAACGTGTTTCAACTTGAACTCATTACACCTGTTGGTTGTGCTATAGTATACCACCACTGGTCTGTTTTAATTTTATTAACAAAGAGATGTCTTTTTTTAACTAGATAATGCACTAGGCTGGTGTGCCCTCTGTCTTCTTGTTTTATTTAAGTGTATCCACTGACCTCCCTAGTCATAAAGCAAGGCATGTCCAGTGAAGGTAGCAGGGAAAACTATAGGTAACAGTCTGGGCGTGGGGCCCACTTCCAAGCACCGGAGCAGAGATTTTGGAGTCGATTTACTAAAACTGGATAGACTGAAAAATTTAGTGCAGTTGTGCATATTAGCCAATGAGTTTCTAACTTCAGCTTGATCAAAGCTTTGACAAAAAAAAAAATGGAAGACAATTGGTTAACTTCTATGCAGAGGCAGAGCTACACTAGATTTTGTGCTCTCCTCCAGTTTTAGTAAATCAACCAACCCCTGTGTGTTTTCTAGTACAATAAAGTAGAACGAACTACCAACAACACGAGTGGCAAAGCCTGGGCACTGGCAGGCCAGGCCTCTGACCTATACTGTTTCATATCCTTTTTTATGGCAGAAGGCTGTTATTCTGTTTCACAGTTTCTCTGTAAAAAATAACATAGATAATTTATATATGTCTATGATATTTTTTAATTCTTTTATTTTCATCTTAAATGAGAACTAAATTTCCCTAAGTTTTCTCCCTAAGCAGTCAGCCCTCTGCATGTGCAATAAAACTGTATGTAAGTAGCTGCGGACGTCTACATACATACACTGTATGTCATACAGTATACCTCACTGTGATCTGGGTATGAATGGAGCCAGAGACTACCCAGAACACAAACTAGTCTACAGTCAGTCTAGTCTACAGAAGGGGCGCTCAGTTCTAATTGGTTAAAAAGCTCTCTTTTAAATTGAAAATACTAGTGCAAAAAACCTGTAGCACTAGTAAAAAATTAACAAGAACAAGCAAGAATAAGAATGGCAAAGTGCCTGTCCTACTACTACCCTCTCTATTCTGTTACTAAATGTATTTAAAGTTTGAGGTTTCAACTTTACAGTCCATCAGTGCAAAAGTGGCACAACAACTACAACTACTGTCTACAATTCCTAATTGGACTGTGCTACTGTTTAACTTTTACTGAAACTGAAATAGTTAAAGTTTTAACTATTTCAGTTTCAGTAAAAGTGGCAGATTTTGCTTTAAGAACAAAAGTTGTTCAGCTTTCTCACAGGAGAGACGGTTCCTCTTCTCATCAAGAATATGAGATGCTAGACTGAATAGTCTCTCACTCTCTGTACTGGTGCTTGGGGAAGATAAATATCTGCGTGCAATCTGTGCAAGCAATGGAAAACGTTCCTTGTTCATACGCCAGTACTCAAGGGGATTGTTGCTTCTCGCAATAGGCTGTTCAGATAAATAAATCCCCAGCTGTTGGGTAGCTGCAGTTGTTGTGGCACTGCTATGGACCGGCTTGCATTCATGTAAAATGTCCTCAAACATGTCAGATATTGAGGGATTGTGTTCCTCTTCATTTGTATGCGACCGTTTCTCTGGTATACTTTCCTCTGTGCTACATCTCGAAACTCCTTCACCAGATGCTTCAATCACCTTCATTTGTGCTTGTATCATTTCCCATGCATGCTGCTTTTTCTCCACATTAAAATAATGGTCTTTAAATCAAGGATCTAGAACTGTTGCAATGCAGTAAAGAGGGTTGGTCTTGGTGTCTTGAAACTGGTTGTTAACCACCTCCACTAGAGTGATTTTTACACCATGGTCTGTTTCTACCTCTTTTCCTAGCAGACACTTCAGTACAGCAATCAGCGGAATAACTTCAGCAATGGAAGCATTAGCTGAGCTTATTTCTTTTGTTAACTGTTCAAACGGAGTTAGAAGAGACAAACAATGTTCAACTAATATCCACTGATGTGCGCTCAATGTTGCCGGCAGCTCGTAATCTGCAATGTATGCAGCTAGAACACACTTTTGTTTGAAAATACTTTGGAGCATGTAGTAGGTGCTGTTCCAACAAGTGGCTACATCTTGCTGCAGTAGTTTTGGTGGCATTCCAAACTGTATCTGCAAGGCTTGTAATCTGGAATAAGCAAGCGGAAAATGCTTAAAGTGACCCACAATTTTTCTTCCTTTTGATTATATATCTGATATGGTACCCTGACTCAGCAATCCCTCATTCACAGCCAATTGTAGGGTGTGCGCCATACATGGTATGCTTTTAAGTTCACTGTTCTCCATAGCCTTTGTCATGTTCCGCTCATTATCTTGGACAATCAGATGCACTTTAACCTCCCTAGCGGTTTTCCCGTGTCTGACACGGGGTAAAAATTCCCTGCTACTATCGTTGATCCCGTGTCAGACACGGGGTGAGCTGCAGAGCGCATAGCGAGTGCCTTACCTGCTCCCACGATCCAGCGATGCAGCGATGTTCGCTGTACTCGCTGGGTCTGTCACTTCCTAGTTCCTAGTTCCGCTCTCTGCGACGCAGCGACGCACGGGTGCGGAACTGGGTGGGAATTTCAAAAAGTGAAACACACACAGTACATACAGTACACTGTAATCTTATAGATTACATTACTGTATGAAAACATTTCACATCCCCTTTGTCCCTAGTGGTTTGCCCAGAGCCCTGCACGCACTTTTATATAATAAATGTCATTCTTTCTGCCTGGAAACATGAGAATGTCCATAGCAACCAAAAAGTGTCCCTTTGCGTCAAAAAGTGGTTTTTGATCAGCTAGAAAACAGCGATAGTAAATAAGAATCATTTGCAGAATTGAGTGATACTGATTTTTGGGGAAATTTATCATCAGCAACTAAAAGTGACGATAGCGACAATTCTGCAACTGAGCAAATTTCTGCGTTTTTGGTTTGATTACATTATTGCATACATTTTATTACTATTATATTATTATTTTTGATAATTATTTTTAGTTATTTATTATATTATAATTTATGATTTCATTTTTCAAACTTTTTCATACCCGGGATGTCTACTAAACTCTTATTTGGACAGATTTAAGTGAGTTATTCCTAAGAATTACAGGCCTACAATATAAAACGCCAAATTTTCATGCAAAATAATTGTACCGCTTTTGGAACAAAATTCCAGACAGAATCATACCGCCAGGGAGGTTAAACCTCAATGTGCCAAATGGTTTTTAAAGCATCAGATATTGCTGCTGCAGTATGTGATCCAACAACCTCATGTGCATTAAGTAGGATGTTTTGCAATTGAAATTTGCCACCTATCCACTGCACTGTCAGGCTAAGCATGCTCATTGGACTGACATCTGTGCTCCAAATGTTGGTAGTAAAACTGATTGCTGTGATGTCGGTAGTCGTGATGAGCTCATAAACGTGTTTTGTAACACTGCTAAACAATTTGGGTAGACAGGTATCTGCAAAGTAGAGTCTGCTTGGTAGGGTGTAACGCGGCTCAATATGTTGCATGAGCCTACGGAATCCTATGTCTTCCACAACAGAGAATGGCTGGTCCTCTACCGCAATAAATTCCATAATTTTATTTGTAATGCCATGAGCTTTGGCACTGTAACTTCAAAGACTGTGGCCACAGATGGTGTTGAAATTGAGGTGCTACTGCTTGGGTCACTTTTTGGAAGCACAGTTTTCTTGTATTCTGCATACTGATCTGGATGACGTGTTTTCAGGTGGTGTATCAAACCTGTTGTTGAAAAATGCCTTGGCACTGTACCCCCTCTTGAAATTTTTGTTGAACAAAGACTTGCAGATTGCAAATTTGGGGTCTTCATCAGAAACTTTAAAAATATTTCCACACTGCAGACATGGTCCACCTTTGTTGGTAGAGCAGAAGAATAGCACAGAATGATCTATAGGGGGAGTGAAATCTGAGGGGGGAAAGGAAAATCTTCTACCAATCTTCTACTATAAAAATTTTAATACACAAGATTGATTGATTTTTGTTTGCATGCTAGAGAGAGATATTCAGTAGTATATTAACACTACTACTTAGTTCTACTGCTACTAAACTACATAACAGGATAAGAAATGCATGTTTAACTTTAAACTGCTATATAGAATATTTTTTTTAAACATGCTAGTAGTAGTTAAAGTACTGTCTGTCTACCACTACTACTACTACTAGTAGTAGTAGTAGCATGTTTTAAAAAAATGAATGTTATCACTCGCTTTCTAAATAGCAGTTTAATGCATAATTAATAGTTACCCTGTTATCTAGTTTAGCAGTAGAACTAAGTACTAGTGTGTTACTACTGAATATCTCTTTCTAGCATGCTGCTGTGTATTATATATGTATATGTATTTATATTTTTAGTGCTAGACTAGTGCTATAAAAAAGATAATATACAGCATTGATTGGTTGCATGCTAGCAAGAGATATTCAGTTTCAGTACTACTAATAGTATTAATTCTACTACTACCACTACTACTAGATAACAGGAGGTAGCAGTAATATTAGATTATCAGTTTAAGAGGAATCTTTCCTACAGTGGCAATGCTCACTGGCAGATAGTAGTAATAGTATCCATCCAGGAGTGACATTGCCCACTCTTCAATACAGCCCTGTATGCACTATGCTGCTGTCTCCAACTGTGTCTCTCTCAACCACAAGGAAGGTGCTCTCTACTCCAGCGTCCATCATGGAGAAAGTTCTCCTAACTCCAGTGTCTCTCTCTCTCTCATCGGCAGGGAATGTGCTCATTAGTCCCGCGTCTTAACCATGAGGAACGTGTACGCCATCCACTCAGTGTGTGACGTCACCCGGCGGCACGGCCACCGCTACTGCACATGCGCGATTATCTGCACCATTATCGGCAAATTTTTTTCTTTCAGCAGCATGCCTGAAACAACATTTTTGGCCGATACGTTTCGGTTGCCGAAATTTTGGTGCAACCCTAATATTAAGGCTCCTTTCACACTGAGGCGCTTTACAGATGCTATTTAGCTAAAAATAGAGTCTGTAAAGCACCTCAAAAATCCCCTCCAATGTGAAAGCCCGGTGTGCTTGAGGGATGTTACAAAAAGTCCTGCAAGCAGCATCTTTGGGGCGGTGAGAGGAGAGGTGTATATACTGCTCCTTTACCGCCCCTGCCATTGAAATGAATGGCAAGGGCTTCCGAAGCGGCTATACACTGCCTCGGTAGCGTGGAGCGCTGGCACTTTTAACCTGTTTTAACCCTTTGTGGGGGTTAAAAGCACCGCGCTCCCACCTGGACAGGGGAGCCATATTGCTGGTAGAACTTTGCTAAAACTATCAGGGTTTTACCGCAACCGCGGCTAAGCTTTCAGTGTGAAAGTAGCCTAACACATTATTTCTCACACCCAGCATATGCATACCACAAATTACACCCAAAAACACATTCTACTACTCCTCCTGAGTATGGCGATACCCCATGTGTGAGACTTTTGCACAGCCTGGTGACATACAAAGGCCCAACATGCATGGAGCACCATCAGGCGTTCTAGAGACATAAATTACACATATAATTTCCTGACTGCCTCTTGCACTTTTGAAGGTCCTGGAGCAACAGGACAATGGAAACGCCCAAAAAATTACCCCATTTTGGAAAGTAAACACCCCAACGTATATTCTATGAGGCATAATGAGTCTTTTAAACATGTAATTTTTTCCACAAGTTTTTGGAAAATGTGGAAAGAAAATAAAAACCAATTTTTTTTACACAAAGTTGTCCATTTATACAATATTTTGTAAAATGTGCATAGCAAAAATTACACCCCAAAATATATTCTACTACTCCTTCCAAGTATGGTGATACCACATGTGTGACACTTTTACACAGCTGGCCACATACAGAGGGCCATCATGCATGGAGCACCAACAGGTGTTCTAGGGGCATAAATTCCAAATCTAATTTGACTACCTATTACACCATTGTGTGGCACTGATGGGCGCTGTAGTGGCATGGATGGGCACTGTAGTGGCATGGATGTATCATGGATGAGAACTGATGTGGTATGGATGAGCAGGAATGAGGCATAAATGAGCACAGATGGCGGTGGACGAGCCATGGATGGGGATCACTGAGCACAGATGGATGGCTGAGCATGGATGCATGGGTGAGCACGGATGGAAGGGTGAGAATGAATGCATGGGTGAGCACAAATGCATGGGTGAGCACGGATGCTGGGTTAGCATGCATGGATGAGTGAGCACGGATGCATGGGTGAGCACATATGGATGGCTGAGACCGGATGCATGGGTTTAGCACCCATGCATGGGTAAGCACGGATGCATGGGTGACCACGGATGCATGGCTGAGCATGGCTGCATGGGTGAGCACAGATGGATGAGTGAGCATGGATGCATGGTGAGCACAGATGGATGGAGGAGCATGGATGGATGGGCGTGCATGCATGGATGGGTGAGCAGAGATGCATGGGTGAACATGGATGCATGGGTGAGCACAGATAGATGGCAGAGCATGGATGCATGGGTGAGCATGGATGCATGGGTGAGCACGGATGCATGGGTGAACATGGATGCATGGGTGAGCATGGATGCATGGGTGAGCATGGATGAGGCTGGATGGGTGAGCATGGCTGGATGGGTCAGCACAGATGCATGGGTATTCATGGCTGAATGGGTGAGCATGGATGCATGGGTGTGCACGGCTGGATGGGTGAGCATGGCTGCATGGGTGAGCACAGATGAATGGGGGAACAAGGGTGCATGGGGGAGCATGGATGAGGCTGGATGGGTGAGCATGGCTGGATGGGTGAACACAGATGCATGGGTGAGCATGGCCGAATGGGTGAACATGGATGCATGGGTGAGCATGGCTGGATGGGTGAACACGGATGCATGAGTGAGCATGGCTGGATGGGTGAACATGGATGCATGGGTGAGCACGGATGAGGCTGGATGGGTAAACACGAATGCATGGGTGACAGATGAGGCTGGATGGGTGAGCATGGATGAGGCTGGATGGATGAGACTGGATGGGTGAGCATGGATGGGGGATCCAGACTGGGAAATAGCAGTGCTGTGGGCACTTCAGATCCTGCCCACTGAAACGCTGCTTCTAATCTCTCCCCCCTCCCCTCTCACACTGCAGAGGAGAGAGACAAGCCGGATATCCGCCGGCTTGTTTACATCTGATCGCTCCGTCATTTGACGGAACAATCATGTGGTAAACAGCCACTGCGAGCACTCATTTACAGTGATCCGTGATGCACCGGGTCTCACGGACCCGGCGGTCACAGATGCTCTCGGGTGCGTGCCCCAGGGGGGGCACGATTCTGGGAGGACATTATAGTACACCCTCCCAGAATAATGGATCCACCTTGTGGCCGTGTATTTACATTACACGTTCGGCAAGTGGTTAAAACTTTTTTTGGCATCGATACATGTTCCCTAGGGCAGTACCTGGGTCCCTATACACTTTTTATGGCAATAGAAAAGCATATAAGCCTTTAAAACAAGCACTTTTGATTTTTCCTGTTCGAGTCCCATTGATTTTAATAGAGTTCGTGTATTCGAACAAACTTATTGCCTGTTCGCGCTGTTCTGGTGCTAACCGAACCAGGGGGTGTTCGGCTCATCCCTAGTGTTATGTTAGCAATGATGCCCTGGCTGCTAGCCAAGTGAAATAATCTCTCTAATCACTAGAATACCCTCAGCTGTGTCTCCAGAACTAAGCTGATTACACATTATACACATTTTTTGTTCAATTACCTTTAGATTTAAGCCCTGTACACACGGTTCGACGATCGTACGTACGACCGTGTCGAATCGTACGTTAGCTGTTGTATGTAGTATACAGACGTGCACCCGACGGTCATACAAACAACATGCAGACGGCCGAACGTAATGACGTGAACGAGCGTATAAAGAGGAAATGCTGGTATCGTGGCGCCACCCTTTGGGCTCCTTCATCTAATTTCGTGTTAGTTGAAGTTTGGTGTGTGTTGATTCGCGACTTTCAGATCATCCTTTGGATCGTTCTTTGGCTCGTTTCTGGACGCTCGTTCATCAACAATGTTGCCTTCTTGAGAGAGAAATCTCGCTACTGTTGGGCTAGGAGTTCAGGCTTGGAGCCTAAACCAACATGGGGAAGAAGGGAGAGGAGTTGCTGGACCAAAAATTGGTTGCTTAACCGTGATCAATTTGGTCATATGGCTTTGTTCAGGGAGCTCCAGGAGAATAATCCTGATGATTTCAGGAATTATCTCCGGATGACGGACCCCTGCTTTAGCCACCTCTTGGCATTGGTGTCCCCCTATATCCAGAAGGAGGACACATGCATGCACCTTGCTATCACCCCAGAGCAAAGGCTCATTGATACCCTGCGCTACCTGGCGACAGGAAGAAGCCTGCAGGACCTGAAGTTCACCACAGGCATCTCCCCCCTGGCTCTTGGAGAGATTATTACTGAGACATGCTCAGCCATCATCCAGGTGCTGCAGAAGGACTATATTAAGGTATGTTTCATGTTAATGCCACATTTTATGTGTTTATGTTTGATAATATAGTATTTGCCCTTTTTGCCAATACCTAATTAGTAACATTACAATATGCTGTGAATGTCTTCTTTGGCCTCATGCATGCTCTAAGCTTTTTTCAGCCCCTTTTTTTCCTCTACACACCTCCCCAGCATGTTGTCCAGTGTCCATACACACTCAGAGGGTAGGGTTGCCACATCATCCCTTTAATCCAGGACACATATGAATTACACAGGTTCTGAGGCTGATTTAACCACTTACCAACCGGAAGGTTTTCCAGCTTTAGGACCAGAGCACTTTTTGCGATTCGGCGCTGCGTCGATTTAACTGACAATTGCGTGGTCGTGCGATGTTGCACCCAAACAAAATTTGCGTCCTTTTTTTCCCACAAATAGAGCTTTCTTTTGGTGGTATTTGATCACCTCTGCGTCATTTCTGATCACCGCTATAAACAAAAGAAGAGCGACCATTTTGCAAAAAAAACCAAATTTCTTACTTTTTGCTAAATTTCAAATCCAAAAAAAATATAAAAAACATTTTTTTCACAGTTTTTGGCCGATTTATATAATTCCTCATATTTGTGATAAAAAAATTGCAATCTGCGTTTATTGATTGGTTTGCACAAAAGTGGCTGCGTTTACGGATGGTGAGAATTAATTTCTGGGGTTTTTATTTATTTTTTATTTTTTACTAGTAATGGCGGCGATCTGTGATTTTTAGTGGTAATGTGATATTTCAGCGGACATGTCGGACATTTTTGACACTTTTTTGGGACCAATGACATTTATTCAGCAATCAGAAATTTAAATGTCCACTGATTACTGTATAAATGTCATTGGCAGTGAAGGGGTTAACCTGGGGGGGAGAACTAGGGGTTAACTGTGTTCCCTGGGTGTGTTCTTACTGTGGGGGGGGTTGGGCTAACATGGGCATGAGAGATCTAACTGATCCCAGTGACATTGATCAGTAGATCACCCATGCCCCTACTAACAGAGTGGGGAACCGCCGTGTTTACATCGGCGGTTCCCCGTTCTTTCCCTGTGGCCGCTCATCACGGCTCGCACGCGTCCGCTAGTGGCTGATTGCAGATCTCCGTCTTTTTATGGCAATTCGCGCTCAGCATCCCGACTGCCGCCGTGAAAACATGGCGCGAGGTCGGGAACTGGTTAATGCAGATAAGGCACCAACTGAGTTTAATTACCACCTTAATCAGCCACAGAACCTGTGTAATTAGTATGTGTCCTTGATTAAAGGGATGATGTGGCAACCCTATCAGAGGGCCGCCATCAGGGGGTACAGGCAGTACTGTTGTAAGGGGCCCCAGTGTCTCAAGGGGCCCTTACAACAAAGACTTTAGCAGTCTTTAACATTGGAGTCTATGGGAGGGGGGTATCCAGTTTGAGGAGACCATTCTCCTGAACCCTAGGCGACAAAAATAACAAACTTTCCCCACAAGGTGAGGCCCCCCTGGACCACAACTGATTCAAATTTGGGACCTGCAGCACCTATGCTTTGGCACAAGGTCTTATTGCAAGCATTGAGTGAGGCTGTGTTGCCTGTGCTTTTTGAAGCCCTTGGATTTCACACTAGCATGCATTGCACACTTTGCTGGGTCATGCTTGGCAGGCTACATCTCTTCGTATCCACGACGTCCAGGGTTTAAACTTAGTCAACACCAGGTCCCCCCGGAGTGGAACACCCCTTTCAAACAATAAAAACAGCGGATCCCAAGTCCTCTTACCAGAGGAGTTTGACCTATGGGGGGAGGGTATCTGAGGTTACAATTTCTGACGATTTCAGAAACAACATTCCCGGGGAACTCTGTGACCCCGGGGAATGTTGTCATGACGGACATGGGG
>BLSH010009931.1:146049-188234 GCA_018402905.1 Glandirana rugosa | reverse complement strand
TGAACGGAAGAGAACACTTGTTGTTATAACAAATTTGTGTAAAAAAAAAATCTTCATTTTGCAAAGAATTGTGGGGAAAAAAATACAACTTCAAAATATTCACCATGCCTCTTACTAAAAACCTTGGAATGTCTACTTTCCAAAAAGGGGTCATTTGGGGGGTATTTGTACTTTCCTGGCTTGTTAGGGTCTCAGGAAATGAGATAGGTGGTCAGTACATCGGGTGTGATCAATTTTCAATGATTTGCACCATAGCTTGTAGACTCTATCACTTTCACAGAGAATAAATAATATCCACTAATTTGGGTTATTTTTACCAAAGATATGTAGCAGTATAAATTATGGCCCAAATTTATGAAGAAAAATTACTTTTTTGCAAAATTTTTCAAAACAAACTAAAAAAAAGTGTTTTTTTTGCAAAATTTTCGCTACTTTTTCACTTATATTGAAAAAAATAATAAACACAGCAGTGATTATATACCACCAAAAGAAAGCTCTATTTGTGAGAAAAAAATAATACAAAATTTGTTTGGGTACAGTGTAGCATGACTGAGTAATTGTCATTTAAAGTGTGAGAGCGCTGAAAGCTGAAAATTGGTCTGGTAAGGAAGGGGGTGTAAGTGTCCTGTATGGAAGTGGTTAAAGTGGGCAACATGCCCTAAAATGGGGTCCACCACACCAGCCCAATTGCAAGAACGGCCTTAAAATTTTCCCAGCATGTCCCCAACATCCCTCAGTCACTGCTGGAGGTTCTGCGCTGCCCTCTCTTGTTCCTGGGCCAACCTCTGCAGTTCCTGTGCTGCCCTCTGGTGTTGCTGTGCTGCCCTCTCCATCTTCTCCAGCTCCACACGGCACCACTGGATGTCCCGGCTGAGGCGGCCAATGGTGCAGTGTGGCAGCTCGTGAGCTGTAAGTAGAGGAAAATGCATAAGGTCAATGATGTGCAGCATAATAGCTGATGATGGCTTGGATGGGCCTATTTTTGGGGAATTGTTTGGGGGGGAGGGGGTGCACTTTCCAAACACTTTAACCACTTTCCGACCGCCTGCCGTGCTTTCACAGTGGCAGTCGGGTTGCTGTGCGCAAATCGCCGTATAAAGGGGGCGATCTGCGAATGGCCGCTAGGGGGGCGCGCGCCCACCACACTCCAATGTCCGCTAGCAAGCTGTGATGAGCGGCCACAGGCAAAGTCATTGGTCCAAAAAAAGTGTCTAAATTGACGTTTAAATCGACGCAGTGCCAAATCGCAAAAAGTGCTCTGGTCCTAAAGCGGGAAAACCTTCCGGTTGGTAAGTGGTTAAAGGCAACAATAATAAAGGCTATGGCCATACTTTAGAAAAAAGTAAAAAAGGTGTGTTGGTTTATTAACTGCTGTCTGCTGTCACATGTACCAATAGGGCATGTCAATACACAAGAAACAATAATAGAACAGTACTTACAAGGGCAAACAACAGGTTCCCTCGGGGACTGGGGATGTTGGGGCAGCTCCTGGCAATCCGAGTCCTCTAAAAAAAGAAAAAAAATGCATTCATTGAGCATCCCAAAGTCACTACAGGTTCAACACATACATTGCGGGATATGTTTCAAGTGTACCAACCTTGCAATTGGGCTGGGCTGCTCACATCTGCTGGACTTCCACCACCGGCTTGGGGGGCCTCTGGAGTCGTTTCTGAAACTAAACAACAACAAACAGACAATGATGCCATTTGCCAGGGCCAAAATACTTGACAAGTGGCAACATTCGTCAACTCCTACAGCTGCTCCCCCCTCGCTCCTATGGGATGTGGGCTGTCTGCTATCCATCATATGCATTTGTGTGCCTTCCAGCACTGGGGGCTATCCTCTCACCATATCTGCACTAGCAAGGCTGGATTAATGGGCACAGCCAGCAGCCAGTAAAGTGATACTCATCCTTTATTTTAGGCCGGACAAACCCGCCCCCCCCCCCCTTTTGGCCACCTAGCAGCACCCCTGTCTGTGGCACAATTTTTCTAAATGTCATTTAGCACTTATCTTCTGGGGATGAAGGTGGACTTACAGCCACCTCTGCTGATGGGCCAGGGGTGGCCTCATCTGTGGGTTCCTGAGGGGGGTGGGCCCTTTGCTTTTTTGTTTTCCTGTTGCAAAATACAAAAAGAACATAAGTGCAAAAGCTAAAGAAATGTCTGAAAACAGTCTAAAATGGTACTCAGTATGCTTGATTTTTAAATTAAATTTGGGAACCCCAAGGCATACAAAGATTACAAAAATTCACAGATAATTCTCTCTAGCTACTTTGACCAAGAACAGATCCACACACCGAATTTACACATCTACATACTGGTAACAAAATTAAGTTGCTTAATTTTTTCTAGGATCCGATGGATCCGGCGCAGCTGGTCGGGCTCCCTATGTTTGAGGTCGGACCAGCGCTTCCGCAGCTGATCCTTGCTCCGCTGGACCCCATATTTGGCAGAGAGCCTCGCAATCACCCTCTCCGGCACATAGTCTTTATGACTGTTGGGCCTTTCATAGTCCCCCCTCCTACAGTCATAGTCTTTTGCCTCCATGATTGCCACCATATCTGCCATTTCTGGCCTGGTCATGGGGGTGGCCTTAATCTTTCGGTGGCTCCTGCAGGAATCCGCCATACTTGATTTGCTGTATCGTCGCGTTGTTGCTGCGATCGTTCGTTCGTTCCGTGGAGGCGTTGGTACGTGTCACGCCCCAGCATCACGACGCACCTGAGAGTGGTATGCATGCGCAATGTAAGGCAAGGTATAAAAGACGAACGAACGGTCACGGAAATTGTCGTAGGTAGGAACGCTCTGTGGGACGATCGCTGTAGGACGACCGTGATAATAAACACAAATATAACGCCAACTTCATGTGCTAAACATAACAAATCGTATAAATAATAGGATGACCGCTGTGGAGGAACTCTGTGGAAACGAAGGTTCGTCTGGATTTTCAGATATAGGTGGGTAGAGGCCTATACTGTTATGCTTGGATTGCAGGTACATGGGGGCCCCATGATAATCTCTCATACTTGACAATTGTCCCGGATTGACCAGGAAAGTCATGCTTTTTACTAAGCTGTCCCAGGATATCTATGTCCTGGGCAGCATCCCGGAGCCTGTATTGTGCCCTCCTAAACACCCCCTGTACTGTGCCCTTCTGCTCCCCCCTTTGTGTTATTTAGTCTTTGATTTATGGCATATTTTAAAATCTATTTGATTGAAAGTAGTGATGAATATATGTTTAATTCCATCAACAATTTATACTTAAATTCTTGAGAGCAGGTGCATAAAACAGGGCAGGCTGGTAGGGGCCCTAGTACCTTACTTTGCCCAGGGGCCCATGGTGGTATTAATACCGCCCTGTTGGGAAGAATGGCTTATACTGCTTAGGTTTGCTACATTATCCCTTTAATTCGGGACAGATATTAATTACTCAGGTTCTGTGGCTGATTAAGGTGGCAATTAAACTCACTTGGTGCCTTACCTGCATTAAATTAGCCTCTGAACCTGTGTAATCTATATGTGTTCTGGATTAAATGGATGATGCAGCAAGCCTAATACTGCTTGGCTTGGGGCCTAGATTTGGTGGGGCTTTTATAGGGGTATGCTGGGTGAAGTTGCATGATGCTTTGTCTTCTGTCTTGCAGGCATAATGAGTGACCGATTCTTTACCCAGGAATTCCTCACTAAATTTATAGAGCTATACCACCAGCTCCCCTGCCTGTGGAACATCCAGCTGAAAGATTACCATAACAAGACCCGTAAGCAGGCAGCGCTAAGCCAGCTGGTTGACCACTGTAAAGAGATTAACCCCGAGGCAACCACAAAATATGTGCGGCAAAGAATTGCCAACCTTCGCACAACCTTTGGCAGGGAGGTGAAGAAGGTAGAGCAGTCCAAAAGGTCTGGAGCTGCAGCATCTGAGGTGTATGTACCTAAACTGTGGTACTTTACCAGCCTGCAGTTCCTACAGGGTGTATCTGAGGCTAGGCCATCAATCTCTACCCTTCCCTCAACTTCAGGGGAGGTCCTGTCTCCTGCTAGACATGAGGAGGAGGAGGTTGTCTTGACCCAGGTATAGTGTTGGTGAACATATTGTAAAGATAAAATACAATGATAACAACTAAACATTATTGTCCAAACATTGGAGTCTTAACACATTTGTTTCTAGATCCAAACCCAGTTGTGGCCTAAAGTCATTTTAAGTGTAAATCAAAATGCTGGTGCCAGAATGGTAGTGTTTGTAATTTCTAATTATTCAATAAGCAACAGTAATGAAATGTAAATTTGTTTGGATTCATCACCCACACAAACAAACATATTCTAATATTGTCACTTTTTTATACTCAGGAAAGTGTCACCAAGACGGTGACTGAGGAGGAGGCAGCTGGGCCATCACAGCCATGCGAGTCACGGATTCCTCCACTGGAGGTTGGGTGGAGAAGGAAAAGGAGGGCCCAGAACGCAGATGATGCTGCTGCTGCGTTCTTCCAGCAGGCAACAATAGTCCTCCAAAGAGAGCCGGAGGAGGAGGAGTAATTTGCAGCATTTGCAGCAGCAAAGCTCAAAAAAATGATTGAGCTGCAAAAAAACATTGCTGAAGATTTGATGAGCCAAGTGCTCATCAAGGGGGCGATGGGGCTCCTAACCCGGAACACAAAGATGGTGGAAGATGTTCCACCACCTCCACCACCTGCCCCATCCCAACCACATCCACTGCCACAGCAGCATGCTGCCCAGTGGCAGTATTATCCCCAGGGCCCCCAACAACCCTGGTCTGGGGATTATGGGCAGTACCCCCATTGAGGGTTTTATTTTTTGTTTATGTTTTTTTGTAGGTGTTTTTTTGTTGTTTTAATTTTTTACATATTTTGTTATACTTTATACATTTGTTTTGTGTTATATTTTCTTTGAGGAAAAAATATTCTTATTATTTAATTTGTATTCTTTATGCTTTCCAAATAAAGAATATTTAAAATAACAATACTCGCCTAAGTTTATTAAAGAAAATTACAGCTTTGAAGTAGGCAGTTACATTAAAAATAAAAGTTAGAACAAATAGCAAGGGACCACAAACACGTTCAATTCAAGGATCTCATATTTCAGAGATTGGGGAAATGGTAAGTAGAAGAAAAGAGTTTGAAAATAATGCAAATTCTATTAATATCACTACAGAACAACTGTCTTTTATTACATTAGTATCATGCGTATCACTAGCAATGTGCATCTTCATTATTATCCCATTGAAAAAGATGCTAATGTGCGCCGCATTTCACTATTTGAATTGAATTGCCAATAGACAAACGAATATGCAATTGTGAAACAGAAACCTAGTTTTACACGAACGGACACTTCCGGCCGTTCCTGACTTGGTGCATGCGTGTTTTGCACAATACAACTTGTTGTACCAACTGCTCTGTACACACGATACAACGGTCGTATGAGAACTTGTTGGTACGACCAAGTTTTCTAGTCTGCTCATACAACTCCCCTTGTACGACCGTCGTATGTCGGCTGCTCAAAATCGCGCATACGAACGATCGATTCCGCATACAACAGTCGTGAGTACGACCTGTTGTATACGACTGTCAAACCCTGTGTACGGGGCTTAACCTTCAACTATGTTGTACAATGCCTGCCTGATAGCACACAATTTGAAAGTGTTTGGTTTTGGCCTCATATTATATGGTTTTGGTAAATATAAAGGAAAATTGTTCAAGAAAATGTTGTAATGTGTGGCCATCTTAAAACTCTACAGAACATTCAGACCCAGGTAGGGCTAGGTCAACAAGTGTCTGCTGTCTTATTTGTGATTACAGACCGTAGGGTTGCCAAATCATCCCTTTAATCCAGGACACATATGAATTACACAGGTTCTGAGGCTAATTTAATGCAGATAAGGCAACAAGTGAGTTTCATTACCACCTTAATGAGTCACAGAACCTGTGCAATTGATATGTGGCAACCCTAGAGGTATTTTCTTCTGGCTAGTAGACAGTGAGGGACATAGTGGTGTTTATTTTACTAAAACTGGAGAATGCATAATCTGGTGCAACTGTGCATGGTAGCCAATCAGCTTCTATCTCAGCTTGTTCAAATAAGTTTTGAAAAAAAAAAAAACTGGAAGATTATTGTTTTTTATGCAGAGCTGCACCAGATTTTGCACTCTCCAGTTTTAGTAAATCAACCCCACTGTAACAAACAAGGTACTACTAATGTATGTGAAGGCACAAGTGCTTTCCTGTGGTTCTATTAGGCTTCTTAAACACAAAAATAAAAACTGTAGCGGTGCCCCTGACCTCCAAAGGCCTGATGGTGACCTCCAGAGTCAGGGATAGCCAACATTCCTACTCAGGGTGCAGGTTACTAGGCATGGTGGGTGTAGTGCAAGGTGGAATGATTGGGCACTAGTCACTTTTGAAATGAACAAAAAGGGATTTATTGTCTCTTAACAAGAACTGAGGGAAAGAGGGTTAGGGCCAGGACACCCTTAGGCAAATGCAATATACAAACAGGCAGACTCTGCAGACAAAAATAGAAGTAGGCAGACAGCAATACAGAAAAAGGGCCTTTAAGCTGAATGCAGGAATCTGTATTTTCGTAGCAACTGCTGGCTCCTATAGCAACACTTCACTCTCAATATCGCACTGTAGATCTGCACACGTAACTCACAGTATCCCGCTGTACATCTTCACTCACATCTCACAATATCCCACTGTAGATCTTCCCTCACATCTCACAGTATCTCACTGTAGATCTTCACTCAAGCTTCACCCACGATATCCCGCTGGGTCCCTGACTTGAGGAGTGATCGTCCTTTCGTGGAAACTGCTTCTCCTTTACCGCTGGCACCGATCTGGTTCTCTCCCAGGCAGAATCTCCTCAACTTTGTTAGGCCTCCAACTCAAAGCCTAACTCAATGCAGCTGCTTGGATTTCTGGATAGCCCTTGGTCAGGCCTAGCAGCCAGGTGCTCTTGGGATAGGCCTCAGGCTTCTGGCCTAGCAACCCAGAGCCATGTGACACACCTCCACCCATGCAGCCACTCAGGTGGCAAAGAAACCCGATCACCTGACTCCTCCCGAACAAATAGTTTATCCCAGCATGCTTGGCGGCCGAAAGAAACCCCCTGCTGTTTGGCTGAGACAACATATCTATTCATAACCTGAGTTAACTGTGCTCCATCATTCTAATGTCAGAAGCAGAAGTGCCACCTTGTGACAGAAGAGAAGGACTGCACATCAGACTCAGGGCAGAATCAGTGGGTCCACTACCAATTAGCCAGGCTAGTTACCACCTAGCACAATTAAATTTGTTAGCAGCCCTGTTTAGAAACATAATTTCGGCCTCACTTTCTGTTTAGCTGACAATGATTTCATCAGACAGAAAGCCTATCTCCAAAGGCAGCAAAGACAAAAATAGAAAAGTTTTTTTTTTTTTAGTAGGGTAGTGCTAGAACCTCTGTCTTTTTTGTGCCACTTTGATCCGACTTCCAGTTACAGGGTGGCTAGGTACATTCTCCATGGTCTTCCTGTATGTAGAAATGTTACCACCTTGTCTTGCTCACTCCCAAGTTGGACTATGGACTAAAGACCAAAATGCAAAATTTGTACGGTAATTTTCGTTCGATGACCGAAAATCTTACCGTTAGTATGGTACCAGAATCTAAGGTGATGGTAATGCGCTGCCAAATATATAAATGTGGGTGTAAATAACTATAGCTGCTGCTACCACTGACTGTGTTTCACACAAACAAATGGTATAAATATAAGTATAAAATTGTGGGAGCACTGCTAAAGATAAATGAATAGAACAGTAAATAAGAAAAGATAACCAAAATTCAATAAAATCATGAAGTGCACAATACTAAAAAAATCCAAAGGTAACTATAAAGTGTCCATGCTAAAGTGCTAGTCTCAAACAGTACCAGTGAATATATGGTTCACAAAATGAGGAACAAGAAGTAAAAAGAAGGCAAATCTTCTCAGATGTCGAAGCATGGACAGTCAACTTTTCCTTTACAGTGAGTATATGAACTCCAGTGACAGTGAGGTGAGGGGGCCTCAAAAAACTTTTGGTGGGGGGAATTTTATGTACTCTTGAGTGTAACTTAAATTTTGTACAATTTATAAAAACATTTATTCTTTTACTTAACTTTTTTTCATCACCTAGGGGACAAAACGTCCTCTGTGATGATTATTTGGTAACAGGTTATTTTTTAATAAGACATCCAGGGTCTAAATAACCTGGAATGTCTTCCCTGTTCTCCAGTGAATCTAATGCAGTGCAGATCATACTGCATTAAATTGTCTCCCAGCCATTCTGGCCGGGGAAAGTGAGAAGAGGACCAAGAAGAGCAATAAGAATGGGAGGTGAGCAGACGCATGTCCAGTCAGCATTCTCCACTCTAACCGCTGCTACCCGCCATCCTGGTCTTGGGCCTGTAGATGAGCAAGCAATACATGGCCGGGGTGCCCGTTATCGGTGGTGTTGAAGCAATCCGGTGGCTGAGGGAGCCAGACTGCTTCCATCTGACAGCCGGAAGTTGGCTTGTCAGATATAGACATACAGGTAACAAGGATTGAATATCTATTGTTTGCACCTCGTACACTTCCATCACTAAAACTGAAAGAGATGGTGCGGTGTGGCTTGGCGTGCAACGGAAATGGCAGCTGAGTAGAAGAGCTCTGCACACCTGTGGCCATTTTCCAGCCTCACTGCATTGAGCATGGGCAAGCCCAACAGGGCCAACAAGTACACACTGGGTCCCTAACCTCTTAGATCGTCTTCTACCCCTGAGACATGTAACATTTCTGATATATTTCAGTCACAGTCCAGCGGCAGGGCTACATCCAAGATGGCACTGGCGGGATATGAGAGAGAACACAGTGAGGACTCCATGCCAGCATCGGAGGAGCTGGTAAGAGAGTTTGACTACTCTGACCACCCTTTACAGTTCTTAGAAATGAACACCATTGCCGCAGACATTAAAAACACCTTTTCTATGGCAATCACTGAACTAAAAGCTGATCTCCTCACACTGACTGAACGGATCTCTAATACAGAGAGGGCAGATGCCAAAAGAGATAGAGCAGTAGACCGATTGGAATCAGTTGTCTCCTCACATGCCACACATCTCATCCTCAGGAACAGGAACCTGGAGGACCTGGATGACGGGGCAGGAGACAAAACATAAGAGTACGGGGGGTACCATAGAGCCCGCAGAGATTAAACAAGCCTTGCAGGAGATTTTTAATGAGCTGCTTGAACGCCCAAAAGACACTAACATTGCTTTTGTCAGGGCCCATAGGGCCTTAAAACCAAAACCACCTGCCACAGTACCTCCTAGGGACATTATCTGCTGTCTGGAGATCCTAAGTAAGGCCAGGAAGAATGACCAAATCATCTTCAATGACAACACCTGATATCAGGACTTATCACCCATCACCCTTCAAAATAGACGAGCCTTGCATCCAATACTGGATAAGCTGCTATTTTGAGGAGTTCTCCACAAACTACATACTTATGAGATTCCCACAGAAGTAATTGGGATGTGTCTTAGGTATTATTATCTGTGAAATAATTCTTTAAACATGTTAAGATATCGTCTTTGTCTTTTGGGTCATTTAATAGGGATGGGTTGAGTCTCCAAATTTTTGTTTTGGTGGATTTATCTGGGAATGTCAGTTCTATCGTGACCGGATGGTGATCGGAGAACGTCATAGGCTCTATGGTGGCTTTGTGTAGGAGAGGTAGATCTTGTTGTGATATAAAGATATAGTCAATTCTAGAATATTTTTGGTGAGTCGGGGAAAAATATGTGTAGTCTCTGGTCTGTGGATTGACTGCTCTCCAAGCATCGTAGAGTAATAAGTTGTGGAGTTGTAGTTTAATTTGTTTTAATGTCCTAAATGGAAGGGCTGATGAGCCGGAAGATGTGTCCAGCAATGGGTTGAGAGAGACATTGAAGTCTCCACCCAGAATTAGGATACCAGACTTAAAGGTTGTCAACACTCCGCTGATATTGCGGAAGAATGTAGTTTGTTTGCTGTTTGGTACATAGATGTTTGCGATTGTGATGGGGTGTCCCTTTAATGTGCCCTTTAATAATATGTATCTTCCTTCCTGATCAATAAGGGAGTCTTGTAATTTGAAGGGAGTGTGTTTAGATATCAGGATCGATACTCCCTTTGTTTTAGAGTCCTTATTGGCTGCATGGTACACAGAGGTGAATCTCTCATCACTTAATTTAGGGATTTTGTTTAGTTGGAAGTGGGTCTCTTGAATGAGTACAAAATCAGCTCTTAGTTTGTGTCCTTCTGTTAGCAAGAGAGAGCGTTTTTCAGGGATGTTCAGTCCCTTGGCGTTGATGGATACAATTTTGAGCGTAAGTGGTATGTTTAAACTGTTGTGTTGAGGCATGATCGAAATTGGGTTGTGTTAGTTATGCTTCTAAGTATCTGTTGAGTAGATAGCTTATTTGACTTGGCGGAGCGTCCCAGTGGGGGGGGACACGGCTGTAAGGGAAAGAAATAGAAGTAATGAAAGAGGTAGAGAGCAGGTTATAGAAGAGAAAGTAAAGTAATAAACAAAGAATAGGTAGTCTAATGATCCGGAGGAGGGGGTAGACCGGCTAGTCCTCCTTCAATAGGGTACGGGGATGGGAATCCGGTTTGGTCAGGAGAGAAATAGAATTTTCTCCTGATTGGGGGAGCGATCAGAGTGCAGGGAGTACGGAGGGCATTCCTGTGACCTTGGAGCTCTATAGATAGTTAAGGTTCAGAGGGTGTATTGAAAAACAGATGGGGGAAGGATCTAGTTTGCGGGTCTCTGAAAGGTGTCTAATTGTAAAGGTATAGTGTATGAGATTATTTTATCATTTATGCAGGGGAGATAGAGCCCTTTAAATGGTCGTTGAGGTAAGTTGTTGAGTAGTGTTGTTGCTTGTTGGGCTGGGCGGTTGGTGAATTCTTTTAAATACCTTTTATGGTATTTGGGGAAGGGTAGGGTTTTTTGGTGTCATGCATATAGACATTATTTGATACAAACCATACAGAGAGCATTTGTAAGTGTAGATCTGGTGACCTGAGGTGTGTATCATTCTAATTATTTAGAGAGATAAAGTTAAAATTCTCATATTAGTAGCATTCTGTGTTGTTATAAAGAGGCTTTAGGCGTATTCTCCCGAATCCAAACCGCCCCGCTTTATGCCAGTGGGGCCTCTCAGGCAACGCTAGGGCTGCCCCCGAGGACCCACCACCACCACAGGACACAGCGATGAGGGAGAAGACTACAGACATTGTTGTATGATTGATGTGAAAAACAAATGTAAATAATCTATGTAGGTGCGTACAAAACATTTGAGCAAAACTCACATGACCCCTAGTCAAAGCTTCACATTGGCAACTCGTTGTAGATGATAGCGGAAGTTTCTTTAGCTTGATTTGGTTCTGTAGAAATAGCACTGAGTATGGGGTAAAACGTTAACATAGAATAAACAGAGAACTTTCAGACTCATTTGTAACATGTATACAATATCATTTATCCTCAACCGTAACAATAACAATGGTAAAAGGGTATGTTGAGGATCTTAAAGTGCGTCCTCTCACCTATTGTCTCTTTATATTTGTAGAGGGCAGGGTATTCTTTCTATTAAGAGGTGGGGTGGGGTATGGTTAGCTGAGAAAATGTATTCAGAGCTATTGGGAAGGTGGAGAACGAAAAATCCTTATATAGAGAGTTCTGTTCGATAGGCTGGATTACAGCTGGAGGAAGGGAGTGACGTTCAAAGGGGTTTCCCATGTTTTGAGACTAAGATTAAAGTTTGGAATGGTTTTTGTGTAATGTCTTTTGGGCAATATTCTGTCTTGTTGGTTTTGGGTTGGTGCACTTAGCTTTCAACTCGGTCTCTCCTGCGAGGGGGTGATGATCCTGGGCTTCTGCGATTGTCATCTCTGCGATTTGGGTTAAGTGGTGGAGAATTAGACGAGTTCCTGCGTCTTCTATCACGATGTCGCTGTGCTCTTGGGGTGCTTTCGCTGGAGACTTCAATCCAGTTCTCTGCTATGGAGAATGAGCTGTACCAGTCTGATACTTCAACCAGTGGCATGTTGAGGGTATCACAGAATGCTTGTAAGTCATCTGTGGTTCGGAGATGTGCGGTTTGTCCTCTCCATGTTGCTGAGAGGCAGAAGGGGAATTTCCACCTATATGAGATGCCCCTGCTTCGTAGTTGCTCTAGGAGGGGTCTCAGTGCTCTTCTATGGTTTAGAGTGATGGTAGATAAGTCCTGGAAGAGCTTGATATCCAGGCCATTGAATTGGATTCTGATGCGTTCTCGTGATTTTCTGAGTATGGCTTCTTTAAGAGGGAAGTTTACCAGGCAGCATACGATGTCTCTGGGTGAGTCACGACCTCTTGGTCTGAGAGCCCTGTGGATTCTCTTAATTTCTATAGGTGTGTCTGCTGGTCTCTCTAATAGGTCATTAAAGATACCTGTTACTGTCAGCTCAATTTGAGGTTGTTCAATTGATTCGGGTACGCCTCTGATGCGTATATTGTGACGTCTGCCATGATTGTCTAGGTCTTCGAGATGTCTATGCATCTCAATAATGTGGGAAAGATTCAGGTCTGTTGACTTTTGAACTTGTCTGATAGGCGCGGAGTGGTGTGTGGTTGTTTGTTCTACAGTACCAATTCGTGCTGATACTGCGTGTAGGTCAACTTTCACGTCTGTTATGGCCGCTGTCTAAGTAGCTTTTATGTCAGCTGCCACAGCGTGTAAGTCACCCAGATTTAATGGTTGGTTGGCAATGTTTGGAGGGGGTAAGTTTGTACGGTTCGGTCCGTTTTGGGTGGCGTTTTCACAGTCCATTTCAGAAACCGAGCGGTTGTCTCCCCCCGCCACTCTAAACATTGTGGGCATGTTGCCCACTGTGTGAGGGGTAGAGTCTTTGGGATTGCGTGGTTGCTGGGGGGTATGTTTGTTTTTCCCCATCTTAGTGGGTGGTTATAAGTGTTATTGAGCCCCTGTGAAAAGTTTATGTTGCACCTTGCCACAGGAAGGTATGGTTTAGGCTGCCATCATAGAGCGAGATTAAATCTGGGAGTTATATCTTCCTAATTTCAAAATGTCAGGGAGAAGTCAGGAGGGTGCAAAAAATCAGGGTTTAAGTCCCTTCTGAGTACAGTGTGAGGGGTCCTGGTGTTGTAATCTTGTTCAGAGTAACTTTGCTCCTTGTGGGCTGGGGAAATGTTTCAAGATTTAGTAATGGCAGTCTGATCCGTGGAGGCTGTTGGGCTAATGTCAACATTTAGGTCCCGGCTTCGCAGCTGATGCTAGGCCCCGATTTTAGAAATGCTTGTTAGGGACCCAAATATATAATGGAGAGTTTAATAGGCCCCTGGGGATCTATTTGTGGTAGATGGGGATCCCACAAGAAGGAGGATGTAAGTATAGGGTGATAGGGAAAAGGTCTGGAGGTAGGCCTCAATATGGCGTCTGCTGCTATATAGGTGGCACTGATCCCGATTAAGGCTCTTTACAGCCTGTTTGGTACAGTTAATAATTGTGTCCCTGGGTGCAGGGGTGTGCTGGGCTCCAGATTAAGCCGATTGCAGGGCTTACCGTGTCTCAGGGAGCTGGGATGCCTTCGGATTGTGGAGGTTGATGGCGATGCTTCTAGCCTCTTCTCCGAGTGGCTCCTCTGGCGGGGATGCGACCCGAGCCTCACAGTAACGATCGCTGTGGGGAAGATGACATGCTGGGCAGCCTGTATGTAGCTTTTTTTTCTGTAAAAGGCCGTGAGATTTCTGATTTTTGCTGATTTTTCTCTCAGATGGAGCGGAGCTATGGAGAATGCGTCCGTCTTCCTCTGCAGCCGGCCACGCCCCCACCGGACTTTTCTACTGAGCCTTTGTTGATATTAAAGAATTCCTTCAATGACATTTGGAGTTCTTCTGCATAGGGGGAAGTCTTCATGAGGCATGCATTGGTCCTCCAAATATTGGGGGTTTTGGGTCTATTATGTTCCGCAATAGTTAGACAAATTGGAGCGTGGTCCGACCATGTTATGGGTGCGATGCTGGATTCGGATATCAGTTGGAGCAATTGTTTATCGGCTAGGAAAAGATCGATTTGCGTATATGAGTTATGTGCCACAGAGTGAAATGTATAGTCGGTTTCGGTGGGGTGATCAAATCGCCAAACGTCGTATACATCGTTCTCCATGAAATATTTTTGCATTGGGGATGAGTGTCTGCTATGCCTGCTTGACGTGTCCATTTGAAAATTTGGTGCCAAATTAAAGTCTCCGCACATAAGCAACATACCCTTTAGGTTTTCCGTATTTTCCGGGTGAGTTTTTTGAGAAATGTCATCTGGCGGGAGTTAGGAGCATAAAGACAAGAAAGCGTAGTCAGGGTGCCGTTGAGTTTGCAAATCATTATCAGGTAGCGGCCTTCTGCATCTGCAATTTCATGAATAGGCTCAAAGTCAATAGTCTCTTTAATTATGATGGCCACGCCACGCTTCTTTTCTGAGCTGTTTTCCAAGTAAATGTGTGGGAACAGTTTATGGGCGAATGTAGTGGTGGCTGTGTTTTTGAAGTGGGTTTCCTGGACGCAAATTACATCCCCACCTAGTTTGATCGCTGTTTGCCAAAGGGATGCTCTCTTTGCCGGGTGGTTCAGGCCCTTGGCATTAATAGAGATGACTTTGATAGTGTAAAGTGAGACGCTTTATGAAATAATTACTCACTGTTGGGTGACAAGGTATTTCCTTGGCGTTGATGGGGTCCATCGCTATGGTGAGAGATTCTGCAAATAACTTCTGATCTGTGGGTGGCTCTCGTGGGTCTCCAGTTGAGTGCAGTGGGTAAAGGGAAGGAAGAGAAGATAGGAACAAGAGATGAACATACAACATGATAACTGCGCAGCTGGTGAAAATATGTTGCAGCTGCTTGTAATAATCTGGGGGAAACAGTTCAACAGGTTCAGCACTATCTATGAAGTGGAGGATGAGTCTTTACATTGAGGATAATGTTTAAGTGACCCATTAGAATTTGGGTTTGAAGTTGTGGTTAGTTTGGTGCCACAGTGGCTGGTTCGGGTTTGGAGGGCTCCTGGAATTGCTGGGGCTGGAGGTTCGGGAATAATACCCCAAACCTTGAGCAGTTCCAACCCCGCTTCTAGAGACTGGATGGTGATGAATTTGCCATTCCTTTCAATAGTCAGTTTAGTGGGGTGACCCCATTTGTAGGCAATATTATGATTGCGAAGCGCCTTGGTTATAGTATTAAGGCTGCGTCTGAGGTCCAGAGTGAATTTGGACAAGTCGGCGTATATCTGCACATTCCCATATGGATAGGGAAGTTTCCCTAGGGCCCTGGACTTCCACAATATCATATCCTTTGTAGCATAAAAATGCACTCTTAATAGCACATCCCTAGGGATGTTCTCCGGTAGCTTTGCCGGCTTGGGGATGCGGTGGATACGGTCGATCGAAAGTTCGATAGGATGAAGGTCAGGGAGCAGAGTGCTAAATAGGTCTGTGACGTGTTGATTCAGATTTTGTTGTTGGATTTCTTCAGGGATCCCCCTTAGTTTTAAATTATTGCGACTACTTCGGTCTTCTAGATCCGCAATTTTTGCGCGCAGCCACTTTCTCTCCTCTGCCCCATCCTCATTTGCGTCCACCAAGTTGTTTACTGTGTGTGCTATATCACTGATATAGTTTTCCACATTATGGACTCTATCACCCAGGGAGGTTAGTTCAGAGGAAATTTTGTGTATCAGAATGGAGATGTCAGCGTGTAGGTATTGCTGAAGTGACACAAGCATCTCCTTTAGGAGAGTGTTCATCACTGGTTTGTTGTTTGTAGGGAAGGCAGCTATTGAGTTGCTCACTGTGCTGGTGTGCATAGCTGGAGAAACCCCCATACTCACCCGCTCGTTCGTTGCATCATCGCGATCGTTCGTTGCATCGTCACGATCGTTCGTTGCATGATCCATGCGCATCAGCGCCTTCGCCGGGCTATCGCTTTCTGGGCTGGGTGGTCGTGGAGAACCTCGCGAGGGTGATGTGCCCGGCGATCGGTGGTCCGGGCTGTCATCAGGGAGGTCTGTATAGTAGGCTGTTTTGCTGCTCCCCTCTTCTCCTTCTCCCTGGGCTGACGAGCGGGCGCCATCTTGATTGCGGCCTCTTATCCCAGAGAAGAACTCGGTCAGTTTTTGAGGTTGTCTGACCTCTTTTCTTTTCCTGGACATCTTTTCTGTGTAAAAGGGTGAGCTATCTGACTTTATGGCTGTTTTTTGCTTGTGGATCGGGTCCTGTAGCTGATTAATCCTCCACTTTCAGCAGGAGCTCTATAGACCTGCTGCCATCTGCAGTGCTTGCAAACCACGCCCCCCCCAAACAAAGGCAAATTAGACTGTGCCAGCTACCGACCAATCTCCCTACTCAAGCTTGACTTAAAATTATTTGCCAAGCTCATGGCTAATAGATTGCGCCCCCTACTGCACACTTTAATAGGTCCAATACAAGTGGGATTCATGCAGGGCAGGGAGGCCAGGGACAATGTCACAAAGGCTTTGAACCTCATTCATAGGGCACACACTGATAATCTCAAGGGTATTCTTCTGTCTATGAATCTTACAATCACATGCTTTCATGGATATCCACACTATACCAGTAACCAAAAGGCTAAGTTGAAAATTAATGGTACCCTTTCTGAGCCAGTTTCTATATATAATGGGACGAGAAAAGGGTGTCCGCTCTCCCCCTTACTTTTTATCTTGACACTGGAACCTCTAATAAGGACAGTAAACAATTCCATGTCTATACATGGATTTCAGATAGGCGGTAGAACCTATAAGCCCACAGCGTATGCGGATTACTTGTTATTTTTCATCTCCCAACCTCACATATCCTTGCTTAATTTAAATAAGGCATTTGGTCACTATACATACGTGTCTAATTTTAAAATAAGTTACAAAAAGTCAGAGGCGTTAAATTTAACTCTAAAGGCACACACCTTAGCCTCCACACGCAGTAATTGTTCCTTTAACCACTTCGCGTCCGCGCCATAACCGAATGACGGCTACAGCATGGCTCTAAAATGCCGGCAGGCCATCAATAGACGTCCTCCCCTTTGGCTCATGCTTTGCGCACGCGGCGTGAGTGTGCCCACAGGGCGGGCGGACCCGATGTCTGCCGGAGACCCGCGATCTCCTCACAGAGAGCAGGAACGGGGAACCGCCAATGTAAACACTGTGAGGGGGGGGGGGCATGACAGATCTACACCCAGGGAACACTTTTAACCCCTTCACTGCCCCCTTAGTGTTAACCCCCTTCCCTGCCAATGGCATTTATACAGTAATCAGTGTCTATTTTGAGATCTGATCGCTGTATAGATGTCCCAAAAAAAGTGTCAAAAGCATCCGACATGTCCGCCGCAGTCCCGATAAAAATCACAGATCACCGCCATTACCAGTAAAAAAAATAAAAATAAATAAAAACACCATAAACCAATGTCCATAGATTGTAGGTGCTATAACTTTTGCGCAACCCAATCAATATACGCCGATTGCAATATTTGCTACCAAAAATATGTAGAAGAATATATATGTAGATATGTAGATGAATAAATTAGTTTTTTATTTTTTATTTTTGGATATTTATTATAGCAAAAAGTAAAAAATATTGTTCTTTTTTTCAAAATCGTCGCTCTTTATTCGTTTATAGCACAAAAAATAAAAACCACAGAAGTGATCAAATACCACCAAAAGAAAGCTCTATTGGTGGGAAAAAAGGATGCCAATTTTGTTTGGGTACAACATCGCATGACTGCGTAATTGTCATTAAAAGAGTGACAGCGCTGAAAACTGAAATTTGGTCTGGGCAGGAGGGGGGTTTAAGTGCCCAGTAAGGAAGTGGTTAAATGGGAGGAGAAAGCTCTTAGATATTTGGGTGTATGGCTCATGCCGGATCTGAAGTGCATGTATGCCACAAATTTTAAACCATTACTGCAGTCTATAAACAAAAATCTTGACAGGTGGACCCTGAAATATTTTTCATGGTTTGGTAGGGCAGTGATAATAAAAATGACAATCCTACCTAGGGTGCTGTATCCAAACCATGCTCATATCTATTCCGGCAAGTTTCTTTCAAACACTGCTCAATCAATGCTTAGAAGATTCATTTGGGCCTCAAAGAAGCTCTGCATCAAACTTCAACTACTCACACAAAATAAACAAAATGGAGGAATGGGTTTCCCAAACTTTAAACATTATTATTATGCCTCCCATCATCGACTGGCATTGTCACGCGAATAACAAAGATTGGGTAGCATTGGAGAATAATGTAGGTAATATTCCAGCGACCTATTCGCCCTGGATTCCTTGGGAATTGTGCCCAAACACCTTAAAACGTCATCCCCTTGTAGGAGCGACGCTGGGGGTATTTCAAGGGGTCATAAAAGGCTTTGACGTATCAACCTCCCCAAGTCCCCTGACCCCTTTGGGTTGAAACCAGGGCTTTGCACCTGGCCTGTCCACACAATCACAAACATACATTTACAAATCCAAGCCTCTGTTGGCCACACATTGCATCCATCGGGGCAAAGTGAAAACATTTGATGCTCTGCAAACCAATCAGGGTAGTACACTCATGACACATTGGTCCTATCGACACAGTTATCTATAAAATGCCACGTGACTTCTGAGGTTTGGGAGACAGCTGACTCTGCTGGAGACGATTTGTCCAGATTGGTCAAAGGTCAAAAATGCTCTAGTATAGTCTTGGTTACAATCCTTGGCCGTTCCGGGCAGAGACACCAACAAGCTGTTCTGGGAAAAAGCTTTAAACGCAACATTCACAAATGAACAATGGATGCATGAGTGCGTATTAGTGCAACCTCATTAAAACTTCTTACTAATTGGTACGCAATGCAAGTCAAATTGAAACAATGGTTTCCGGACACCTCTGATCGGTGCTGGCGTTTCAATCAGGAGTGGGGCACCCTAATCCATATTTGGTGAGACTGCCCACACATACAGAATGCCTGCCATTCAGTTATCAATACAATAAAATTGATCACTGAAACCTTGATTCAGTTGTCTCTGACTTGCTGTCTCTTACATATCTCCAACTGTACAATGAAGAAAATATAAAAGGTCCTTAACCAGACATTTGCTCACTGCGGCAAAATCTTTGATTCCAAAATATTGGAAATCAGTATACTCATCCATTTACATAGACTAGCTCCATAAGATGGACAATCTCTATGCCATGGAGGAAACCAGGGCAATAACAAATGAAACTACAGAAAAAACTTTGGAAGGTATGGGTAGCATTTAAATACTCCAAAGCATATGAAAATATTGTTGGGAGCTGAACTTTGACTCTCGAATCATTTGGACCAGAACAGTCTTTCTTTGAGGCAGTGGTGACTGTTCCATCACCTTTCTCTCTTTTCTTCTTTCCTTACTTTCCTTTCTCTTTTTATTATTTACATTTTATGTGTTTGGATTTTTTTGTTGCATGGGCACTTCAATTATGTAATTTAAATAGTGTATAAATGGGGGGGGGCGTGGCTAGCAGAGCACGGCGCCAGACGCTTTCTGGAGAAGCTCCGTAGACCCAGCAAACATCCAGGGGAATCCGGACCCACGACGGATTGGTGAGACACACAAACCCCACGGGTATCTCGCCCGCACAGCAAGGATCACCCTGAGCCCAAAATTGAGGGTCGCTGCCCTCACGATTGTGCACTAGGAACGCCGTTCCTATTCCCTCACAGTGGTGGCGGACGCAACCTCCCACAGGCAAGCACCGGGCTAAATTTTGCTCACACCCGGAGGAGGCCCCCACACATATCTACAGGGAAGAGCCTCCCCTGACCCCCGCAACACCGGCGGACTGGAAGCACGCACGGGAACACCACAAGCGGCAGCCGGAGCATACCAGTCCCGCGACCAGGCCACAGTTCCACCCGTTGCCGCCCCCATACCGGTACCCGCACGTTCAGGCACACAACATCTTAGGGGAGACACAGGCGGGGACAGTACAAGATTGAACGGAGAGTCCACCCCATCCAAGTCAGGATCCAAGCATAAGTGAGGCCGAGGCCTCATTGGGACATAATACTTTACAGCCCAGCGGCCATATTGGGACTCCCCAGGACACCACCACAAAAACCACCTGAGAGTCCCACCTCATATAAAAATAGCAAAGGAGGCTTTCTAATAAATCAGAGGCAAGGAGACCAATCACCAGCTGACAGCAAGGAAGATACTGGGGCTTATTAACTACACAAACGGCGGCCATATTGGGACACCCTTCCAACATTAAACCTCCACAGGATAGCACAGAGGCCTACTAGGCCCTGGAACCAGCCATAACAGAACCCTATAACCTTGCAACCTGGAGCCATTAGGCATGAAGGCCTAGATCTCTTAACCTGCAGCAAGGGGAAGTACCGGAACGACTAAAGCCCACAGAACATATTTTCCACTTCACAATAGCAACATGTCCAGAAAAACAATAGGAGACCATAAAAACCAAAAGTTAACCTCATTATTCTTCAAACCAATTCCACCCACAAGAGAAGATCAGTCAGGGAGATCAATGCATTTAGATGCAACGTTAATGCCTGCACAAACAACAGAACAAGCAAACCTCTCCTTGAGCACCAGTACAGTATTAAACCCTTCCATGGCAGCCTTTCCAACCACGGGGCAGCCAGTCTTAGACACAACACTCAAAAATATGCTTATATCCCTACAAGCATCGTTACTGACAAATATATCCTCCATTTTCCAGAAAATCTCGGCTGACGTCACTCACGTGACGAACAGAGTTTCCTGCATAGAAAATGGAGTTGAGGCCTCTGTCTCCACGGTAAACGACATAATTAACACGATAAACAATGTGAAAGAGGAACAAACATGGATGAGGGCAAAAATCGCTGATTTAGAAGATAGATCACGTCGTAACAATGTCAAACTGCATGGAGTGACGGAGTCAATACAACCACAAGACCTGCAAAAATACGCTAAAGAACTCATGCACATAATTATCCCTGAAGCTTCACCCAGAGACACTATAATTGACCGAATCCATAGGATTGCAAAACCGTCACACCTTGCAGCATCGGTCCCAAGGGACGTGCTGATGAGAGTTCATTTCTTTCAGACAAAAGAAAAATTAATAGCCGGAGTAAGAAAAACACCACACCTACCACACCCATATGAGAACGTCCAGGTGTACCCAGACCTCTCTAAGTGTACTCTCCAACTCCGCAGGGACCTAAACCCCATCACAAAAAGTCTCCACAACCATAAAATTAAATTCAAATGGATATATCCAGCAACCCTGTCAATCACAAAGGAAGACACTACCTATAGAATTGACAACCTCAAGGAAGGCCTCCAACTCTTACACAAATGGGGCATACCACTAGACCCCCCAATGGATTCACAAACACTTCAATCTCCTCAGGGGAACCCAAAACCACAACGCCTCAAAGGACATAGAAACGCTTGACACACATCAAGATTGCCAAGATGGGCACAAATCTTGCACATTCATCCTTCCCCCAGCTGTGGGGATATCTCACCATACACACCTGCTTAAAAACTGTATACCCCCCAGCGGTGAAGATAAATCCTACATTCACACCACCGCAATTCAAATCTCATACTGTTGTACTTGTTTATAAGTTCTCTACTAACTTTTTTTTCCTACCAGTGGCGACACTCCAAGATCCTGTATCGTCCACATACCGAAGCTACATCGGATCCTACACAGGACAAGCAGATGATAGCCTCTATATACCTATTAACCTAACCAACGGACTGTAAGTGTTGTTATCTACAATACTATCACACCCAGACACACCATGCCACTACATATTCTTTCGATTAACGCACACGGTCTCAACCATCCAGCAAAGAGGAAATCTCTCTGGCACACAGCTCAAGAAAAACATAGTGATGTACTATGCGTTCAGGAGACCCATTTTCAAAACACATCAGCACCTAAATGCTACAACAAGAACTTTCCTCATATTTTCACGGCATCATTTTCTGAAAAGAAAAGAGGAGTGCTTATTGCAATAAAGAACACTGTAACCTTTTCTTTGCACAAAGAGATTGCCGACCCCAATGGTCGCTTCCTTATATTGGTTTGCACCATAAACAGGAAACAATATACCCTTATCAACGTATACGCACCAAACTACAAACCACTCAAATTCCTGCACAGAGTACTGCGCATCGCACAACCAATAAGACAAGGGAACTTGCTATTATGCAGAGACTTCAACACCACAGCAGACATACATCTGGACTCCACTAGTGCAGCTAAAAGGAGGGGCTCCCCTTTAAAGAGCTTTCTACACCTCCATGAGTTGTTCGATGTGTGGAGTTGCCACCATGGATCAGAACAGGAATTTACCTTCTTTTCAACACCTCATAGAATATACTCCCGAATAGACATGTTCATTGCTGATAAATGGCTGTTACAGAACATCACAGACTCAGCGATCCACACCATGACATGGTCAAATCACGCCCCAATCTCTATTATGATTAATGACACAGCGCAACAGGGCAGGAAGACCATATGGAGAGCTAACAACTACATCTTACAAAACCCAGAATTCACTCCAGATATTGGTAAACACCTAAAATAATTTTTTGAAAACAACATGGACTCAGTGGCTGACTCGTCCATGGTGTGGAACGCTCATAAACCCTCGGTTCGGGGGCTTCTGATACAATTGGCATCTAGATGCAAAAAGAAGAGGACGCAGCGTCTAACAGAACTCACAAACCAAATAGATACACTAGAGAAACTAAACAAAAAACACACTACTCCCCAACACACCACCCAACTTTTACAGCTGAGAGAGGAACTAAGAACTTTCCTACTTCATTCATTTGAAAAATCTCAAAGGAGACTTAAAGCAACCTGTTACTCCACGTCCAATAAGGCAGGGAAAACACTCGCCAATAAATTGAAAGACGTTAGGAGTAGATCGAACATAGAACACATACACCACCCACACACCAAAAAAAGACTTATAAACCCGCAAGAGATCGCTGATGCATTTAGTGCATACTACAGCGACCTCTACAATTTAAAACGTGATCCCATGACTGCACAACCATCCCTCAAAGATATAACTAGCTTCCTAGGCCTAGTTAGACTCCCTAAACTGAACGACAAACACCTCGACTTCCTGAATAGCCCATTTACAGAATATGAAATTCTTGACACCATAAAATTGCTTCCACCCAACAAAGCACCTGGTCCAGATGGCCTGATGGGGGAATACTACAAACAATTTCACCCACACTTACTAAAGAATATGATTACAATGTTTAATGACGCTGCCTCCTCTTCACAGTTTCCACAAGAAAATTTACAAGCTCTGATAATCACGCTGCCAAAGCCAGGGAAGGAGCCAAATGAAACCCAAAACTTTCGCCCAATCTCTTTATTGAATTTAGATCTCAAAATATATGCCAAAACTATAGCTACTAGACTAAACAACATAATGCCCTTTCTGATACATCCCGACCAAACTGGTTTTACCAAAGGCAGACAAGCGGCTGATGCCACCAGACGTCTGATCAATGTGATACACCATGCGGAGCTTAGCGGGACGCCTTCTCTGCTCCTTTCAGTGGACGCAGAGAAGGCGTTCGATAGAGTCCATTGGACATACCTACGGTGTGTTCTCCAAAAATTTGGATTCTCAGGACCCATACTAACAGCCATACTGGCTCTCTACACCACTCCGTCAGCCCAGGTATTCACATCAGATATGATCTCTAAACCATTTCAAATAACGAATGGCACCAGGCAGGGCTGCCCCTTATCCCCTTTAATCTTTTATTTGTCTCTGGGACCCTTAGCAGAAATGATCAGAAAGCACCCAAACATCTCAGGCATCAACATAGCGAAAACGACTCACAAAATTAGTCTATTCGCAGACAACGTAATTTTAATGCTGTCCAACCCGGCTCCTTCCTTGGCAGAAGTACGAAGATTACTAGATCTTTTCAGCCAAGTGTCTTACTATAAAGCAAATGTAACCAAATCTTATGTTCTAGAGATAGGTATCAACGCCACCACGAGCAACCTTTTACAAACACAACACCCATTCATATGGGCAAAAGACAGTATTACATACCTGGGGATACATTACATACCTGGGGATACAACTACCCAACTCGGTTAAAAAGCTTTATACCAACAACTTTTTGCCTGCTCTAGAAAAAATTAAAACTGACTCTCAAAAGCTGACTAGGCACGAACTTACCTGGAGCGGCAGATTAGCCGCCTTCAAGATGCTGCATCTACCCCAAATACTTTATCTTTTCAGGACCATCCCGATAAAACTTCCCCGATCTTACTTCACATCTCTCCAAACTATTCTTAACAGATGCATTTGGAAAGGGGAAAAAACAAGATATGCACATAAGCTACTGATCAAACACAAACAAGCAGGAGGGGCAAGCTCCATAGACTTTGAGGACTACCACATTGCAGCCACATTAGCACCAATCTCAGACTGGTTCCAACCCCAACCCAACAAACTGTGGAGTACTATGGAAGCCATATATGTACCCCACTCACATTTAAAAGACTGGCTACTGAGTACACCACTAGGAACCATCATTCCAACGGCAGCGCCGCCTACTATCATTGCCACAGCACATTCCTGGAAGAAAATGATAGGGAAATTACAAACACATTCGGGGAATACTGAACTAAATTTCCCACTAGGAATACTTGAGCAGGTCACTACAGACCTGAATCTTACCCAGTGGCAGTCGAAAGGGATTACACACATCGATCATCTCAAAACCAACAACCACATAAAACCGTTCCCCAAACTACAAACTGACTACAACCTCCCACACACGGAACTATTCACGTACCACAGAGTATACTGCTGCCTCAAAGCAGTACAACCCAAGTTATACTCAATGCCCCAAAACATATGGATCCTCTTCCACTCCCCACTACACCAACGCAAAGGCATATCTGAAATATACAACTGTATATTTCAGAAGCGACTGTTCTCCAAGCAGAAAGCCCACCTACAATGGGAACAAGACCTGGGAAATAGCTATACAGACACACAATGGCACAACGCACTGAAGTCTATCTTCAAGGCGACCAAATGTTCTACTCTCTGGGAACTCACATATAAAATATCTCTTAGATGGTATCTCACACCAGTGAAGTTGGCATCATTCGACCACAAAAACGACAACACTTGTTGGAGATGTCAAGCAGAAATAGGAGATATCGCACACATATTTTGGAAATGCAAATCCCTACACACTTACTGGAATGAAACATTTCAATTAATACACTATATCATAGGCATTCCCATAGTGGCGACGCCAGAATTGGGCATCTTGAATTTATCCATAGACAACATACCCCATCAATACAGACATGTAGTGACTCATATTCTCTTGGCAGCCAGACTGAACATAACGAGACTGTGAAAGAACACTCAACCTCCTAGAACAATGGACACGATAAATATAACAAACACCCACTGTAGCTACGAAATAATGCACGCATCTAGCCAAGGAAAACTGGGTAAAGCATCCAATTCCAGGGCACCATGGCATTCATGGGTAAACACTCATTTACAACGCTATGTGGACACTCTAACACAAGCATAAATTCTCTATAGAGGTACACTCGGCTGGGCCATCCCTCCAGGACACAAATATGTTCCCAATGGGGTATCCTGGAGGGAAGGCTAGCTAACCTAAGTCTAGAATGTGCATAAGTTATTCCTTTTACTACCCTTCCCACAACTTGTCGTCACTGGTAACAGGTTATAGTGTAATAATAGGGACTTACTATCTGTTATTACTTACTATTCATTTATATGATGTAAAGAAATACAGGCCGGGTGAACGTGCTGGCGGCAAATAGTAATTCAAATTGACTATAGTCCCCTTACAACTGTGGACTTCCTATGCTAAATAAAGGCACACTTGACAATATCCACCGTTCCCTCCAATTATTAAACAAGACCAATACTCCTATCTTGGAGCCCAGATATACCACCTGGAAAAGCCCACAGATCGTAGAAGTTTGTATCTAACACGCATGCTGCCCGCAAGGTCGCCCGACTCGCCAGTTAGCATTTTCTTTTTATATGCTGTTTTAAATGTTATATTGCAACTGTTCATATCATTGACCTGATCTTCATGTTATTCAGTGTAATGCACAGAAATGTACAATAAAAATTATTGAATAATAAATTCACCTCCCTATAACCCACTGAATCTCTCTTCTGTCCACTTGCCCTGCTGCACAGCAAGTTCCCCTAAGGGGTGCGGCAGACCAAGCGGTCAATGACTATATAAAGAGTCTACACTCCCAGAAAAGAGATTAATCAATACTGAGTATTACACAGATTTTGATCTGCTGGAATAGTAACTTAACTTGTTGTTGAACCTGAATTGATTCGATATATGCCTAATCTCACTGTTTTTCTTGTATTGTAAAACTATTTCAATAAAAACTATTGGAAATAAATAGTGTATAAATGCTATTTTGATTGCTAAATTACACATTTACTATATATAGATGAACACTTTTGGTTAGTGCTCCTCATCGTTCCCGTGATTGGAAGGAGTGCTGAACATTTGGGCCATCTGTACCTATGTAACTGGAAGATATTACAGACTCAAGTTAATGTATCTATGTATTGTTTTCTTTGTTTACTGAAAACCTTAATAAAAATTGTATTGAAAAAAAAAAACTGCAAGAGAGAAACAGAAAAACAAAAGGCGAGCTAACGGTTTTATTAGGGTGTGACCACTGCTTTTTCAAGAGTGTGATGGTAGTGCAAACAGTTATGCGCTTAGTTTATATTTAGATAAAGGCACTGTAGATCATCATGCATATTCAATACTGAGTCAGGGAAAGAGTACATTAATAACACAAGTAGTAAAGCAGAAAGTAATGTGAAAGGTTACTGCAGCACACTACAATTTATATACTAAAGGGATGCTAATCCCCAACTCCAGATTCACATTGACAGCGGGATTGAAAGTCTGAACTCGCACAATTTCATTCCCACGCATTTAACATTCAAAATGCCTTGATGGATTTTTTTTGTGTCTCTAGAACACTGTTTTTTAACATTTTTCACCCTTTAGAACAGCGCACAATCCTGGTGCATACCGGTCTGAGGGCTTGTGCAAACAAGGCATCTGAGTAAGATCGCTTTTTTGCGTGTTCCCGCATGTTGCATTTTTTATTAGGCTGCTCTATGCAAAAAGGTGCTGGCATGATTTTTAAATTGAACCCCACCAAAATGCAGGGTACTACAGTACCCTGCCTATTAGTGGGTGCAAACATTCATGCAATTGGTATCTGTGTGGGGGTGCCATTAAGAAATTAGTAAGTACAAATCCCCCCTTCTAGCATAAATCTCCCAAATCCCCCCCCCCAATTTATCCTCCTAAAATAAATTGTACGTCACTCCTGCCCCAAATTTCCTCTTCCCCCGCCCCCAAATTTCCTCTTCCCAGCACAAATCCTATTCTTCCCAATTTCCCCTCCAACCCCTCTCCCAGTTCTTATCCTCTTCTCCCTCCTCCTCCTAGAACAGATACGCTCAACCTCAACACAAATGTTTGTTACTCTGAAGCTGCTGTCACTAGTCCTGCCAGCTTGTATGTAGGAACTTCTCTTCATGCAGTACCACCCCACCTCATATGATACTATTGCGCCCAGGGCAGCTGCCACTCCTGCTCACACTTTGTCCTGACCCTGGCCAGAAAGATGCCGGATGCAATCTCTCCCTCTCCTTTGTACACATAAGTTAACAGTGGAAATCTATAATGATTGGTCAGTACCGGGCTGTGTGTAATTTTGCCACGGCACCCCTAGGAACTCTTTGCGGCACAAGAACAAGTCTTTTGGCATAATGACCATATCTAGCCGTAGCCCTTGTACCCTCAAAATATGCTTTACCACTGTACCACAAGCAAGACTCTCACAAACACATACTGTAAAAAAAACTCTGCATAATGACTATTAAAAAATACAACTTTTTATTGATCCTTATTGAAATAGTTGGTACCTACTTAGCAACCAGCAACTGCGCAGACCATGAAGACTGGGCAGGACTATATACTATGCAATACAGCATACAGAGTACAAAGGCCCAAACTTAGTAACCCAAAGTGCTCAGAGATCAGCAGTATGTAATGAACAGAGTCCAGGGGACATAAGTATAAAACACACAACGTGCAGAGGATGGGTTTATGTAATGCATAGAACACAGGGAACAGGAGTACAGCACGCATAAGGTGCAGGGGACAGTAGTATGTGAGGCCTTCCACCCAAATGTGAACCTCTTACTTATTGATAGGAAGTGTTTGGACAAGCAAGTAACAGAGAAATGAGCCCATCGCTGTGTTGCTTCTCCTTTCACTGAACAGTCCCAGGCTGAGGCAGGTCCAGGAAAACCTGGGCTCAGAGGAAGTGGGTTTAATGATGCTGGCCATCAGACTGAGGACATCTAGTGGCATAAAATGTATTGTGGAGGAAATCTTTGGACTGAAGGGGGATATTTTATCTTTTCTCTCTTCTGAGTTACTATGCTATTGTTATTCTTAGCTGGAGTTGACATAAGGGCCAATTCTAGTCCAAATGTTTTATTGTATTGCCAAGAATATGGAGTACCATTTTTAACAGATTTTTATTTTGTGACCCCAGTGGAGAAAGTTTCCTTAATTTCCTATAAGTATTATACCCCTACAAAAATCCAGAGATGCAGGCATATTCAGTACAGGAAGACACAGGCAGCAATAAAAACATTGCCAGAAGTTTTATGTCTGCCTCAGCATGCTAAAAATGTTCATCCTGGCATCAAGAAGGAATTGTGGAAAAACCTTGTGCAATATAGCATTTTTTCTTTATATAATTCTCAATTTTACAACACAAATCACGTGGGAAACTGTTTGCAGGCCCAATAGTTGTAGTATTATGAGCAGCTTATTACCACCTAGTAAAAATGGCACCTAGTGTAAATGTGACTGCAGAAAAGTGATTGTTACTAGACTGGGCACACATATGGCAAAATTGCAAAATCATCCATGCACAAATAAAATTACCTGTCTCTTCCTTTTTTCTGTGTCACTGATATTTAGTTTGACGCAGACAACAGAGGGATATTGTTGGGGGCTGTTAATGACCGTGGCTATTTTAAAAGGCAGAATTTGTTTTGTAAAAATTGTATACTACTAGCTGCATATTGCATTTAAGCTTCTATTATTCCTATTTAAAAATACTCACTTATGGGTCTGTTTTAAAAGACTTGCATACCTTTCAACCAAAATTCATACATTTTTCACTTGAATCCAATTAGAAAAAAGGTGTAAATCTTGGGTGAAAGTTGTCTGATGCTTGGGTGAAAACATTCATAAATAGACTCCTTAAGTAAAATTTTTATCTTCTAAGTAGACTTTTTATCTTCTAAATAGACTTCTAGTGTCATTCAGTTATAACAGGCCATTTGCCTATTTCTTCTGAGTCAGCAAACTTTGGCAATATGGGAACACTGGAAGTTTGGCAGCACTAATGATACTCTGTAACAGTAAAAGGAGAAAAGCATGAAAATTGCATGTTATGCTAATAGAACATCTGTGCACAAGGCAGCTGTGTACATTTCATTCAGCTGCCAGAAACACTAAACACTCACTTTAAGCAGAGTTCATATTTTAAAGATCAATTTAGCCGGAATCAGTTCAATGAAATGTGATGATTGTAAGAGCTGAATTCTTATTTCAGACTATGCTTTCATAAGATGCACTTGGAGATAGATAAACAGCACGAGGAGCTCCTTGTAATACAGTGCAAAAGAGCAAAAAAATTAAAGCCTGACTCAACCAACACTTATTATTTTCATAAGTGGAATCTAGTGAGCTCAGTCAGCCCTGGGTCTCTGAGTACTCATCATCTTCTTATCACGTCTCTTAAATCTGTTCCTGTCTTTATTTTATTGCTGCCTTCTCTCTACACTACCTTGCAGAAGTTCGTTCTTTAAAAAAATAAATACCACATAGTTTTATTAATGAAACAGAGAAAGTGAGATATAGCCTCACCCACACCATCTTACCTTATCTTATCTGAGAGAAGCATTTATTGTTTTTCTCTCCAAAGCAGGCAAGGACACACTGGACTGTGAATTGTATCACCCAATGTCCCTAATTAACTTGCATGTTAAAATATCGGTAAGGGTACTGACCAGGAGACTGCAATCTGTCATTACTGACTTGATAAGTTCTGATCAATCGGGGCTTTATGCTGGATCAATGCAATCAAATCAGTATTCTATAAATACATGTGCTGTCCATTTAAGTCAGTAGTTTTCAACTCCTGTCCTCGGGACCCACTAACAGGCCAGGTTTGCAGGATAACTCAAATACATCACAGGTGATATAATTTGCTCCTCAGTGATTGCAGTTTTCTAGTCTGCATCTCCCCAAGGTAATACTTAAAATATGGCCTGTTGGTGGGTCCTGAGGGCAGGAATTGAGAACCACTGGTTTAAGTGAAGACCATGTTACACAAATTTGCAATTTCCACAAAACTTTCACGATGCACCTGATAGGAGAGCAAGCTCATCCCAGAATTTTTAGTTTACATGCTGTTTAGTAGACTGCTGTTACAGAAAGTACAGAGATCACAGTAGGCAGGTGGGGTGGTGGTCATGTCCTGCTGTCAGAGCAGATCCGCAAAGATGAAGATCAGTGTGGAGTGGGGGGCAGATCCCGTATCTGTACAGATATGTGGCTGGGCGCTGCTGTCAGGCAGGCTTAAATCAAGGATGACAGTGTGCACCCGGCTGTGCATGGTGGGTCAAGCCGGGGGAGCCAGAAGATGGCCTCAGTGGAGGAGGAGGAAGAGGAGGAGGTCAGGGTGGTCTCCTGACCTGCCTGCCCAGGACACAACTACCCCTCCAGGCCCTCTCTACCGACACCATCTAGATGAGAGGCAATTCAGGGCCAGTGAGATATGGGGGGGCAGGATTGGGCATTCCCAAGGTGTGTGTGATGGAGGTATCTAGGGGTTTTGATGAGGGTGGGGGTATCTGTGGGGTTTGATGGGGGAGGGTGGTATTTGGGGCGGTGTGAATAGAGTGGAGGGATCTTGAGGTATGATTAGGGGAGGATCTGGGGAATGTGATCATAGTGGAGGGGTATCTGAGTGGTGATATGTGGGGGTGTGATCAGGATGGGAAGGTATCTGGTGGTGTGATCAGGGTGGGGTTAGCTGGAGAGGTGTGATTAAAGTGAGGGGAATCTGGATGTGTGTGATCAGAGAAGGGGTATCTGGGGGTGTAATCTGGGAATATGTTTATGGGGGTCTGGGTGTGGGGTGATCAGGGAGTATATGGGGAAGGTGGGATGTGATCAGAAGGGCATGCACTGGTGTATGTTTATGGGATGATTTCCTCTGGGGTAGGTGGAATATACTATGAGGTATATATATAACTATACTATATAAGGTATATTATAACTGAAATGAAGAAAAGAGACGGCAATACGTATCTGCTGTTACATGACATTTATTGATAGTAGATCATGTACAAAAATGCATACATTTTTGTACATGATCTACTATCAATAAAGTTCATGTAACAGCAGATGCGGAGTGCCGGCTCTTTTCTTAATTTTAAACATTGTTTCCAGGACGTGGGAGGAACGTCCAGAGCCAGAGCACCTGCTGCAGGTATGCCGACTGGCATTTCCCCTGATTGAACTGTCTATATTGCACCTTTGTGTTTATATACTATAACTGAAACACTACTATCTGCTTTTGCTAATACCTGTTTAATAATACTGGTATGTTTTTTCTGATACAACTCCACCCAAAAACTGAAACAATACTATCTGCTTTTGCTAATGTCTGTTTAATAATATGGGTATGCTATTTTTTGCTTTACCATCTGTAGAGCTGTCCACATTGCAATGCTTTATTTCTGCCGTGTCTTACCCAAAATTATGACCTGTTATCTCTAGTGCCCTTGTTGTTCTGTTTGTGAAGTGAGAATTTTGCTTTACTTAGCCAGCCATTATTTATTACCTCCGGATTGATAATTGGAATGCACCCATCCCCATCCCTATCAGTATAAATCTAAGCATCTTTTGAGGGAGGCATTTGCAGCTGGGGCTCTTTCTCAAAGTGGGGCTATTTCTATAAGTTGTAACACTTCTGACTCTGCACTTCAGTGAATGAACAAAGTGAATGAACACAAGAAAATACTTTGAATAACACCACACAAACATAAGGTGACTCTGTTTACCCCTTCAGCTCTTTCTCATAACATGCACTCTCTACCACTCCTTCTGAGAGGTCTGTCCTTTATCCTTAAACTATCTCTCCTTCATCCCTCTTTTCCACCCCATGGCATATATATATATATATGTATATAATCACCCTCACTTCTGCCTTTTCATTATTACTGCACCCACCAACTCCTGCCAATTCTAAATCCACACACACAAAAAATATCCAGGACACTGGGACATGTCCCTTCATATAAATCCCACTCCCATATTACCTCCTTCACCCTTCTGCTTCTCCTAACCTCTGGAGATATATCCCCAAACCGTGGGTCTGTATTATTTAACTGTACTCAACATACCCATTACCCTGCACCCTCTGGCAGCAGTCTCAATCCCCACAATCTAGTTCCCATTTCTCTTCTCCCCAAAACCAGACTCCCTTTCTCTTGTTTCCTTTGGAACTCCCGCTCTGTCTGTAACAAACTCACCTCCCTCCATGACCTCTTTATCGCTAACTCTTTAAATCTACTCGCCATTACCGAAACTTGGCTTCCTGAATCCGACACCTGCTGCCATATCCCATGGTGGCCTTCTTTGGACTTACTCCCCCAGATCCAGTGGACGTAAGAAAGGAGGTGTTGGAATCCTCCTAGCCCCACATAGCACCTTTCAGGTACTTCACCCACATCCCTCTCTGTCACTCTCCTCTTTTGAAGCACACTGCATTCATCCTTTCTCTCCAGTTTCTCTAAAGATAGCTGTGATCTACAGGCCCCCTGGACCAGTATCAACCTTTCTTCATGACTTCAACCCTTCTCTTCTCTACTCTGCTACCAACAACCTCTATGACAAAATCTCACCCCTATCCTGCACTGACCTAGCCATTTCTGTCTACAACACTTCACTTCTAGCCTCAATGGACTCACTGGCCCCCCTCACTACACACAGAATCAGGCCTCGACCCCTTCAACCTTGCCAAACAGATGGTACTAGAAGTCTTAAAAAACATAGTCGTTCTCATGAGTGCCTGTGGCGTAAGACTAAGTCTCAGAAAGATTTCAACCAGTATAAATCTGCCCTCCAAAAACAAAACTCCAGACTCCTCACTGCCAAGCAGACCAATTTTATCACTCTTATTAAGACCTATCACCCCATCCCCGTCAACTCTTCTCTACCTTCAACTCCCTACTTTGTCCTCCACTGTCTCCACCCACCAACTCACTCACTGCCCAGATACCCTCCACGCGTTACACTTCATGCCCACTGGTATAATCAGTACTTCCCTCTTTCAACCCCACCACTATAGACAAGGTTGCTAAACTACTTGCTAACTTCCATCTTACCACCTGCCCTTTGAATCCTGTTCCCTATCAAAATGCTACATTCACCATCTGGCTCTATTCTACACTCTCTAACACACATCTTCAATCTCTCCCTCTCTTCTGGCATCTTCCCCAACTCTCTAAAACATGCACTTGTCAGCCCCATACTTAGAAAGCCCTCACTGGACTCATCCAATCTTAACAACCTATGCCCCATCTCCTTGCTCCCCTTTTTATCCAAACTCCTTGAACGCCTGGTCTACAACCAACTGAGCGACCACCTTATTAAGTGGGATGAATGAAAATAGCCAGCCTTACAGGGTGGAACTGTGGATGGCCAAACAAAGTGAAGCATGCCACATCCTAGAAATGCTAGAGCTTATTTAGTTAAAAGAAAAGAATGGACTTTGAAAGAATGCGATATATAGATTTGATAAAAAACAGCTTTATTGTTACAAATCGGGAAGCTAAAAACGCCTACATATGTAGAAAAGACAATACATTTAAAAACTTACAATTTTAGTGGGAAGAACAAGACATATATTCAGAGAAAAATGTATCCTAATGACAGTCTGATGTCAGTAGACACAGACCCATCAGGATATACCTAAAAAACAACCAGGTAAGTGGATGTCCCAAAATAGGAGGTACTCAGACAGTAGCACTAGGGTAATATACCACCATAGTCATGAGAAAAGAGGGATTCAAACCACCGTTGCTGGGAGTGTAGGTTAATATCAATTATGGGTAGTGATGGCTCAACTAGTTTTGCACTCTTCGTGGACATCGCTTCATCTGGAGCGGACCAAACATGTCTCTATGGAAATGAGCGACCACCTTGCTGATAATAGCCTTCTTGATCTCCTTCGGTCTGGATTTCGTCCTCAACATTCCACAGAAACTGCTCTCCTAAAACTAATAAACAAACAATCTACTAATGGCCAAAACCAATGGACACTATTATGTACTCCTACTCCTGGACCTCTCTGCTGCCTTTGATACAGTTGACCACCCCCTGCTCAAAAAAAAACTCCATGCCTTTGGTCTCAGTGACTTTACTCTTCGCTGGTTTTCTTCCTACTTATCCAATCGCACCTTTAGCGTTACTTACAATTCTACTTCCTCCTCTCCTCTTTCTTTCTCTGTTGGGGTCCCCCAAGGATCTATTCTTGGACCTCTCCTATTTTCTATCTACACCTCCTCACTGGGCCATCTCTGTATCATGTACCTTATCATTAGCCAAGATCTGGGGATGTTACCACATACATTAGCTCTATGTAAATGCATCTTGTCGTTCACTCACTTGACTACTTCTTTTTACCAGGCTAGATAGTGGGTATGGGTCCCTAAGCTGCAGCACAGATGTGCGCCCAATCGGGGAGCAGCGGCAGTGGCGCCCCCCTCCCCGCTTCAGTTTCCGGATTAGGAACCCCGCTTTCATTTTCACTAGCTGCAACTAAGATGCTACCAATGTTTCCTTACCCATTAATCTTCCCAGTTGATCTTTGTATATGATACACTGTAATGCAAATGCTTTAATCTGCTTGTAACACAGTGTAAAATTTATATTTCTTTATATCAATAAAAATGTATTGAAAGTAAAAAAATAAGTGCCTATACTGTTTAAAATCCATTAATAGATTGTATAACCCTGCTCTGTACATGCTCAGTTGCTCTCTATTTTTAGGCACTGTGCCGAATAAGTAGAGGCAGACCTGCTGACAGCCTAAAGATTTACTGCTCTCAGGTGCTCTGGACTTCAGCAAAATGGCAGCTTTCGGCAAGAAGAAACTGGAACAATGCTGGAGGCAATTTACAGCACACACTCATTTTGGTAGCACAATTAATAATGTGGAACATATGTTTCTTGCTAAAGAACATTATTTTTTATCAAGTTGATATGGGTAAAGTTCTACTTTAATAAAACACTTTCAATAGTATACCTAACATAGTTAACAGTATACTTAACAATAGTATACTTATACTTAACCAAAAGGGGCAAAATATAGAAGTTCATTGTTTTTGTTAGAGTTCAATGCCCTTTACAGTGGAGTTCCACTGGTTTTTACGTTTATGAAAACTCAGCAGCTACAAAAAGTGTAGTTGCTGACTTTTAATAAACAGACATTCACCTGGCCCAAGGTCCAGCAATGCGGCCGCCTGATGCCTCGCTCTTCTACCCCACCTATTCGCGGCGCTGGCATTGGGTGTGCACTGCACATGAGCGAGCCGCGATGCACTCTGTTAGTGGGCAGGCAATCTTCTGGGACCTGTGATGTGTCCCAGAAGATTGCAGGCAGGGATGAGTCGCCTAGGGGGAGAGGAGGAGTCGCCTAGGCAGTGAGGCAACCAGACCAGAAAGTGGGAGCTGAGTACCTGTCAAAACTAGGTACCCCCCAAAAAAAAAATGACATGCAAATTGTGGCATGTCAGGGGGTGAGGAGTACTTAAAGAGGAAGTTCCACTTTTGGGTGGAACTCTGCTTTAAGCAATTCAGAAGCATCATCTCTGTCAAGCGGGAAGGTGATACAGAAAGTAATATGTTTGAATAAGGAAGTAGAAGAGTCACAAGATTGGCTGACTAGAAATATATATTCTGCGGCTGGTAAAACAGTTATGTATATTTAGCAGTTCCACTTTAACTGCAGCTTAGTCCTAAATCCTTATAAAACTAATTTTATTATCCCAATTTATTATATTCAGCCAGTCACGTGCGAGTGTGCACCCATGTCAGTCATCGTAAAAAGTTTCCATTTTGTAAGCAGAAGAAAAACAGCAACCTGCAATCTGTAAACCTTCTGCAAACATTTGTAAACACAACTAATTTGACATTCAACACCCAGAGATTAAATAAATCCTTTTATAATTCTAGGGATTAAGCAGAGACTGAATTTAGCAAAATATTTATGTTGCACACTGTGCTATGGGTGGATAAATTTTGACAAAACCTAGCAAATAATTAACTCTGCTTTGTCAAATGTCTTGACTGCTTCTCTCAAAAGCCATAAAAGAAGCACTTATTTAAAGTTTTAGGCTGTATTTTATTTGAGATATTAGATGAGTAATTAGCTAGTAAATATAGCATGAACAGATAACAACTATAAAATATTTTTTTTCATTATTTCTAAATTAATTGATCAACACAAAATAAAATTACTTGTATGATACCTATAAGAATTGCTACATGATTAACTTTGCCAACCAATTTAAAATCACTAATTCAAAACAAAAGAGAAAAACATCAACAATTTGCGATACAATATTCCAGCCGTCATTAAATGGTGGCCTGTGGTCTGAACACGGACCAAACAACTCTCCTGTCTGGATCGTCAGGCCGGCAGTGTACAGTGCCACATCCCCACTCCGCAGTCATTACTTGTCCCTGCAACCAATGACGTCGCATGTGAGCCCTGCCCCCTGCTGTTTACTCTTTCGCAGCTCCCGGCCGGGCTGTGAGGTGAGACAGGACGTCACATGCGCGTCTCCATCCCATGCTGCTCTTCATCTCGCGGCTCCAGTCATCTTAATCTCCTACCATTCTGCGCCCAGCTTGGGCAAAGCTTTGCCCAAGCAGGGCGCAGAATGCACTGTGCACCCGCCGAGCACCTTGCAAACTCATGCTCAGGCAGGACCGTTCAACTTAAAAGGTCATATTTTCTTACAATGGGAGTTGGCTGGGGGTTATCCATTCCTTACACACAAGTCTATATACTACAGTTATCACTTGGAACATTCAGTCTCGCTTTCAAAGCTTGCAATCATGCATGTGTCTGTGATCACCTGTGCGTCATGCTGCATATGCAGATGCGACTCCTTGGCGGAAACTGCATATTCTTGTTATATTTTCTAATATCTGTATCTGTCATTTCTAGTAAATGTTATACTTATAAATATTTGTGTGATCTCTCTTTGCATATATCAAATACAACCCCAAAATGTAGTATCATGTATCTGTGGTGAAACAAAAATACAAGCTGAAAATTACTGACAAAGTGCATGCACATCTAGCCCATTTTTAAAAAAAATAAATCAGGGAAAGATTAGAACCCCTAACATGTTTTATTGCTATACAGGACTCTGTCATGGCATCTACACACATATCAATATGACCACTGATCATTCATTGTGACTAAGCTGATCGATTTGAATAAAAGTCACTAGCCAAAACTCATTTGATCGATTTAGTGAGCTCTTAGAGAGGTATTCAACTCAAAAGCAAACATTTATTATATCACAGCTTACCAATAGAGTTGAGCGGACACCTGGATGTTCGGGTTCGGCCGAACTTCACGAAAAAGTTTGAGTTCGGCCCCAAACTTGACCCCGAACCTCAATTGAAGTCAAGGGTGACCCGAACTTTTGGGCACTAAAATGGCTCTAAAAAAGTCCTGGAAAGCTAGAGGGCTGCAAAAGGAAGCAAAACGGGGTAAGAGTAGGACAAGTGCCCTGCAAACAAATGTGGATAGGGAAATAACTTAAAATCACATATAAAAATAAAAAATGGAGGAGGAGGTGGATGTGGAGTAGGAGGTTGAGGAGGCCTCAAAAAAAGAATAAGTTCACTTAAGTATACCAATGGCTGTGTGAGGCCGGTATAAATGTCCATTCTGCACAAGGTACAGGCAAGTCTTGTGGGATCCATGCCTAGTTCATTTTAATAAACGTTAGCTTGTCCACGTTGGCTATGGACAGGCGGCTGCGCTTGTCTGTGATAACGTCACCTGCTGTGCTAAACACACGTTCAGGCAATACACTGGCTGCAGGGCAGGCCAGCACCTCCAAGGTATAAAGGGCAAGCTCAGGCCATGTGCCCAATTTGGAGACCCAGAAGTTGAATGGGGCAGACCCATCAGTCAGTACGTGTAGGCGTGTGCACACATACTGTTCCACCATGTTGCTGAAATGCTGCCTCCTGCTAAGATGTTGCCTATCAGCTGGTGGTGCTGTTTGTTGTGGTGTGCTGCTGACAAAGCTTTTCCACATTTTGGCCATGCTAACCCTGCCTTCTGAGGTGCTGGCGGTGCCACAGCTGCATTGGCGACCTCTTCCTCCTCCTCTGCCTTCGCCTTGTGCTTCCACTGAGCCCCCTGTGTCATTTGGGAATGCCCTCAGCAGCGCGTCTACCAGCGTGCGCTAGTAGTCACTCATCTTCAGATCACGATTCAGTGAGGGAATTAAGGACGGCACGTTGTCCTTGTAACGGGGATCCAGCATGGTGGCCACCCAGTAATCAGCACAAGTTTCAATGTGGACAACTCGGCTTTCGTTACGCAGGCACTGCAGCATGTAGTCGCTCATGTGTGGCAGGCTGCCCAGAGGCAAAGACAAGCTGTCCTCTGTGGGAGGTGTATCATCTGTGTCCTCCATATCCCCCCAGCCACGCTCCAGTGATGCCCACGAGCTGCGTTGGGTGCCACCTTGCTGTGAACACGGTTCCTCCTCCTTCTCCTCCTCATCACCCTCGTCCTCCTCATCCTCCATAACTGTGCCCTGGCTTGAAAATTTTTGACCTGGCCTATGCTGCTGCAGGAACCCACCCTCCAAGCCACTTGTGAATGACTGGCCTGATAACCGTAGAAATGACCCCTCTTCCTCCTCCTCTTCCTCCTGTGCCACATCCTCTTCCATCATCGCCCAAAGTGTTTTTTCAAGGAGACATAGAAGTGGGATAGTAACGCTGAGAACAGCGTCATCGGCACTGGCTATGTTGGTGGAGTACTCGAAACACCACAATATGTTACACAGGTCTCGCATGGAGGCCCACTCGTTGGTGGTGAAGTGGTGCTGTTCCGCAGAGCGACTGACCCGTGCGTGCTGCAGCTGAAACTCCACTATTGCCTGCTGCTGCTCGCACAGTCTCTCCAGCATGTGCAAGGTGAAGTTCCACCTTGTGGGCACGTCGCATAGGAGGTGGTGAGCGGGAAGGCCGAAGTTCCGCTGCAGCACAGACAGGCGAGCAGCAGCAGGGTGAGAATGCTGAAAGCGCACTTTCTGCAGCATCCTTGATATATCCAGGTAGTTTTTTAGAGATTTCTGCACCACCGAATTCAGCACCAGGCAAGGGATGTGCATCAAACCAGCTAGGCCCAGAGCTGCTAAGAGATTTCACCCATTATCGCACCCCACCAGGCCGGGCTTGAGGCTCAGTGGCAACAACCACTCATTGGTCTGTTGTTCAATGCCCGTCCACAACTCCTGCGCAGTGTGGGGTTTATCCCCCAAACATATCAGTTTTAAAACAGCCTGCTGTCGTTTCCCCCTGGATGTGCTGAAGTTGGTGGTGAAGGTGTTACGCTGAGCGGATGAAGAGATGGTAGAGGAGGAGGAAGCGGAGTAGGAGGCAACAGGAGGCAAAGAGAAATGCCCTGCAATCCTCGGTGGCGGAAGGACATACGCCAAATGGCTAGCTGCCTCAGGCCCACCCACCACTACATTTGCCCAGTGTGCAGTTAGCGAGATATAGCGTCCCTGCCCGTGCTTACTGGTCCACGTATCAGTGGTTATGTGGACCTTGCCACAGATGGAGTTGCGCACTGCACACTTGATCTTGTCCCCGACTTGTTTGTGCAGGGAAGGAATGGCTCGCTTGGAAAAATAGTGGTAGCTGGGAACCACGTACTGTGGGACAACAACCGCCATCAGGTTTTTAAAACTGTCCGTGTCCACCAGACGGAATGACAGCATTTCAAAGGCCAGGAATTTTGGCATTCAGGGCCAGGGATCGCAAGTGGGTAGGGTGGTCCTTCCTCTTTTTCTCCAGTGTTTGGGAGATGGACAGCTGTAAGCTTACATGGGACCGTGTGGAAATGCTTGGGGGCAGTGGCGGACATGGTGGCGTTGCTGTCACATCGTCTGTTTGCTGGGTGGCAGGTGACACTGGCACTGTAGAGGTGGAGGAAGAGGCCGAGGTAGTAGCAGAACAGGAAGCAGGAGGAGCCCGAGACCTTTCTTGGATTTTGAGGTGCTTATTCCACTGCAGCTCATGCTTTGCATGTAGATGCCTGGTCATGCAGGTTGTGCTCAGGTTTAGAACATTTATGCCTCGCTTCAGGCTCTGATTGCACAGCATGCAAACCACTCGTATCCTGTCGTCAGCACATTGTCTCAAGAACTGCCACAGGGGAACTGTGGGGAACTGCCGGGGAACTCCTTTGAGCTGCCTTTGGTGTGCTAGGTCCCTGGGTGTAATGGGTAGTAGCAGGCCTACTGTCTAGGGGATGGTTGCTCCGCTTTTGCAACCTGCTTCCTCTTTTGCTGTGCTGGTGCCTCTGTGCGACCACCTTCCTCCAAACTGCACACGTCACTCGCATGACCTTCATTCCATGTGGGGTCTAGGACCTCATCATCCTCCACATCATCTTCCACCCACTCTTCACCACTGCCCTCCTTGTCAGTCTGCACACTGTAGAAAGCCGCAGCAGTTGGCACCTGTGTTTCGTCATCATCAGAGACGTGCTGCGGTGGTGTTTCCATATCCTCATCCTGAAAGAGAAGAGGTTGGGCATCGGTGCACTCAATGTCTTCCACTTCTGGGGCAGGGCTATGTGGATGGCCCACGGAAAGCACACCAGCAGAGTCATCAAAAAGCATAAGAGACTGCTGCATGACTTGGGGCTCAGACTGCTTGGCTGATTTACAAGGGGCTGAGGTGAAAGACAGATGGCCATGGGGTTCAGGTGCCAACTCTCAGCTTTCAGCAAGGGATCGGGTGGGAGACAATGTGAAGGAACTGGAGGCATTGTCAGCCACCCAATCTACTATCGCCTGTACTTGTTCTGGCCTCACCATTCGTTGAGCGGCATTCGGGCCTACCATATAACATTGAAGGTTCTGTCGGCTACTCGCACCTGAGGAAGGTGTTTCACTTGTGTGTATAGCTGGCACAGATCGACCACGTCCTCTCCTTGCAACAGGAGCTTCACCAACACCACCAACACCAGCAGCACCATGACCACGTCCCTTATTTGACGATCTCCTCATTCTGGACACAAATGTTCTATTTAGCACAAATTTATATTATTTTTTAAACTGGCAATGTGCAATTTTGTGCAAGAAATGCACAGCAAGGTGCAAATGTACTATTTAGCACTATTTATTAATAATTAAAAAAAAAGAATAATAAATTATTATTCTTTTTTTTTTTAAACCAGCAATGTAGACGCACCTTTTATTTTTGTGCAAGAAATGCACCGCTGGCCGGAAATGTAGTATTTAGAATTTTTTTTTTTTAAACCAGCAATGTTGACGCACTTTTTATTTTTGTGCAAGAAATGCACAGCAAGGTGCAAATGTACTATGTAGCACTATTGATTAATAATAATAAAAAAAAAGAATAATAAATCATTATTCTTTTTTTTTAAACCAGCAATGTAGACGCACTTTTTATTTTTGTGCAAGAAATGCACCGCTGGCCGCAAATGTAGTATTTAGAATATTTTTTTTTTAAAACCAGCATGATGTAAACGCCGGTCGCCACGTAAAGAACGTGTTTTTATTTTTCACGCAGATGTAACGAC
>BLSH010009931.1:108236-146039 GCA_018402905.1 Glandirana rugosa | reverse complement strand
TTTTTTTAAACCAGCAATGTAGACGCACTTTTTATTTTTGTGCAAGAAATGCACCGCTGGCCGCAAATGTAGTATTTAGAATTTTTTTTTTTAAACCAGCAATGTAGACGCACTTTTTATTTTTGTGCAAGAAATGCACAGCAAGGTGCAAATGTACTATGTAGCACTATTTATTAATAATAAAAAAAGAAGAATAAATTATTATTCCTTTTTTTTAAACCAGCAATGTAGACGCACTTTTTATTTTTGTGCAAGAAATGCACCGCTGGCCGCAAATGTAGTATTTAGCATTTTTTTTTTGGTTTTAACCTGTACAGAACCGCGCTATAGCCGAAAGACGGCTACAGCGCGGCTCTGAAAATCCGGGAGGAGGACGTCCTCCCTCGTGCGCGCCCCCCCCGCGCGCACTCGCAGCCTGCGGCGGCGCGCTCTCGCGGCCGCCGCATGCTGCATGGGCGTGTCCGCGGGTCGGGTGGACTCGATGTCCGCCCGAGACCCGCCGATCACCTGTAGCAGCCTCAGAACGGGGAACCGCCGATGTAAACACGGCGGTTCTCCGTTCTGTGAATGGGACATAGCAGATCTACTGATCCCTGTCACTGGGATCAGTTAGATCTGTTATGTCCCGACCAGCCCATCCCCCCCACAGTTAGAACACACCCAGGGAACATTGTTAACCCCTTCACTGCCCCCTGCAGGTTAACCCCTTCACTGCCAATGACATTTATACAGTAATCAGTGGACATTTAAATGTCTGATCCCTGAATAAATGTCATTGGTCCCAAAAATGTGTCAAAAATGTCCGACTTGTCCGCTGCAATATTGCAGTCCCAATAAAAATCGCAGATCGCCGCCATTACTAGTAAAAAAAAAAAATAATAGTAAAAACGCCATAAATCTATTCCCATAGTTTGTAGACGCAATTGCTTTTGCGCAAACCAATCAAAATACGCCGATTGCGATTTTTTTTACCAAAAATATGTAGAAGAATATATATTGGCCAAAACTGATAAATAATTTTCTTTTTTATATTTTTTTTTTGGATATTTATTATAGCAAAAAAGTAAAAAATATTGTTCTTTTTTCAAAATCATCGCTCTTTGTTTGTTTATAGCGCAAAAAATAAAAACCGCAGAGGCGATCAAATACCACCAAAAGAAAGCTCTATTTCTGGGGAAAAAAATAACAAAAATTTTGTTTGGGTACAATGCCGCACGACTGCGCAATTTTCATTCAAAATGCGACAGCGCTGAAAGCCGAAAATTGATTTGGGCAGGAGGTGGGTTTAAGTGCCCAGTAAGGAAGTGGTTAAACCAGCAATGTAGAAGCACTTTTTATTTTTGTGCAAGAAATGCACCGCTGGCCGCAAATGCAGTATTCAGAATATTTTTTTTTTTTTTAAACCAGCAATGTAGACGCACTTTTTAATTTTGTGCTAGAAATGCCCCGCTGGCCGCAAATGTAATGTTTTCACAAAAAAAAAAAACATTTTTTAATTTGTCTAACTGCAATGTAAAATCAGTATTTAAATATGCCAAAATGTTGCCAACTGAACTAGCAGAACATGATTAAAGTAGTGTCCCTGACACACAAGCAGTTGCAAGTGCACTGCACTTGCAAAAATGGCTGCAAACACCCACCTAACAAACAGAAAAATTGCTTAGGTTGTATATGAGGCACTTTGCTTAGCAAACAAGATGTACTCTAGCAAACAAACATCTCCTCTAGCACCCACCCACCAATAAATCTCTGTTTTTAACAGATTTTCTAAAGCTAATCTGTCCCTCACACCAGCAGCAGCATCTCTCCCTACACCAGTATGAGATGATTTTCTAAAGCTAATCTGTCCCTCACACTAGCAGCAACATCCTCTCCCTACACTAGTATGAGATGCTTTTCGAAAGCTAATCTCTCCCTCACAGTAGCAGCAGGATCCTCTCTCTACACTAGTATGATATTATGTGACATGCAGCACTACGTGACTTCAGCTTATATAGAGTCTGGGTCACATGATGCACTGGCCAATCACAGCCATGCCATTAGTAGGCATGGCTGTGATGGCTTCTAAGGGCAAACAAGTGAAACGCTTGTTGATTGGCTGCCCTGCAGCTATTCAAAAGGCGCAAAAAAATACTCAAACCTGGACTTTTTCTCAAATGTCCAGGTTCGGGACACGGACACCCTTAAGTCCGGTACGAACCCGAACTTTACAGTTCGCTCAACTCTACTTACCAATTCTTAGATGTGATAGCTGCATTTCTTTAAATGTTTAAGCGTTCCTTCCTTTATTTTTCCCTGGTGATGTAGCCAGTGAGTCTATTATTTTTTAACAGAACAAGCTATCCTGCAAATGTATTAGTTAAGAGTGTTGAGACAAATCATTTACCACTTACAGGGTGCATACAATGATCATGTTTTATTTATTTACTATATGTAAATCCTTTATCTTAAAAGATAAAAAACTGCTGTAACTGCTTATAAAGTGGTAGCTGGAACCTGGCTTCAATTCGTTAGTGTACATCTAACACTCTCCTGTCCCCGGGCTGACAATGCTGCTGTCCAAAGATGTCCCTGTGCTCCTTTATCCACAATGGAGGCACTCTTATACAGGAGGGGTGTTACTGTCTGGATTAGTCAGGGAAATCAGATGGAAACACCCTAAGAAAGAAAACAAATGCATCCACCACACATAACAATTGATAAGCTGCAATATATTACATTTTTGTTTTTGGACTTGGCCTGGTCAAGCAGCCATGGTGGAATTTTTTAATTGCCTTGAATAAATCAGACAAACATAAGCTTGCGTTGCAAAGCCAATCATAAATTGAATAATGGAGACATTATTCTCTGAAACTGAAGAGTGCAAAATCTGGTGCAGCTGTGCATGTTAGCCAATCAGCTTCTAACTTCAGCTTGTTCAAATAAGCTTTAACAAAAAAACTTGGAAGCTGACTGGTTTCCTTGCAGAGCTGCACTAGATTCTCCAGTCTTTGTAAACCTTCGCAACCCCACAGAGTCAAATGCCTCCATCCCTGGTTTACGAGAATTATACACTTTTCGTATCTGCTCCTGATGAGTGAAAGGAATCCACGAAATGGGTCAAGCTTTTTAGATGCTACAATCATGTGCTTACACTTCAAGATATTTACCAACTATTTTTCTTTATCATGTTTGACTGCACTGTGCTAATTCAATCATGTTTCTTCTTATATATTATGTGAATATGGATTTTAGAGTTTGGTGTGTTACAAGTCAACACTATGAACTACTATACCATTATGATATGATGTTAATATGTGTATATATATATATATATATATATATGAATCATTATTTAACAGTGGCAGCTGGTGTTTTTTTTTTTTTGAGGGGGGCTGCATACAGCCACCACCCCAATTGGCGGAACCCCCCCCACACTGTCGGTTGGTTGGTCAGGTCACCCGCACCCCCCCCCCCGCTAGGGGGGTCGGTCATCCAGCCCCACACTTACATCATCTAGGTCTTGGGTGGGCAGCGCTCCTACGGTCGTGGGCGGCGGCTTTCATTGCGTCTCTTCCTCCATTGCATCATGGTGGCTTCCACTGTGCATCTCCTCTCTTCTCCTCCTAGGCGTCCAATAGGCCAGGAGGAAAATCAGTGTGACAATACGGAATATTCATTGGGTGGACTCAGGACACAGTGCTCTGCGCCTCGAGCCCACCCTTTTTTGAAGCCTATTAGAGCCTCTGGCTCTAATCATGTGCTTAAAAAAAACCCATTGGAATCCATGCGCCCCGCATGTAGATTAGGGGGCTGGATGCATGGATGGGGGTGGCACCCGTGTGCCCCTAATGGACGGGCCGCCACTGTTTATTAATATCTTTTTATCTGCATTGTGCTGTTATCTTATTTGTATAGACATATGAAACAATAAATTTGACAGACACACATTGTTCATTTTGCTTTTTCCAGCCACATGTTTCATTTAAAGCCCCTTTTTTTTGTTGTTTCAAAAACATTTTATTGAGACAATACAAGAGGAGTTGTACAGGTAAAGTATAATTTACATGGGCTCAACGGCCTTGAAATACACTGAATAATAACAACCATAATATTAATAAGGTGTCCGTACCGGTTGAGTAGGAAACGCGGTATGGGACAGCATTTTGTAGATCATGTTGAACCTTTGAACATTGGCGTATGTAGGATAGAGGTTACGTCTTATGTGTGGGATAACATGTCCACTGTAGAGTGGCTAGGTTTGTCGTAACATCAATTGCTCAATAAATGGAGCTGTATGTTTGCAACCTGCTGTATTACGTGCTTCCAACCCCCTTTTTTATAAATTCTTATAAATTAATAATAAGTGATTTGGTTTTGATAGAGCCTTTACATTTATCAACTGATATTATATTTTTGATATTTTAAGTCTATTGAAAAATGCAGAATACTGTGTATTTTGCATTGTTCTATATTTGAAATCAATGATAGCTTGCTTGATGGATAAAACACTATCATAAATCTTAGCATGCATAACCTTCTTAGATATTTCCATTCATTTACTGTCCTGGTGACAAAGGTTTTACCAAACAGGAAATTGGGGAAAATATGCCACAGGGACACAGACAAAGAAAATGTGGTTTGAATACTGGAAAGCTAGAACCCCAGTCAACTTTTTATTGATGTCTGTGTCCCTACTTTAAAGTTTTCTTCCCATCTGGTAAAAAAGAGGTTACTGAAGCAGTAAGGGGAATTATCTTTGCCAGAGATCCAGGTAGCAGTAAATCAATACAGGGGTTCTAATTATTTCTCAACCTATCCAAAATTTAAAAAAGAATAATGTTTAGGCTGAAAATATACTTTAACCACTTCAGCCCCGGAAGGTTTTGCAGCTTTAGGACCAGAGCACTTTTTGCGATTCGGCACTGCGTCGCTTTAACGGACAATTGCGCGGTCGTGCGACGTTGTACCCAAACAAAATTTGTGTCCTTTTTTTCCCACAAATAGAGCTTTCTTTTGGTGGTATTTGATTGCCTCTGCGTCATTTCTGATCGCCGCTATAAACAAAAGAAAAGCGACCATTTTGCAAAAAAACCCAAATTTCTTACTTTTTGCTAAAATTCAAATCCAAAAAAAAAATATAAAAAAACATTTTTTTTCACAGTTTTTGGCCGATTTATATAATTCCTCATATTTGCGATAAAAAAAATCGCAATCGGCGTTTATTGATTGGTTTGCGCAAAAGTGGCCGCGTTTACGGATGATGAGAATTCATTTCTGGGGTTTTTATTTTTTTTTTATTTTTTACTAGTAATGGCGGTGATCTGCGATTTTTAGCGGTAAAGCGATATTGCAATGGACATGTCGGACATTTTTGACACTTTTTTGGGACCAATGACATTTATTCAGCGATCAGAAATTTAAATGTCCACTGATTACTGTATAAATGTCATTGGCAGTGAAGGGGTTAACCTGGGGGGGGGGGAGCTAGGGGTTAACTATGTTCCCTGGGTGTGTTCTTACTGTGGGGGGGTTGGGCTAACATGGGCATGAGAGATCTAACTGATCCCAGAGACAGGGATCAGTAGATCTCTCATGCCCCACTGACAGGGCGGGGAACCGCCGTGTTTACATCGGTGGTTCCCCTTCTTTTCCCTGTAGCCGTTCATCGCGGCTCGCCGGCGGACATCGGGTCCGCCCGAGCCGCGGGCACACTCCTCAGGAGTGCGGCGGGCGCGGGCCCCTTGGTGGCCAAAATGCGAATCGCCGTATATTTACTATTCGCGCCCAGCTCCCCGACTGCCGCCGTGAAAAGACGGCGCGCGGTCGGGAAGCAGTTAACACAGTCAGTGTCAGCTTGTTGCCTAAAGTAAAACTTTTTTTTTTTTTGCCATCTGTGTCCAATTGCGGAGATTTCCCTTCACTTCCTGTCCCATAGCCAAACAGGAAATGAGAGGAAATCCCTGCAAATATAACCAGTTCCAGGCCAGATTTTAAGTATTACCTTGGGGAGACGTAGACTAGAATACTGCAATCACTGAGCAGCAAATTATATCACCTGTGATGCATTTCAGTTATCATGCAAACCTGGCCTGTTAGTGGGTCCCGAGCACAGGAGTTGAGAACCACTGCTCTAGACGATGGATAATGCGATCATTCACAGGACTCCATTAATCCCTTCCATTTACAGTGCAGACCATGAACATATGGGCATCCACAGTTCACATCACGGGAGTTCCAGAATTACAGAGATTACGTGCCTGTATCACTCCACCAGCAAAGATCTCTTCCACTGGGGTAGCTTATGATCTTATTGGAGCCACACCGACCTCACCACACATGGATGTCTCCCCAAGACTTTAACTCAACATCTCCTCAAACATGAAGATCCCAACAGTCATGCAAGCAAAAAGAAGCTCCACAGTGACCAATGGTGTCAGACACTTCTGGGTTAAAATGGCACCGCCGCGTGCGTTTCAAGCCTCACTTTCATTTTTGAAAGTTGCGATTGTGATTTTTTTTTTACCAAAAATATGTAGAAGAATATATATCAGCCTAAACTGATGAATAGATTTGTTTTTTTTTATATTGTTTTGGGCATTTATTATAGCAAAAAGTAAAAAAAAAAATTTTTTTTCAAAATTGTTGCTCTTTTTTGTTTATAGTGCAAAAAATAAAAAACTCAGAGGTGATCAAATACCACCAAAAGAAAGCTCTATTTGTGGGGAAAAAAATTACGTCAATTTTGTTTAGGTACAGTGTTGCACCACTGCAAATGTCAGTTAAAGCGTTGCAGTGACATATTGCAAAAAATGGCCTGGTCAGGAAGTGGGTAAATCCTTCTGGGGCTGAAGTGGTTAAGGAAGATAAAAAAAACAAATGTTGAGCAGGCTGTCTCTTTATTGAAGCAGTGTGCAGAGGGTCCATTCAGTATTTGTAGTGTTAACATGTGGTCACACCCCTTCAGCACCTGTTAGTTCAATTACATGTACAAGCTATTGGGATCTGAGCACAGGTATATCTTTTTTCTGTTGTATGCAGGTCAGTGACCAGACCTGAACCTAGTCGCTCTCCCCCATCTGGTGTCTTTATGCCCCAGGTTGGCATGGTGTCCACCGAAGCATTTGCAGTGGCAAGGCAGTGTAGGACTGGCCAGAAGAGGGATTACTTTGACAGAGTTGGTCAGCTTAAACATGTATTGCAATATATGTGGACTAAATATCCCTGTTTTTCATTGCATAGTTTGCTGGGAAGGGTGTAGCAGTGTGCAGTGGGTCCATTCAATATTTTAGGAGCAACGCCCAAGAAGAAGCATAGAAAGAAGTAGAGTGGGAAAGAGATTCCAAAAGAAAAAGAGAACAATAGGAGAAGGAGTCTTTAATTTAAGCGGCAAAACACTCTCCACGGAAGAATTAGCAGTACTAGATAAAGGTTTGAAACATGCCCCTATTAAAAATGTAAACAAATTTGACACATACATTGGAATCCAGAAGTATGTGAGAAAAATCAACATTAAAAAATATGTCCTAAGTAACCCACAACTATGGCCAAATGCATCAGTGACTGCTCCATCAACAATTCAATACAGTACATTGTGGAATCAATCCTTGTTCAACCCTCAAGTACATGACAATCAACATATCTAAGTCTTCAAAATATTAGTAGTGCAAGATCTAGATATATAGTAATACTTCCAGCTGACAAAGGAGGAGGTGTGGTGATTCAATCCAAGGAAAAATATCAAGAAAAAATCAATCGACAATTACAGGACTCTACAACCTATGTCAAACTTTTGGGCAATCTAACTATCCAATATGAAAAAGAGCTGGAAAAAGTTGTACATATGGTCTTTAACCGCTTCAAGACCACCCACCGTCAAATGACGGTGGAGCGGTGCAGCTCTCGGGGTGGGCGGACGTCATATGACGTGAGCCCTTTAAGACAGAATTGCGTGCGATCGGGCGCGTGCATCCCAGCTCTGTCGGTGATGCCGCATCTCTGACGGGGGTGAACAGCCATTGGTCCTGTCAGTTTACCATGTGATCCGCCGTGATGAAGTCACGGCGGACCACAAATGGTACTTCCCCCATTCGCACTGCGCATGCGCGCGATCATGTCAGTGGTGGCGTGTTCCCTGGGAACACTGCCTGTCACCGACACTGGTATCAGCTGTTGGCCAGCGGATGTTACCTTGTGATCGGCTGTGATCTACTCACAGCCAATCACATGTAATGTAAATGGAGCGGTAACTCACTGTTACCAGCTCTTCTGTACTCACACAGTTTCCAGTGTGAAGAGAGAAGAGCTAGGATCAGTGAGTAACTGATCTGTGTAAAGCACAAACACACCTGTCACATCACCCCTGCCCCCCCCCCCAATGCACCTGTCACCCAACAGTCCCCCATCTGCCCCCATAAAGTGCACCTGTCATCAGACTGCCATCATAAAGTGCACATGTTAACCGTCATCCATCAGTGACTGTGGTATGGCACCCGTCATCCATCAGTGACCGTGGTATGTCACCCGTCATCCATCAGTGACCGTGGCATGTCACCCGTCACCCATCAGTGACCATGGCATGTCACCCATCAGTGACCATGGTGTGTCACCCGTCACCCATCAGTGACCATGGTGTGTCACCCATCAGTGACCGTGGCCTGTCACCCGTCACCCATCAGTGACCATGGCCTGTCACCCTTTAGTGACTGTGGCGTGTCACCCGTCACCCATCAGTGACCGTGGCCTGTCACCCATCAGTGACCGTGGCCTGTCACCCATCAGTGACCGTGGCCTGTCACCCATCAGTGACCATGGCCTGTCACCCATCACCCATCAGTGACCCTGTCCTGTCACCTGTCACCCATCAGTGACTGTGGCGTCTCACCTGTCACCCATCAGTGACTGTGGCATGTTACCCGTCACTCATCAGTGACCTTGGCCTGTCACCCATCAGTGACCATGGCGTGTCACCTGTCACCCATCAGTGACCATGGCCTGTCACCCATCAGTGACCGCAGCATGTCACCCATCAGTGAACGTGGCCTGCCACCCATCAGTGACCATGGCATGTCACCTGTCACCCATCAGTGACCGAGGCCTGTCACCCATCACCCATCAGTGACCGTGGCCTATCACCCATCAGTGACCATGGCTTGTCACCCATCAGTGACTACCGCCAGTCGCCCATGGCCTGTCACCCATCAGTGACCACTGCCAGTCACCCATCACCCATCAGTGACCACTGCCATTCATCAGTCACAGATCTGTGACCACCGCCAGTCACCCATCAGTGACCGTCTTCACCTATCAGTAAACATCACCTCTAAAAGTCTCAACATGTGATATCACCATAATCAGGAGGAGTAGCAGAATGTATTTTGGGGTGTAATTTTTGCTATGTACATGCCATGTGTTGGAAATATCATATAAATTGACAACTTTGGGTAAAAATAAAAGTGTTTTAATTTTTTTTCCCTACTACTGGAAAAAAATGACATGTTCAAAAGACTCACTATGCCTCATAGATTATACGCTGGGGTGTTTTATTTCTAAAATGGGGTCATTTTGGGGCCAATTCCATTGATCACCACAGTCACCTGTCACCCATCAGTGACCATCACCCGTCACCCATCAGTGACCACCACCAGACACCCGTCACCCATCAGTGACCACCACCAGAGACCCGTCACCCATCAGTGACCACCACCAGTCACCCATCACCTATCAGTGACCACAGCCAGTCACCCGTCACCTATCAGTGACCACCGCCAGTCACCCGTCACCCATCAGTGACCACGGCCAGTCACCTATCACCCATCAGTGACCACCACCAGACACCCTCACCCATCAGTGACCACCACCAGACACCCATCACCCATCAGTGACCACAGCCAGTCACCCATCAGTGACCACCGCCAGTCACCCATCAGTGCCCATCGCCAATCACCTGTCAGTGACTGTCACACCTATGAGTAAACATCACCTGTAAAAGTCTCACACATGTGGTATCACCATACTCGGGGGGAGTAGTAGAATGTATTTTGGGGTGTCATTTTTGCTATGTGCATGCTATGTGTTAGAAATATCATATAAATGGACAACTTTGTGTAAAAATAAAAGCGTTTTCATTTTTTCCCACATTTTCCAAAAACTTCTGGAAAAAAATGACATGTTCAAAAGACTCATTATGCCTCATAGATTATACGTTGGGGTGTTTTCTTTCCAAAATGGGGTCATTTTGTGGGCAATTCCATTGTCCTGGTGCTCCAGGACCTTCAAAACTGTAATAGGTAGGTGGTTGAGAAATGAGATGTGTCATTTATGCTTGTAGAATGCCTGAAGGTATTAGTTCAATGTTGGGCCTCTGTATGTGGCCAGGCTGTGTAAAAGTCTTACACATGTGGTATCGCCATATTCAGGGGGAGTAGTAGAATGTATTTTGGGGTGTCATTTTTGCTATGTACATGCTGTGTGTTGGAAATATAATATAAATTGACAACCTTGTGTAAAAAAAAAGCGTTTTTATTTTTTTCCCACATTTTCCAAAAACGACTGGAAAAAAATTACATATTCAAAAGACTCATTATGCCTCATAGATTATACCTTGGGGTGTTTGAAGTAGCAGAATGTATTTTGGGGTGTCATTTTTGCTATGTACATGCTATGTTTTGGAAATAACTTATAAATGGACAACTTTGTGTAAAAAAAAGTGTTTTCATTTTTTTTCCACATTTTCCAAAAACTTCTGGAAAAAATTAACCATTCAAAAGACTCATTATGCCTCATAGATTATTCGTTGGGGTGTTTGCTTTCCAAAATGGGGTCATTTTGTGGGAAATTCCATTGACCTGGTGCTCCAGGGCCTTCAAAAATATGATAGGTCGTCATGTCATTAGATGTGTAATTTATGTCCCTAGAATACCTGACAGTGCTCCTTGCATGTTGGGTCTCTGTATGTGGCCAGGCTGTGAAAAAGTCTTAGACATGTGAAATCGCCATACTCAGGAGGAGTAGCAGAATGTGTTTTGGGGTGTAGTTGCAAGTATGCATATGCCATGTGTGAGAAATAACTTGTTAATATGACAATTTTGTAAGAAAAATAAAAATAATAATACTCTTCATTTTGCAAAGAATTGTGGGAAAAAATTACAACGTCAAAGAACTCACCATGCAACTTACTGAATAATTTGGAATGTCTACTTTCCAAAAAAGGGTCATTTGGGGGGTATTTGTACTTTCCTGGCTTGTTAGGGTCTCAAGAATTTAGATAGGCTGTCAGTGCATCAGGTGTGATCAGGTGTGATCAATTTTCAATGGCTGGCACCATAGCTTGTGGACTCTTACACAAGGACCAAATAATATACACCAATTTGGGTTATTTTTACCAAAGATATGTAGCAGTATAAATTTTGGCAAAAATTTATGAAGAACAATTACTCATTTGAAAAATGATATGACAGAAACAAAGAAAGGGGCATTTTTTCACAAAATTTTTAATGTTTTTTATTTATAGCACAAAAAATTGAAAAACACACTAGTGATTAAATACCACAAAAAGAAAGCTCTATTTGTGTGAAAAAAGGACACAAATTAGTATGGGTATAGTGTTGCATGACTGAGTAATTGTCATTCAAAGTGTGATAGCGCTGAAAGCTGAAAAATGGCCTGGCCAGGAAGGGGGTTTTCGTGCCGAGTATTGAGGTGGTTGAGAAAGATATATTGAATAAGAGAGAAGCAAAATACCTGATACCTGAGGTGTGTAGAATACCGGTAATTTATATAATTCCAAAGATACACAAAAACAAGGAGAACCCACCTGGAAGCCTATCGCCAATGGAATTGACTCTCTAACAGCTAGGATGGGACACTATATCGATCATTTTATACAGCCATCGGTACAATCTACTAAAGCGTATTTGAAGGATACAAAACATGTCTTACAACTCATAGAATCTATACCGGTGTTAGAAGGAAGGACTTTATTGGTATTATTGGTGACAGCGGACATATCATCTCTCTACACCGTCATACAACATCATCAAGCCTGCGAGGCAACAAAATGGGTGCTGAAATAATATAAACTCAAGTGTATACAACAAAAATAGGTCATTAAGTGCATTGCCTCATAATTTTGCCTAAAAAACAACTATTTTTGGCATGACCAGGCATATATTAAACAAATAACTGGCATAGCCATGGGTGCCAAGTTTGCACCAAGTGTGGCTAATGCCTTCATGGCGCAGTGAAGAAAGTGTCTACAAAAATACGCCCACGGAATTAACTTTCTATAAATAATTTATAGATGATTTGATAATCATTTGGCATGGAAGCAAAACATCACTAGAACTCTTTATACACAAATTAAACAAAAATGATAAAAATATTCAGTTAACATGGAAGATTCATGAAAAACAAATTTACTTTTTAGATCTAGAAATTAGATTAGAAGAAAACAAGCTTTTCACATTTCACAAAATGTTGACAGAAACAGCTATTTGTCTGACTAATTTAATCGTAATAGTCCATACAGAATCAAATAGAATTAGTGAATAACATGGATAGACCATCTATGATTCAGAACAATAGAAAGATCCAACAACAAACCTTGGAAGCTCCAGCTGTGATCTTGGACTTTAATATGCAACATAAAGAAGTAGAAAAATGAATTACAAGACACTGGCATATACGGAGTCGCCATAAACACCTGCATAGTATTATTCCTGAAAAACCATGCTTCATCTACAAAAGAGCTCCTACATTGAGAGACATGGTTGTTAAAAATGTAGTTGAACCACCTCCAAGAAAAGACTTCACTTTCTTTACAGGAAAAGGTTTTTTTCCATGTAAATATTGTTTTGCCTGTAGGCATGCAAAGAAACCACCAAAGAAAAAGCCTGAAATTGAGGCCATAAGTACGAGTCGTACCTACCCTCTAAAGGATTTCATTGGTGCAATACCGAAGGAGAAGTCTATGTTCTACAATGTTCCTTTAAATTACAGTATGTGGGAAGGGCGAAAAGAGCAGTGAAAACTTGAATTAAAGAACACATACAAAACATCATTAAAGGATTCCCCAAGCACAGTGTATCAAAACACATTGCATTGATCCACAACAAAGATCCAGCACATTTACAATTTTGGGGCATAAAAAGGTACAATAGGTCATGGAGAAGAAGCTACAAAGTTAGGGCTCTACGTCAGAAAGAATCCAGATGGATACACACTTTAAGAACCCTTAAGGAAGGACTCAATGTAGAATTTGATTTAAACTGTTTTCTAAGTAAATATTGAAGTATTGGTTAGGTTTTCCATATATAGTATGAAGATGTCTGGAACAGTCGGTTTATAGGGAAGTTGAAATACAAGAACAAATTAACAGAATAACCCCTCCCCTTTTATATGATTGAGGTTTTCCTGTTTGAGGTTTTCATTATTTGTGAGTTATGTATCTATAATAATGTAAGCCTCCCACTTAATTTCCGGTACACAGGTAACAGATTTATATAATTATATTGTTATTCCACCCTATGGTAATTGATTTTACATCAATTTTCAGGCTCTACTAGACCTTTCATAGACAGAAGATGTATACATATATATGTGTAATATACCATGGGTTTGACCAATTAATTTGAATTATTGGAATAAAATATCCTATTAGTTTGATTTGAATTGGAGATAACAAATAGCACCTATATTTTCCATATAGTTAAGAAATATCCATAGTTACGGTAGATATTTGACTGAAACAATATAACACACTTCGCATGAATAATTTTGTTAAATGTCTAGGTTATACACCTAAACCTCCCCTGAAAACTTCAGCACAGGAGACACGTGGAAAATGGCTGTGGGGATGACTTAAGGTTATCTACAGTAAAATACAGACCTTGTACATAAAATTGTGAACTTGACGGGACTCCTCCCAGATATAGAGAATGCATATAGGTACGAGCAATACTTTATTTAGTGCTTAATTACGTTGAATCATTAACATTTATAACAAATTTATAATCTACATGCAAGTCCAGTCCGTTTTTGGATCGGTGAGAAGAAAAAGTGCTGGCATTGTTTTCATTGTTCTTATTGTTTTTATGGTCCAAATACATTCTTATGTAAGTATTTTCCCTCAAGTAGTGGTTCAGACTGCCAGGGTGTAGACTGGTCTCAGGTAAAATGGCCATGGTGAACTTCCTTTGTAATGCCCTATTAAACTTCCACTACTGAAACCTATGTAAACAAACATATGGAAAATGTCTGCGATGACGACTTAAATTGGTCTTCGATAAAATAGCGAACGCACAACTTCCGGTCTACAAAATATAAATAGAATCAACTGACATCCAATCCGGTTCTCCTGAAGAAGTCATGTGACATGACGTAACATGTAGGGCATGGCCGGATCGAGCAGTATACCGGAAGTGACGTGAGAGGTTCGCCTATGCTTTTATCATTTTCCTTTCAATAATTTTTATTGAATTTCATACAGAAAGCATGAAGAAGCATACATAAATCAATTGGAAAAGAGTCAGCTCTAATATACATTTTATCTCAGAAGAGACAGCTATGAAAGTGAATTCAACTGGCGTAACATAATGACATACTAGCGAATATGTTAACATCTGTGTTATATATGATTATCAGAAAAATAACATCAATCAAACCTCCCCGACACCCCAAATGAGCTCATACTGTGTCATGGGCGAGTCAATGTCACATATTGTTCGTATACCCTTGTAGAAGGGTAAGGTATCTTTGTAACAGAGAGGTAACTATTAAAATTGTCAGCGAAGGGGGCATGGCTTGGCACACAGATGAGATGGCCACTTGAAGCAGGAGCTCCGGCACCACAGAGGAGAAAAAAGCCTTTTAATCACCCGGTCTGCAGTGAAGGGTAAGATCGGACAGCAGCTGCTATTTACGAACAACCCACACTCACAACTATGGTGCAATCTCCCAGAACTGTTCTGTTCTCAGCCCCCTACAGCAAGTGAGGCCTCCCCGCATGCCTCGGCCATGGCATGGCGGCAATCCAAGGGAACTTCTAAACAGAAGCACCCCACGGACCAAGAAATGCTTCTTACACAAATACAACAGGTCCCAAAGATATCGGACCTACAGCATATAGCATCTGACATAAAAGGAGCCTTAACTTACATGGTCATTGAGCTAAAAGATGAGCTGAGAGGAGTCTCGGACTGCCTGGAGGAGGTAGAGAGGGCCGCGGGCCGCCACGATGCTGACATAAGGGAGCTCCAGCAACATGGAGCACGGTACCATTATCATATGATCGAACTACAGAGGAGGCTGGAGGACCTTACTAATCATGGTCTGAAGAGAAATCTGAGGATTAGGGGCACACCAGAGACAGTTGAACACGTTTAAATCCCGCTGGTACTCCAATCGTTGATTAACAACCTTACTGAGAGAGCACAAGATGCCCCAGTGAAATTTGAACGAGCGCACAGAGCTCTGAGGCCTAGAGGGAGGGAGGGAGACCCCCAAAGGACATAATTTAAGTTTATAGTCTGTGAAACAACAAAGAGGAAGTGGCAATGAGAGCCAGAGACCAGGAGGAGATTCGCTTCAATGGAGCTGAAGTCAAAATCTTCCAGGACCTCTCCCAAATTACTTTGAACCACCACAGGGCACTGAGGCCCATCTTGACGGCTCTCAGAGAACGCCACATAGTATATAAGTGGCGGTTCCCATTTGGCCTCTGCGTCACAACTCAAGGACGCTCCTTCACATTGCCCACCCCGGCAGACCTCCCCAGTTTTTTTAATTCACCAACTTACTGGAAATCCCTGTGCCAGAATAGTGCCAGGAATTCATCATCCCAGAAGCCTGGAAAAACTTCATCCCCCCTGCGACTGAACAACACACCCCTCGACGCCACCAGAACTCTACACCATACCGGCGCGGAAGAAGAGATCAAAGTGCTGCTGTGGCGATCCCTATGGAGCCGGATGCCAAATAGACAGCCGCAATACGTCCAGGATAAGACACTGACAGACACACCTACACCCAGCAGACCGAAGTTGTTTTGTTCGTAATTCTACTTCTTTTTGTTTCACCTATATGTTGATCGAACTGACCTGACCTGGACACAACCCATACAGCCACCTGAGGACCTGAGATATGACAACCTGCTACCTTAAACTCTCGCACACCCCAGCCTGGAACTATAGTTGCGCGGGTGCCGGTGAGAGTCCCTGTGCATCTGCGGGGACAGGTAACAGAAGCTGTTTCAGTTTATACACTACCCATACCTGCTTGTTATATCTCCCTGATGTGAGCTTTGCCATCAATCATCATATCCAGCCTCATGCCATTTTGTGAGCTAGACGCCTGCACGGTCGTTTGCTCTTTTTCATGATGGTTAAGAGGGTATGATCAGGGTGAACTATGCAACAAACTTTAGTTCAATACCTGTTCACATTGCCTTGGTCAAACCGAATTGAAAGATGACAGACTTGGTTTCTAACAGACCTGATAAAATAACTCCAGATGAGCAAAGTAAAGTTGCAGGATCTAACGGTGGACTAGAAAAATGAATGTGGCCGCACACAATATACAATTTGTGAATGCGAGCAGTTTAGCCAGTTTTAGCTGCATAGGTTTCTGAAAGAGGCGTAACTTTCTATGAAGAAACCAAAACTCTGCCACAGAGTATAAACCTATGCAGCCTGAGGGATTCACAGCTCACCTCCCATACCCGTGAGGCATATAGAACTGAATAAGACCGAGCCCATCATAGACCTGGTCTGCTTCCTTGACTCTTCTCTATACCTCATGTCTCTTATTTTCACTTAATGCTACTGCACAAGTTACAGTAATGTTCATTCCTATATTGTTTATTTATTTATTTATTTTTTAATATGAATTTATTGAAAATTTTGAATAAAGTACATGATATTTTCAATGCATATTAATAGGAGTAGAGTTAACCATATATTTGATACAACATGTTAGCAAAATATAGTAGTGTAAGAGGAAGGTACCTGTACAAAAGTAAGCAATCTTAAAGAACTTTTACAACAGATAGGAAATATTTGTGCAGTTGGAGAACTGGACGGATATCCTGCAATGGGGGGGAACAGACATAACAATGGGGGGGGGGGGGTTGGGGGGAAGAGGGAGGGAGGGAAGCCTGTAAAAGCAAAAATAAAATATCTTATTGTAAAGAGAGTCCAATGGGGTGGTTCGTGCTAGGCTGAATTTTTCCATTTATCACGGAAGTACCGCAATGTGCTGTAAGTGGAATTTGAAGTAGTCGGGGACTGAATGTAATCCATGAAGGTTTTTCTTAATTTATTAAAATGCTGTTCAGTAGACGAGAGATTGAAATTGGTTAGAGTCTTCTCCTTGTGTAGCTGGTGAGCCAGCTCCTGTTTTACCTGTGATGTGGTCGGGCTGGATGTGGAGGTCCAGTTTTTTTTTTTTAGGATTACTCTCCTTGCGGGAAAGAGACGTAGCAGGATCCAATCTTTGTGTGGGATGATCGGGGCAGAAGACCAAGTCAGAAGCTGTTTGTCCCAGTATCCAAAGATTAGGAGAAAGGGATCTCTTGGGATTTGAAGTAGAGTGATGTTGTGAATAAATTTGATGATGTTGTCCCAATAGGTGGAGATGAAGGAACATGACCAAAAGCGGTGAGTCAAGGATGGTCTTGGTTGATTGCAGTGGGGGCAGGACATAGATGCAGCATTTTGTTTGTCCCAGATGAAAGGGATGTATGCTCGATGTATTATCTTTAGTTGTGTCTCCCTCCACTGCTCGCAGGGTATTAACTTTAGGGTTTTGTTATAGCCCTGCAGGATTTTATCCAGTAGATTAGGGTCTTGGAAGTCTTTGCCCCAGTTCTTGGCAAAGGAGGAGGAAAAAGGGGGTGTAGTTTTGGCGATCAGGGGTTTATAGATCTCTGAGATAGTGTAAGAGCTGGACTCCAGAAGAGCACCAATAAGAGAAGATTGGAATCTCTTGGAGCTGTCTTTACATAGTGTGTGTATGTAGTGAGCACATTGCCAGTAGTTGAAGATATAGTTTTGTGGCAGGGAGTATTGTCTTGCTAAAACTGAGAAAGGCAGCAATTGTCCAGTGACTGGATCGCAGAGTGATGAGAAATTGATGAGGCCCCAATCCAGCCATATGGTGAAAGTTCAGTGGTGGGTGCCAGGGGTGAAGTTTGGGTTTCCTTGGATTGGGAGGCATTTAGAAATAAACATGGGAAGGTTCAGCAGTTTATGAACCTCCCTCCAGGCTATGGCCGTGTCTCAAAGCAACGGGTTATGTTGGAGGTCAGGTGTCAGTGACTTCCAAGGAGAGTGGAGAAGGGCCTTCAAGGAGAAAGGTTGGGTCATTGCATCCTCTAATATGAAGTTAGCGTATCTGGATGTTTCACTCATCCAATCAAGGCCAATACATAATAAACATGCTAAATTATACACTGTAATGTTGGGCAGGCAAATGCCTCCCTCGCCACTGGGGAGATGCAGCTTTGTCATAGCCATACGAGGTCTCTTTCGCTGCCATATAAATTTAGTAATGTGCTTGTTAAGAGTCTGCACGTGTTTGTGTTTAAGCAGCAGAGGAATCATTTGTAGAAGATAGCGCAGATGAGCGAAGCTGACCATTTCAAATAAATGGCATCTCCCCAGTAGTGACCGAAGCAGGTCCATCCAGTTCTCCAGTTCTTGAGAGATTTTATGGAATAATGGAAGGAAATTTAGTGAGTATACGGAGGTAGATGTGTTGCAAATTTTTATGCCTAGATAGGTGATGTAAGATTTGGCCAGTGGAAGTGGTGATTGGGAAGCCCAGGTTCTTCGCGTATTGGGACCTATGGGGAGTATCTCACTTTTGCTGTAATTTATGCGCAGACTGGAATAGAGTTTAAAATCGTGAAAGATTTGAGTGATGGTGGGCATGTCTTTAGAGGGGTTCGCTGAGAATATGAGGACATCATGCGCGAAAAACGCTGATCGAATCTCGTGGTCTCCTATTTGAATTCCATGCAATGGAGCTATGGTGTTTAGATACCTAGATAGTGGTTCTATTGCTAGGTTGAATAAAAGTGGAGACAGGGGGCACCCCTGTCTTGGGCCTTTGAAAAGGTTGAATTCTTCTGAGAGTGGACATGCCACCACCAACCTGGCCGCGGGCACAGAATACATAGACCGGACCAGATGGACAAAAGGGCCCGAGAAACCCAGCCATCTCAAGACCCGAGAGAGCCATTTGAAACCCCCTTGTGCTTATCTGCGTGGTTGAGAATCATTAGAAATTTTCAGATGTTCAAAGAGGCTGCTCTGCCTTTAACAAAACCCGACTGCGCTGGATGAATCAGGGAAGGAAGGATGGAGGCCAGTCTGGTAGCTATTATTTTAGATAAAATGTTTACATCCAAATTTAATAGTGAGATGGGGCGATATGAGCTGGGTTCTAGGGGGTCTTTTCCTTTCTTGGAGAGTAATTTTATAAGTGCTTGGTTGCCAGAAGGAAGGTAAGGGCCTCCCCTCCAGATGCCAGTGTAAACCTCCTTTAAAGTAGGTACCAATAGAGAGCACAGAGTTTTATAGAATTCTCCCGTGAACCCGTCGGGTCCTGGGGCTTTATTGGGAGCTAGATGATTGATGGCAAGCAGGATTTCTGAGCTTGAGATAGGGGCATTAAGGGATTCGAGATCCAAAGGAGAGATCGATGGGAGGTGCAATTTATCTAAAAAGCTTTGGGCTAAGGTATTGTTCGTTTGGTCAGGGGCATACAAGTTGGTATAAAAGTTTTTCATAACTTGGTTTATTTCCTGGGGTGTTTTTTGAGATTACCATGTGGGTCCCTCAGGGCTGTGATGTGCATGGGGGAAAAAGTTCTTCTGGCTAGTCTAGCCAGTAATTTACCAGATTTGTTTTCTTATTGGTAGAATTGGGCTTCTAACTGTGTCCTCTTTGTCATTTCCAATGACTCCGCCCAAGAGTCAAAATCAGTCTTGGCTGCCTTCCATTCCACCCGGTTTTGGGGGGAGTCATTGGTTGATAAATTCCTCTGGGCTAGTTTTAGTCGTAAGCTGGCCGCCTTAAATTTGGATAGGGAGTGCTTTTTGAAGGTGGTTGCGTAGGAGATTATTTTCCCTCTAATGAAGGCCTTTCACGTGTCCCAAAATAAATTTGGGTTATCTGCGTGGGAGGAATTGGTAGCGGTATATTCCGACAAAGCTGTGTGCATAGATTGCTGGAAGTTTGAATTGTTGTGTAGGTATTGTGGGAAGCGCCATATACGAAGGTTTGGCTGGGACAGTGATTCGTGGAATGAGAGTGAGATGGGGGCATGGTCTGAGATTCAGATCTCATGGATGTCTGCTTCCGAGACCAAAGGAGTCAGAGTATCTGTGCAGAATAGATAATCTATCCTAGTGAAGATGTTATGAGGAGTAGAGTAAAAAGTGAACTCCTTTTCTAGGGTTTGTAGTAATCGCCAGGGATCAGTCATGTGGCGGGATTCCATAGTAGAAGCTAGAAGTGTGGGTTCCAGGTCGTGTGAGTCATGATGGGGTCTCAGGGGACGAGATCTGTCTTCTGCTATATGAAGGATAGAGTTGAAGTCTCCCCCTACAGCGTGGGGGATGTGCGGCTCTTTTGTCAGACTGGAGGACAGGTTGCTGAAGAAGGAAGACCCGGGATTGTTAGGAGCGTATACATTTGAGATCATAAGATCCTTGTTGAACAGGCGGATGTGGATCGTCAGCAGACGACCCTGGATGTCAGAATTTACCAGTGTAATTTCACAGGGAAGGTTTTTGTGTATCAGTATAATAACCCCTGCTTTGCATCTGATTGCATCAGTCCCTATGACTGGGCCCACCCACAGCTTTTTTTTTTTCAACTCAAGAAGGAGTTTTATTGTAAAGACTGCACAAAATACAAGCAATGACATACCAGCATAAAGGTGCCAATTGTATCTTATATTGTATACAATATCGATAACACATGTATAGAGTAGGATGATTCTTCATCATTTTTATCAAAACGACTATTATCTATGTATCGCTCATAGCCATCTATTTTGGTATTAGTGCGTAACCTTCACGTTCTAAATTCTACTAAAACATCCATAAAGCAGCCATTCATTATCTAAATTCAGGATCATGAATAATAAATCAAAACTTAAACTAACCAAAAGTAACTTATGCCCCTCCAGCCGCCAGCCCAAGGTGAGAAACAGGGATAACCGTGACCTTCGTTGGGATTTGTGTTCCCTCCAACTCTTAAGCCTCCAGGAGTCTATTCAGTACTACTTGAGGCGGCGCCAATCCCGGTACATCTAACCAGGGTTGCACATTGAGAGAAATTTCCTGGTGGCCCCTCTATGTATGTATGTCCGCCTTTCTCTGATCAACATAAAATTAACCTGTGCCACCCACTGACCCTTTGTTGGAACCCTGGGTGTCATCCATCATCTGGCAATAAGTTTACGTGCCAAATAAAGCAAACGGAGCACCGCCAGATGAGTGTGGGGAGTCAGCAGCTCCTCATCCAGAGCACCCATAAGACAAACAATTGGATCTTTACTGAGTGGATAACAATATACTTGCGTAATTGTAGAGACAACCTCCTCCCAATACTGAAAGAGCTTGGGGCACCGCCACAACATGTGGATAAAGTCACCATTCTCTCTCTGGCATTTTGGATATAATGGGCTGTCTCTGCAGCCCCAGTTATGTAATCTTTGTGGCGTCCTGTACGCTCTGTGTAATAGGAAAAGGTGGGATAATTTCTGAGAGGCCGACAAGGAAACCAATGGGGCGGCAGTTAGACAAGAGTCCCAAACATCTCCCTCTATGGACCCCACATCTTCCTCCCATCCCCTCCTGCAAGGCAGTGCCTTTTTATCATGTAGAGCAGGGATAAGCAATTAGCAGACCTCCAGCTGTTGCAAAATTACAAGTCCCATCATGCCTCTGCCTCTGGGTGTCATGCTTATTGCTGTCAGAGTCTTGCTATGCCTCATGGGACTTGTAGTTCTGCAACAGCTGGAGGTCCGCTAATTGCATATCCCTGATGTAGAGCATCGAGAACCATGGAATATACCCTTTTTGTCTGTGGTCAGGAAAACTTCTCCTATTAGGGGATGCACTGTCAACTCAAGTTTGGCGACCCTAGCTTGCTCTCCCAATGCATGTCGCAACTGTAAGTACTTGTAAAAGTGGGAGTTAGGAATCTGGAATTCCAGTTGAAACTCAGAAAAGGATTTTAGAATCATACCCCTGTACAGTTGCGAGATGTATTTAATACCTGCTTCCTCCCATCCTCTAAAGCCTTTCAGGTTCCAAATTTCCTTATATTCTAGATTGTGCCATATGGGGGTGTCCCTCAGGAAGCCCGTAATGTTCAGCCTAAGCTTAATATGTTTCCATATTGTATTAAGAAGTGATACGGTAGGTAGTGTCCTGGGTGGGTGTGAGAGGCCACCCTCTAGGTGTGTTAGGGCCGAACACCCCGATCCCTCCGGGATAATCATGTTCCGAATCGGATCCGAGGGGTCAAGATCCCCCCAACCCCCTAGTTGTTGAGCTTGAGAGGCAATATAATATAGTCTAGCTTTCCCTAAATTGTGTATCAATACGTAAAAAACACTTCTTGGGTATCCACACTGGTGCATTATTAAAAACATATATGAGCTGGGGGGAACCACACCATTTTTATTAGATTAACCCTCCCAATTACCGAGAGAGGCAGCCTGAACCAGCTTGTGGATTTTTCCCTGAATTTGGTCAGCATAGAGAATAGGTTCAAGCGTATATAATCTCTTGGATCAGGTGTAACATGAATTCCCAAATATTTGAATTGGGAGACTATCTCCACCATTGCCGCACACTCCAGGAGCGGCTCCTGCAGAGGGTCCAGGGGCATCAGTATCGACTTGTCCCAGTTGATAGTGAAACCCAATAGTCTGCCAAAACTATCAATTAGTTGCATGACTGCCCTTAGGGTGGCCTTGGTGTCCCCTAAATATATTAAGGTATCGTCGGCATACATGGATACCACATCAGATCTCTGTCCCCTCTGAAATCCAACGATCTCAGAGGAAACCCGCATATGTGCCGCTAGAGGCTCCACCGCCAGGGCAAACAGCAGGGGCGACAAAGGGCACCCCTGCCTAGTGCCCCGATGTAGCAGAAAGGCCCCCGACAGTTTCACCGTTCACCCTAATACGGGCCGAGGGGGATGCGTATAGTACCCGTATCCAATGAATAAAAGTGTCTCCCACCCCAAAGCATTCCAAGACCTCCCACAGATATGGCCACTCCACACTGTCGAAAGCCTTGGCCACATCCAGGGAAAAGATTGCTCTATTATCCATATTATCTACAGGCAGTTGCAGGTTTAAGAAGAACCTCCTCAGATTTTGGGCAGTAGACTGGTTTGGTATAAATCCACACTGATCCCTATGTATCAGCTTGTGGATGACTTTGGATAATCTGGAGGCCAGAACTTTGGCCAACAGTTTGGCAACAGCCGTTAACAACGATATGGGTCTGTATGAGTCTGCCCGAAGGGCATCCTTGCCAGGCTTCAAAATAACAACTATTATAGCCTCATTCATTGATCGTGGAAGTTTACCGACTTCCAGTGCCTCATTATATACCTTGAGTAACATCGGAACTGCTCCACATAACGTCCATAAACCTCTGAGAGGATCCCATCTGCTCCCGGAGTTTTCCCGTTGGCTGCCTCCTTTATAGCCAAGAGAAGTTCCTCCTCTGTTATATGGTCATTAAGCATCTTTACATCAGAGGGAGGGAGAGTTGGCAAGGGACACCCATCCAGGAATTCCAAAATATCCTCCCTAGACGGGTGAGCCTTAGAGGAGTATAGATCTTTGTAAAAGGAGTAGAACACCTCTAAAATTTCCTGTGTGTACTGTATCACTCTACCCTCCCGATTCAGCATTCTTTCAATGTGTGCTGGCCCCTGCTGGTTCCGCACCAGCATAGCCAACATGTGCCCAGTGTCCTCACCCTCCTCAAAGTGTTTTTGCTGCAGAAATAATCTCTTATTCTCTGCAAGCTGCGTCTCTACCTGCCTCATCATGGATTACGCTGCTAACCATCCTCTCCTGGACTCATCTGAGGGGTCTTCAATATATTTTACCTCTGCCCTACCTGCCTCCGCTAGGGCTAACATTTCCCATTCTTTAGTTGAAGTTTTAATGCTATTTATTAAATAGATAAATTGGCCTCTCAAATAAGCTTTAGCAGCATCCCACACTACTCCAAACTCAGCGGTGCCCAGATTGACCTGAAAGAAGGATTCCAGCAATTTAACAATGGGATCCGGATCTGGGAAAAGGTCTAACCAGAACGGATTCAGTTTCCAGCTGTGCCGCCCCAGTGTCACCAAGAATCCCAACTCCACCAAGAAGGGAGAGTGGTCTGAAACCCGCCTAGGTTCATACCCTGAATCAACGATCATGGGCAGGAGGGTCTGGTTACCCAGCCCCAAATCAATACGAGACAATCCATCCCGGGTGATAGAGTGACAAGAATACACTTTTTGACAGGGGTGTCCCATTCGCCACACATCCCTCAGTCCCAGCATCGTCAGAAGGCGTGCAAATGGGGTTGTCTTGCCAGGTGAGGATTGTTGAGAGGTGCCATAGGTAAATCTGTCCCATACCGGGTCCTGTATATTGTTATAATCCCCAACAGCTATTGTTGGGACGTCTGGATATTGAGCCATAAAGTTGCTAGGGATTTTAGGAGCTCCACTGAGAATGGTGGCGGAATGTACACCCCCGCTATTATACACAGCACTCCATATAGTTTACACAGAAGAAATATAAATCCACCATCCGGGTCCAAAACCACCCTTATGCACGTAAAGGCAATACCACGTTTCACCATGATGCTCACTCCCCTGGCATAAGTGGAGTAAGCCCCGTGGTATTGGGGACTGTAGAGTTTTGTGGCCCAGCTAGGAGCCGAGACATGTGCAAGGTGGGTCTCCTGTAGGCACACAATGTCCACCCTTAGTTGTTTCACTGCCCTAAAGACAGCCAAATGTTTCACAGGGGTGCCCAGGCCTCGAACATTCCATGACAACAGTCTCAGCCTGCTATCCATCATTTTAGGGGGTCCGATCATAAGTTGACATACCAACAGTTGTCCAGGACACCATCCCAGACCTTTCATCCTTCACTCCCATATGGTTAGCACTGTCATTCAGGAGCCTCTGGGCTAGGCAGACCAGTGGGATTATGTGGCCATCTGACCATCGTACTATGTCCATGATGGGAGTTCTCTGCTGATATAGACTCAAATATAGGCCACAAAGAGACATGAGGAAAATCATAGTTGGGCTAGCAGCAAAGGGGAAAACAACATACAAACCAAGTAGGTTCAACAGGAACCCTCTAACCATGAATGCGAGATCCAGTTATCATTTACAGATCTCCAGGATGGTGAACAGTGAAAGTTCAAAGATATTCACATGGACTTTTTAACAGCAGGAAACGTAAGTAATTTCCCAGGCGTCGAAAACTCCAACCATAATCCGCCTTGAATTCGGGTATGAGCAGACAACCTGTGTTCCATGCTTATTGCCGGTCAGTTGCAGTGTATCAGGGAATTGCTTGTCTTGAGGGTGTATTTGCCCGTAGGGATATTTCCTCCCTATGCAGCCATTCTGCGACGGCAGCTGGTTTATCAAAAAAGAAAGCTTCGCCTCTGGCCACCACTCTCAGCTTGGCCGGATAAAGCATGGCGTATTGGAGGTTAAGATTTCTCAAGCGTTTCTTGACATCCGTGAATTTTGCCCTCTGCTTTTGTACGGCTGCGGAGTAATCTGGAAATATCAGGGATCGGGATATCTTAGTATTGTCCATGACCAATGCCTCGTGCATAACACGGGCCTTAGAGAGGATCACATCCCTGTCTTTGTAGTTCAGCAATTTAAATAAGAAGGCCCGAGGAGGGTGTCCCGGAGGTAGCGGACACATAGGCACTCTGTGAGCTCTTTCAACGGAGAACATGGGGGTTAAGGAATCTTTGCCAAAAGTTGCAATCAACCAAGATTTGATAAAAGCTACCGGGTTCTTTCTCTCAGCTCCCTCCGGAATCCCCACTGCTCGTACATTATTCCTCCTCATCCTATTTTCGAGCTCATCGAGTCTGTCTGCGTGCTGAGCGGTGACCAGAACAGTATTTTTCAGGTCTCTGGCCATGGGCGCCATGTCATCCTCCATGCTGCTGACCCTCTCCTCTAGAGCTGAAGTACACTCCCTGAGCCGTTGCATGTCCTGCCTTATGTAGGTCACCTCAGCCTTCACACCCCTTATCTCCGTGGTTAGCATAGTTATGGAAGAGGTGCATCCCGTAACTGCCGCCATTACATCCCTCAAAGTGGGTTCAGGGCCTTCTATAGAGGTCGGAGCCGCCATGACAGGGGAAGGGGTTTGCTCACTCACCACGTCCCATTCAGTCAGCAGGCCTTGCAGATCCTCCAGCGGGACGGAACCGTCCGACTCTGACTGTGCACCCGAGCTGCATTTGGAGGAGGTCACCGCTTTGTTGTCCTTGGGACCCTGTTTAGAAAACAGTTTTTGAGTGGCTTCTTTATATTTCTCCTTGTTCGTGTGCTGGGCGCCATCTTGGACATGCTGCTCCGACATGCTACGGGTCTCCCATTGCCTTTTAGACATACCACCACGCTCCTCACCCACCGCAATATGCACCGGAGTGTGTACCGAGTGTCCCTGTGTCACTATGCACCCAGACAAAGCGTGTACCCGGTCGCTGTCAGGATAAAAGATCAGATCACCAGGGGAGAGATCAAAGCACACGTCTGCTCACATCTTCTGCTCAGCCACGCCCCCCACCCACAGCTTTTTTAAGCGGTGTTGGTCTGATTGTGTCAAGTGGGTCTCCTGGAGGAGAGCTATGTCCTCTTTTAGTCTCTTAAGATGTCTCAATATCGTCATATGATTAATGGGGGACCTGAGGCCTTTCACATTCCAGTAGATACACTTCATGTAAGTGAAATTGTGACAGTGATTTGGGTTAGGCGTGGTGGTGGTAGATGGGTGCCCGATGTATAGGCTAGAAGAAGAGGTCTAGATCGATTGTAGTGGTGGCTGATAATCATGAGAGCAAAGCTATGATCGTGCAGGCAGGTCAATTGGGGGATAGGAAATAAGAAGGGGGGGAACAGTGGTCATAACAATTAGAACAGTGTAATAACAAACTAAATCATTACAGAACTGGCAAGAGGTGTCGGACGAGAGGCACCGAGGAGGTTGTCTGCGGAGGAGCCCATGCTGAAAAAAGGATAGTATTTCAAAAGACAAGAAATGTGCCGACAAGTGATGTGGGTTTAGTAGAACATACGATTGTTAGACATATACACACGTAGGTCCTAAGACAGTGTGGAAAGGTCCGTGGAGCCAAAGTTCAGCTGTGGGCGTACTTACTAATAACATTTGGATCTGGGAGAGCAAAAGGTTATAATGCCTGAAGGACATTTATCAGCAGGGGTCTTCCGCGTATAGAGATCCAGAGCGTTTGAGGCTTTGGGTGAATCCTTCCTAGGACTATGCTGATCAAGAGGTCTGGTTATGGGGGTAGCCTTAGCAGGTGGAGTGGAGTACTGGTCGCTGGTAATGGAGCGCAGGTATTTCTCCACTTCTTGAGGTTCCTGGAAGGTCAGTTGTTCTCCGCCGGGGGATTTAAGTCACAGAATAGCCGGAAAGGCCAGCGTAAATTTCATCTGGCGTTGATGGAGGGCCGAACAGACTTGTTGAAACGCTTTCCTTTTCTTTGACACTTCAAGGGAATAGTCTGCAAAGATTAGGATTTTTTTTTCTTTCAAAAGATTTTTATTATTTAAATTCAGACATGACAAAGAGAATTGCAGTATTTCAGAGTAAATAATAAAAAGGTTTTCACATGACGGAATATCATACAATCAAGGTAACTTGTAGTGGACGGGACTGTTGAAGATTCCACCTGTTACTAAGGCTAATTACTAAAGCAGGAATAATTACACAGGCCGAAGGCGTATTGAGCAGTAGAGGAGGATATGAACCCCCTATCTTCCAGGCACCCCAAGCTGGGATCATGCTGTGCGTGGAGGGGGGGATTTGCTTCACTAGGAGAGTTTGAGCTAGAGGCCTGCCTTCTGTTTTAGCGGTAAAACCTTTCAGAGGATGGAAGAGAGATGGCTCTGTAGCCATACCGTCACATTCTTACAGAGATCATTTAAACTAGAAATTAGTTTATCCATAAGACAGAGATATACAGTATTGAAGTACTGAGAGAGAAGAGAGAGAAAGGGTAGCAGGAGAAGGAAAGTGGAGTAAAGCACCTTGTCTCAGTTCAGGTCCACCCTGTCTAGGGACAAGTTGGTGCTGATGTGAAGGAAACACCTATAAAGGTAGCCCAGGGTTCCCAGACTTCCTCGAATCTCATAGCGGTGTCCGAGAGGATACTGGATAATTTCTCTTGGGATATAATCCAGGAGATTTTCCTGACTGTTGTTGCGTAAGAAACCTTTGGTTTTTTCCAGGCTTTCACTACGGAGAGAGCTTGGCCCCAATTAAGATAAACTTTACCAATTTCCTGTTGGGCAAAGAAAGGTTTGGAATTTGGGCATTGAGTAGGGCGATCTCGGGGGACCTGGGGACCTGCATCTTGGTCAACTTTTCTATGAGGTTAAAGATCTTCCTCCAAAAGGGTCTTATCCTTGGACATTCCCACCAAATATGTGGCATTGAGCCCATGAGGGCACAGCCCCTAAAGCACTGTGGGTTAGCCGAGGGATAGATGCGGGCCAAATTAGAAGGAGTGAGATACCACCTAGTGATAACCTTGATACTCGCCTCCATAAGGACTGTATTTAAAATGCCTTTGAATGAGTCGGATAGGGCTCTGTGCCATGTATCTATGTCCCATGAGATCTTAAAATCCTCTTCCCATAGCCTCATGTAGGGCGCCTTTGCCAATGGACAGGTGAGAGCCGCGTAAATTACCGAAATGCCTCCCTTTTGATCCATGGCTTGGCCACACCAAGTTTCATAGGCCGTAATTGGGGAAATTGGGGAAAGAGGCCTTTCCTTCCAGATATGCCTTAGAAAGTGAGAAATTTGATGAAATCTAAACTTTTCTGAGGCTGGGAGATCTAGTTTGCTCATGCATTGACCCATGGAGATGGGGCCTGAGGGAGTAAAATAGTGTCTTATACAGCACAGCCCCTTGTCCAACCACCACTTGAACGCCTTGATATCTAGACCGGGAGGAAAATCTGGATTGTGAAATATGTGCTCTAAGGGAGTCAGGGTCGAAACTAATTTGGGGTGGTGACATAGTGAGTCCCATAGTGTAAATGAGCAGGAGAGGGTAGGAGCTAATATAGGGGGTCTTTTTTCGGGTGAATCCAAAGGAGGAAATCTAAAGTGTATTTTGGGACAGCCTGCCTCTCGATTTGGATCCAGTCTGGAGTCTCAAACCTCGAGTATACTCGGGAAAATTGTGCCAGCCTTGCTGCTTGGTATTATTTGAGGAGATGAGGAAGACCTAACCCACCCCTCTTCCTGTGGCGATATAGTGTACTTTGAGCAAACCTGTAACCTGAGCTGCCCCAGACAAATCTGATGATTTTGCTTTGGAAAGACCTTAAATGACTTTTCCTAATATGGATTGGGAGAGCTTGAAATGGGTATAGGATCCGTGGTAAGAGGGTCATTTTGATCGCATTGATTCTACCCAACCAGGAGAGATTACACTGCAACCAGGATTTTAGGTCATCCTCAAGCTTTCGGTAAGTGGAGGGGAAGTTACAGGCATATAAGTCCTCAATCTTGGCCGTTAGATTAATGCCTAAGTATTTAATAGATGTTAAACTCCATTTAAAAGGAAAGGAGTATTGAAGAGAGGTAACTGTATCCTGGGAGAGGAAAATGTTCATTGCATACGATTTGGCGTAGTTCACTGTTAGCCCTGACTGATCAGCAAAAGAATCTAGTAGATGACTTAAGTTGGGGAGTGAGGTCTGGGGGGATGTAATGAATAAGAGGATATCATCTGCGAACAGACCACATTTATGTTCCTGGGGGCCACAGGAGATCCCTTTGATATTTGGATTTTGGCGTATAGCGATCGTTAGGGTTTCAATAGCCATCGCAAAGATAAGCGGTGAGAGGGGGCACCCCTATCTTGTCCCTTTGTTTATATTTATCGGATTTGAGAGGTATCCCTGTAGCCTTATACGGGTCATAGGGGAGGAGTAGAGGGCCCTGATGACCCCCATGAAGCGCTGGCCGAAACCCCATTTTTCTAGAATTGTGAATATGTAGTCCCAGGAAATTGAGTCGAAGGCTTTTTGGAGGTCTAGAGATAAGACCATACCTCGCTGTTTAGAACCACCCTCCCAGTTGGATTGCAGGATGGAGATTAGGTCTACAGCCCTACGTACCTAGTCCGGACCCTGCCTTCCCAGGATAAAGCCCACCTGATCTTTGTGTATGTAAGAGTTTATGAAAGAGGCTATCCTATTTGCCAGAAGCTTCATTAAAATTTTTATATCATTGGTTATCAGTGATATGGGTCTATAGTTAGCAACCTCCTCAGGGTTCTTATCAGGCTTCGGTATCACCGAAATGAAGGCAGAATTAAGTTGTGGGTCTAGGGGGGTGCCCTGAGTTTTGAGGTTAAAAAATTTGGTTAAATGAGGGGTAAGGGTCTCAGCGAATGCCTTAGAGTAAGGGATAGATAGTCCATCTGGACCTGGGGCTGACCTCTTTTTTAAGTTCTTGATGACCCCCAATACCTCATCCTCTGTAATGTGGGCCTCCAATAATTGTTTGTGTTCAGGTGTTAAGGAGGGAAGAGGGATGTCCTTAAGAAAGGCTGAAAGGGAGTCTGAGGATCTCCGTTTGGGAGCGCCATAAAGGTCAGAATAAAATTTATGGAAAGTTTCCAGGATTTTCGTAGTGTTAGTGGTGAGGCCATGACCTGGCACTCTGATTTTGGGTAGGTGGTGATATCGCTGTCGTGGTGAGAGTCTAGCTGCTAACATCGTTCCTGGTTTGTCGCTCTGTGTGTAGAATTTCTGTCCACTCCAACGGAAAGATTTCTCTGCTTTGGCTGTAAGAGCCAAATTAAGTTCTAGTCTAGCTTTATCCAGTCAGGCAGTGGAGGTTTGAGAGGGGTTAGTCTTATGCGACGCCATCAGTGACGGAAACAATTTTTCCAGTCTGGCTAAGTCGGCCGATCTCTCTTTCTTTAATTGTGAGGCTATCTGTATGAGTGTTCCTCTAACGAAAACTTTGTGGGCAGCCCATAGAATTTCGGCAGATGTCTCTTCTTTGTTATTGAGGAGGAAATATTCCTTGAGGGAGTTATTGATTTCCGTGAGTCTGACGGGATCTGTCAGCAGCGACTCATTTAATCTCCACTGTGACTGTTTCGCAAAGAGAGGGTCGGAATGGAATTGTATGAGGAATAAAGAATGGTCCGAGATTGGAGTGTCGATTATTCGTGAGTTCATTACTAAAGGAGTTAAATACAGTATGTCTGTACTAGTATGTGGTCTATTCGGGCATATGAGTTATGAGGGTAAGAAAAATGCGTATAATCTCTCCTGTTTGGATTCAATTCTTTCCACGCGTCTGACTTATTAGATGAGTGAAGCAATTTAGCCAGCTGCAGGCTCGCTCTGGTTGGGCGTGTCAGTTGGTTACCGATAGGTCTAGATTTGTCAAGTCCTTGATCAAAGGCAGTATTAGAGTCACCTCCTAGAATGACTCTGCCCTCTAGGTGAGGTTGGATAATGTCAAACAGCGCTTTAAAAAAGGCAATTTGACCTTTATTGGGGGCATAGTAGGAGACGAGTGTATATAGGATCCCATCTATGGTGCCTTTGATTAGGATATACCTCCCCTTTGGGTCTTTAATTTCCTTGAGAAGGGAAAAGCCACATGTTTTGGGAATCAGGATCGCTACCCCTTTTGTTTTGGTGTCTGCATTAGCCAAGAAGAACGTGGGAAAGTGCGGGTGAAGGAATTTATGGCTGTACCGTAACGGGAAATGGGTCTCTTGAGCCATGACGACGTCTAAGTTGAGTGTTTTGTATTGGGAGAATAATTTCCTCCTTTTAACAGGAGAGTTCAGGCCCTGAGCTTTGTGGGTTGCTATTCTAAGATGTTTGTGGGAAGTCTTAGCCATGGAGCTTGTGAGGTTTGAAGCAAATGTTTACAGCGGCATTCACCCTGATTCCAGAGGACCCCGGTGGGATAGTACAGAGTTCGAAGAAATCCAGGAGCCCCAGTTCACGACCAACATACCTGGGAGCATCTGAAACATAGATAATGGTTAGGTGCTTTTTCCAAGAGGGAGAGAAAAAGGAAAGATAGGAAGAGAAGTTAGAAACAGAACAGAAACAATTATAACTGTATAAAATTGTAGATGGCGGTACTAGAGGGTGGGGGGCCCCCTCTGTCCCACCTCATCTGCCCTCCTACGAGGGAACAAAACAAAAGTTGAACAGGAGAAGTGAGCCATTATCTGACCCATCAGGGGCAGACAACTTATACCAAGGAGTTCCTAGAAAGTCCCTGGAATAAGTGGAGGCACATGGGGGCCCACCCCAGCCAGTACACCCCCTGGCTGAACTATTTCCTGAAAAAAGAGGAGAAAATGAGGAACCCAGGACGTGTATGAGTATTGAGGGCTTTTAAGTTATAGCCTAAGCTTAAATGCAAAATGGGAGATTGAAGACTCTTATAACATAGGGGACTGAACTAAGTTATGAACTAAAGAGTCCCAAAGAGGTAACTTAAGTACCGTCAGAGAACAACTGTGATCAAAGAATCAAAGCGAAGGGGCTAGGAAGTCCCCGTAACACAGCTGTCTCTTGAGTATATGAAAATCACTTCCATATCCCCAAGAGATGCCCAAACCAATTGTACTTGGAAAAGTCTATGCAGACCAATCTGTGGATCACGGAGGTCTGTTGTCTTTAGCCTTCTTGCTCTTTGACGTGGTCCAGAGCGGTGAAACTGGACTGGATGGGGGTCTCTTCGTGTGGGATCCAGCTGCGTCAGTGAGGTTCAGTGGAGCTTCTTGGGTGATCAACTTGTGTTGTAGAAGGAGTTTTTCCCCGTCCGCTAGGGTCAAGAAGGCGAATGTTTTTCCCTTCAGATTGAATTTGACGGCAAATGGAAAGGCCCACCAATACTTGAGCTCTGCTCATTGTAGGCAATAAGTCCGCGAAGATCTGGACTGTGTGCCCCATACATGAGATGGAAAGTTTGGACCAGGAGGCTCTCATTAATTCCTCCTTGATGGCATAGAAGTGCGGTTTAACTATAATGTCCCTTGGGGATCCATCTGTTCTTGGGGGACCTAATGCTCTGTGGGCTCTGTCCAGCTCTAATCTGTGTATAGGTACATTTGGAATGATGGATTGGATCAGGTCCTGGACTGCAGGGACAACTTCAGTTATATTCTCCGGAAGACCCCCTCACCCTGAAGTTGTATCTTTGCGACGTTTTCAAGGTCGTCTATTCTTGCTAGGGTGGTGTCTAGCTGGTCCTGTAGAATTTGTAGGTGGTCCGAGTTTTGGTTGGTTCTGGCCACCGTGAAATCCAATTTTTGTTCAATGGCATCCATTCTGGCGCCGAGATTGTGAAAGTCAGCTTTTATATCCCCCGTAATTTTCGCTGCTGTGTTCGCCAGACCCTGCTCCAGAAGGTTGGAGAATTTGATGAACAAGTCTGCAGTGTTGAGGAAAGGTTCTTGAGTTATGGGGCTGGGTTGTTTATGTCCTGCTGGATGGAGGAAAGTCGAACCGCCGGGGATAATGGGGAATCTTCCATTGTTCGGCGTATGAGGGACTCAGTGGAGGCCATGGATGCAGGTATAAAAGATGGTGTGTGGGTAAGTTGGACCCTGGTGTAAGGGTGAGGGTAGCCGGAGAGATAATTGGTCTGTGCTCCGAGGAAACCTTTTGGGATGAGGATGTAGAGAAGGCCCCAATTGTGGTCATTCCAGAGGGGGGTCTTGTTCAGGCTCTGAAAAGAGGTGTGCTAGCGCCCTCCTGACATTTGCTCCCTGCATACAGGGAGCTGTAAAGGCTCCTACCTCTAAAAATTGCCCTGGGACTTGCGGACTGTACTCCGTCCATGGGGTGCGGTGTGTGAAACTGTGGCCTGTTCACCCGTACTCCCCCATCTTCTTCTGGAGGGAGAGAAAGTTCACTGATGCTGGGATGGGGGATTGAGGCCCACCTCCCTTCCCCAGAAGCAGTAATATGGAGGAGGTCCTTGAGAGGGATGTGGTGTCTGCTCCTCTGCTCTCAAAGAGCTGCCTGTAGGATCAGTGTTCTGGAGGCCTGGGCAAGCATTAGGTCTTATCGGTGACCATCTTGGTCCACCCGACCGCTTACATAAAGCCTGTTGCGGGTGAGGGAGAGCCCGGCAGTAACTGGCCCTTGCGGAATGCAGGTTTAAATGCGGACCCCTGGCTGTTCTCCCCACCCCAGGAGGGGTGCTTAGGGGTTTGTTCCCCTCCATCCTGGGCAAGCCTGGTGGTTGCTGTGCCAGCCTGGAGCGCCGATGGCTGGGGTGGGTGCGGAGCTCTTGGATCAAGCGTCCATCCGGGAGCTCCCGCACATGCGCATTCCAAAGATTAGGATTTTAATTCCGTCAATCAGCAGGGATCTCGACTGCCTGTATCTTTGCATTATGTCGGCCTTGTCGGCATAGTTCAGATATTTGGCCATGATGGTCCGGGGTGTGGAGCGGTTTGATTGCACACTTCCAATACGGTGGGCTCTTTCCACCATGCAGGGCCGTGGTAGGCCCAGGGCCTCTGGCACACGCTTGGCACAAAACTCCATGAGGGCATTTTTTTGAAGAGACTCGGGCACCCCTATAAAGCGTAAGTTACACCATCTCGACCTATTTTCAAGGTCATCTAGTTCTGAAGAACGTACTGATTTGTTTGGGCCTGCTCAGCACCTTGGAGTTGATATACTTCCTCCTCTATATTTACAATCCTACTCTCAGCTTCGTTAATGCGGGTCTTGTGCTCACTCAGCTCCTTTCTGAATAGCTGCATCCCTGCGTTTACAGCTTTTTCTAAAGTAGCTGTGATCGTGTGTGCAAGGATTGCTGCTACAGCCTGTGCGATCCGATCGTGGGTCTTCGCTTCTGTATATAAAGGGGAGGGAGTGTGTTGGCTGCTCACCTCTCGAACATTCAGTGTGTAGGCCACATCCCCGGCCTCGATTTGCGGCGGGACCGGCGTCGCGCGCGGGCCGCCTTTTTCTAGTTAACGGTCCATCCGTCCGTCTGGGGGAGTGCTGGGGGTGCTGACCGGACTAGTGGAGAAGCCGATGGGAGTTCAGGGCTGGTCTTGTAGGCAGATGAGTGGCTGTGGGGCGGTAGCTAGCGTGGAGTGCTGCTACTCCATGCGACGCCGGAACCGTAAGTATATTGTTTATTATATATACAGGTTGTGAATGACTAACGGAGAGGGCAAGGGGATTGCCATCCTAGCTAAGTTTATAGTGAAAGGAGGGCTGTCCTGTCTCCAGGTCAAGCCATAAACCAATTAAGGTAAATACCCTGATTCATGCCATATTGGCTGAAAGATATTAATCTTTTTTGGGACATAGTCGAATACTACACCAGTACAAACTGAGGTGACTCCGACATAAGCACCCATCCCCTCTCTGTTGGTCTCTTCTTTAATGTTAAGATGGCCTGCTGGGAAATGTTCGTTAGCCTAGAAATATGTTTGCCCATGACTGCTGACCTGTACACCCTCCTTGGTGTCTCCCCTGCTGGTGAGCCATCACTCTCCTCCTCATACCAGTCCACTCACTCTCTCATCAGCCTGGATGAAACCAGACTGTCCTGAGGTATTACACAGTGAGTCGGAACTCAGCTTTCCGTCACTCACTAGATCTTGTTACACGTCTCTGAGAAGTAAACCCCCTTACCCCCTACCTCCCCCCACTCCTACGATACCCCAAACTACACTCACACCCAACATTTAATCTTACATTACACTTTCCCATCTCCCTATCCCTCTCCCCCCCCTGCCCCCTGCCCCCTGCCCCCTGCCCCGACCTCCCCGTTTCATAGAGAATAATTGATGCCAATATACACAGTACAGTATGCCAACTTTCTCAACCCTGAAAGTTCCCTCGATAAATTCAAGGGGCTTGAATATCCCTGAAAAAAGATCCATGAACCTTAGGGAGATCAGAAAACTCTGTGCCCAGGTGACATTTATCAAGGAAATGCATTTCAGAAGTCCAGAAATCCCCAAACTCACCAACAAAACATTCCTACACTTTACCACGCATCCTCCAGTACCAGCAAAACGAAAGGAGTCGCAATTCTAATGTCCCATAACTTCCATTTCATCTTTTAAAACACAACTAGCTGACCCTGACAGCAGATATCTTTTCATTAAAGGCACACTCTACAACAGACCGGTGACATTTGCAAACATATATGCTCCCTACAACCACTAGGTATCCTTTATTAGAAGCGTGTTTGATCTCTTAATTCCATTTCATGAGGGCCTGGTGTTAATTGGGTGCGATATGAATGTTCCACTCCAACCGCAGCTAGACTCTTCCTCTGGCTCGTCCTCCATCCCTTATCATGCCCTTAGACAAATTAAACTTCAGCTTAACTCCCTATCCCTACACAATACCTGGAGAACCTTGAATCCAGACACAAAAGATTATACGTTCTTCTCCCCATCCCACGGAAAATATTCTCAATTAAATTACTTGTTTCTTACCCAAAACAACCTAAAATACCTATGCAAGGCCAGCATTGAACCTATGTATATCTCTGATCACCATGCCATTTCTATAACCCTAAGATTCCCACAGAGAGAGGAAACCTGAAGGCTGAATCCGTTCCTACTCTCAGACCCTATCCACAAAACCTGACTTCAAAACGAGCTTAAGGATTACTTCGACCTTAACTCAACCCCGAATGTCTCAGAGATTAACATATAGCTAGCCCATGAGTGTGCCATATGGGGCACATGCATAGCCCTCTCAACGCAAATTAAGAAAGAGAGGCAGGCAAAGATAGAAGCGATGACCGAGCGAATCCGGATACTAGAGACAGCACATAAACACAACTTTGCATCCTCTATATGCGACGCCTTAATCCAAGCTAGAAAAGAGCTATTAGAAGAATTAGGTAAACAAGTAAACAAGAAATGTATCCTTACCTCCAAGCTATTCTATGAACAAGCAAACAAAAGTGGCAAATTGATGGCTAGACTCCTTCAGGGCAAGAAATCACAGAGTAATATCCCCTTAATACAGGACGTACAGGACGAAAAATTTTCCAGACAGAGGAAATAGCTAAATCATTTGTTGGTAGAGTTGAGCGAACACCTGGACGTTCGGGTTCTGCTGGTCCGTCCGAACTTCGGGACAAAGTCCGGGTCCGGGTCCGGGTCCGGACGGAACCCGAACGATCGCACGGACACGCTAGCAAGCCCAAGGCAGGCCTGGGCCTGGGCCTGGGCCTGAAACAGGGCTTCAAGCCTGCCTGGTCGTCTTGGGCTTGCAGGTCCACAAGCGAGTTGAGATGGTTGTTTACTAAATCGATAAAGGAGACAGACCTTTTAAAAAGCAGGACATGCAGGACATAATTCCCCTATAATGAGACACTAAAGAACGGGACTTCCTCAGATCGGTAGTTAAACGGTGAAAACAAACGAACAAGTATCTTATCGAACCTCCATTCCTATGTAAAGAACAAATGAACAAATGGATTAAGAAGATTATCGAG